>OY979712.1:33903636-34503636 GCA_963855925.1 Inga laurina | reverse complement strand
CAAGGAGGCTAATTTACTGGAAAAAGCAATAGTCCCATATACACCAAATTCCCCGGTTTCTGAAGTAGTAGGTAGGTTAGGGGGTGAAGATTAAAAGGACTCCGCCAAAAATTGACTCCCCACAGCATCTCAAGAAGCACAGAGCAAATGAGGAGGATCTTCCCAATCAATTTGCTGGGGGTATTGGGCTCAAAATCACCCCAAGAAAGAGGAATGTTAGGCAAACAAAATAGAGCTTACGAGGTAAACTCCTTTCAACACCGAAATCTAAATGCTCTTCCTCTGTTTCTAGAAATGTTGAATTCTTTGAGCTGGGTGGTGGATCTGAAGAGTCGAAAGATTTGCTTATGGCTGAGGGCATGGGTGGCTGGCCTCAAACAGCCCCCTAGGCACAATGATGCTCATTTCGTGGAACTGTCAAGGCATTGGGGTGGCCTTGATAGTAAAAAACCTGAAAGAGGCGTGCAAAAAGAATAAACCCCACTTGGTTTTAATTATGGAAATCAAACCAACAAGAAAAAACAGTAAAAAAAATTCATTGACGATGTGGATATGATGAGGAATAGCTAGTTAATCCACTGGGATTAAGTGGAGGATTAGCTCTTTGGTGGAGTGACTTACTAACAGTGGAGATTTTACATTCTTCCAAGTCCATTATTCATGATGCGGTAAAATCCTCTGCTATAAGAACCCCTAATTTTGTCACTTGCGTGTATTGCCCTCCTAATGAAAATGAAAAGAAAAAGACCTGGGAGAAACTGGCTTCTATCTCTCGGCATATAGAAGGGTTTTGGATTTGTGTAGGTGATTTCAACAAGCTAATTGAACAAAGTGAAAAGTAGGGGGGAAGACCGAGGTCGATTAGTCGAATTCTTAACTTTCAGAATGTTATTGCTGACTGTTGCTTATTGGACATGGGTTATCAAGGATCAAAATATACATGGAACAATAGAAGAACGAATGAGGCACATGTGAAGGAAAGAATAGACCGTGCATTAGCGAATGTGGAACTTAGAGAACAATTCCCTAAAGCCCAAGTCTTCCACATGGAACTGATTGGATATGATCACCACATGTTGCTGATTGACTTATGCCATTCTAATACTCGTACTCCTTATGCATTTTGGTTTGAATTTAGCTGGCTAGAACACCCAGACTTTAAACAGATTGTGAGGCAGGGATGGGATATAGATGAATTACTAGAAAACAACAAATTGGAAAGCTTTGTACTACGATTAGAAAAATGCCATCAAGTACTGGTATGTTAGAGCAACAAAGTCTTCCCCAATTGCAATAAGCTTATAGGAAGCCTTAATCGCCAACTAGCTGAATGCTTGGAGGGGAAGTTAACTGAGGATAAACTCATGAGGGTAGAAGAAATTCAAATTGAGATTGAGAAGACATGGGATATAGAAGAAAAGTATTGGTGGTAGCGGTCTCGAATAGCATGGCTGAGCACAGGGGATCGGAATTCCAAATTTTTTCATATTTCTACTGTACAATGACGCTGGAAAAATTCTATCCTAAGACTAAAGAGGGATAATGGAGATTGGGTTGATGATGAGACTGGAATTGCTGGTTGTGTCAGCGATTATTTTGTGTCCTTGTTCACAGCTTCTAACCCATGAGATTTTTCAGATGTATTGTGCTATGTTGATAGCAAAATTTCTGAGATGGATAATGCCATGCTAATGGCTCCAATGACTGATGAGGAAGTCCGGCAAGCGATATTTCAGCTAGAGGGGACTAAAGCACCGGGTCCGGATGGGTTCCACAGTAAATTCTATCAACACTCCTAGGTAGAGGTAGGAGACAGTGTGATTGGGATGGTGAAAGACTTTTTCAATGGACAATGTGATCTCAGGAAGCTTAATGATACAAACATAGTGCTGATCCCTAAAGTTAAGAAGGCTGAAATGATTACATAGTTTTGTCCGATAGGCCTTTGTAATTTCTCATACAAGATCGTCTCTAAGCTACTTGCAAACTGGCTTAAAACAACTCTGTGTAAGTGTATTTCAGACACAAGGTGCTTTTGTCCGTGGAAGGTTGATACAAGATAACATAATCATTGCCCATGAGGTTTTCCACTACCTCCGGAGGAAAAAACAAGAAACAAGTTTGAATTTTCATTAAAGATGGATATGAGCAAGGCATATGACTGTATTGAATGGGATTTCCTTCGAGCTATGATGCTGACCTTGAGATTTTGTGAAAGATGGGTCAATCTAATTATGGCATGTGTGTCATCCGTTCACTTAAACAGTTGCTTGTCAAGCCGCACAGTTAGCTCCTTTATCCCAGGACGTGGCTTGAGGAAAGGAGATCCCTTATCTCTATATTTATCCATCCTAGTGACAAAGGTGCTATATGTATGCTCTCTAAGGAAATCAAATATAACCGTTTAAAAGGTGTCAAGCTTTCGAACCGGGACCCCACTTTGTCACATACTTTTTTCGCAGATGATGATCTACTTTTCATGCATGTAGCTTTAGACAACTGTGAGAGGCTTGCTCATGGATTGGACAGATACTGTGCAATGTCGGGGCAGTAAGCAAATCTATCCAAATCAAGATTAGTCTTCTCCCTCAACACCCTAAATGCAATCAAGGAACATGTGAGCCATATTCTACAGATTCCTATTTCGGGGGATTAGGGGAAGTACTTGGGAATTCCTAGTATAAGGGGAAAGACTAAGCAGCAGGCACTTGTCTATGTGAGAGAAAAAGTAGGGAAGAAGGTACAAGGTTGGAGAAAAAACCTGTTATCTTACGCTGGCCGGGAAGTAATGATTAAGGTTGTTGTGAATGCCATTCCAATTTATCCAATGTCATGCTTTAAATTTCCTACTAATGCTTGTAAAGATCTAGATCGATTGATCTCTAACTTTTGGTGGGGAGAAATCGACGATGGGAATAACATCCATTGGAAATCCTGGAATTATATGAAGAATCCAAAGTCTAAAGGTGGAATGGGCTTTAGGGATTTTGTGACTCTTAATGACTCATTATTAGCTAAAACAACCTGGAGATTATCGCGAGAGGAGGATACCTTGTGGTTTAAGGTCCTAAAAGGTATTTACTTTCCAAATAATTCCTTCATGATGGCGGAGAAGGGTCATAGAGCATCCTGAATTTGGAGGAGTATTTTGACTGGCCACGATATGTTAAAGCAACAAAGTCATTGGCTCATCAGGAATGGCAAGTGAGTTAACATGTGGAAAGATAATTGGATTCCGGGACTATTAGGCCATTCATTAAAATCCCACCTCAACTTTGACAGCGTCCCTAATATTCAAGTTGATTCTCTCATCATACAAGGACAGTGGAACCTCTCCTCCCTGGTGGATATGGTACCTGCTGATATCTTAGATCAGATTTATGATATCAGAGTTGAACATCAACTACAACAAGATAAGCTGGTATAGACGTTTGCTAAGAATGGGGTGTATACGGTCAAACTTGGCTACAAGAGCCAGATGCTGAATCGATGAAGAGTGGAGGATAAGCCAAGTGCATCATTATCAATTCCAAAGAACTTCTAGACAAAATTATGGAAGATCCAGGTTCTACCCAGAATTCTCCATTTTTTATGGCGGTGCTGCATGAAAGCCATAGCCACTAGAAGTGCCATGTTCTTTAGACACGACTCTGTAAACCCCCTCTGCCTTATATGCCTAACTGAACCAGAAACGATTGAACACCTGTTTTTCCTATGCTTGTGGGTGCGCAGTGTTTGGTTTGGGAATGTATTGTCTATACGAATTGATCATTCAGCTACTACCTCCTTTTGTTGAATGTTTTACGAGGCTGTTGTGTAAGGAAGAGGAATTACAAGAGTTTGACTACACCCTGCTCGTTTGTCTGCTTTGGAATATATGGAAGGAAAGGAATGCAATAGTCTTCCACGGCAAGGATCCAAACCCAATTGCCATTCTGGAACATGTAAGAAGAACTGCTAGTGAATTTCGGTCATCTATTTCTGATCCCCATCATACTGTCATAAGGGGCAGTGGGAGTATGTCTAGCAGATGGCAACCCCCTCCATGCTCTTGGGTTAAAATTAACTGTGATGGATCATTTCAGGCAAAGGATCATTCTACAGCTATTGGATTAATATGCCGAGATCACCAAGGTACTTTCCAATGGGGGTTTGGCGAACAGGTCCTAGCTAAATCAGCTTGTTTAACCAAAGTATTAGTTGTTAGGAAGGCTATCTATATTTGTATTGAGTTGGATATCACCAAAGTCAGTGTTGAAACCGACAACCAGAACCTATTCCAATGCTTGTCCTCTTGAGACCTTTTAACTAGCAAATGGGATAGCCAGCACTATTTGGAAGAAACTCTTGAACTAGCTAAATCATGCTTGGATCTCTCTTTTTCCTTCACTCTTCGGGAAGGAAACTCTGCTACTGATCATCTAGCAGGTTGTATTAGAAAGATGGTGTACCCTTTGAGGTGGGTGGCATCACCAACACTCTATTTTATCTCTATTTTTGCGTGATATGGCTGATGATGGAGGCTCATCTTTCAGAAGTGCGATAGTCAATGAAGACCATGACAGGGAAGGAATTGGCTAGGATACAAGAACTGAAATCAGCTTTAGTTACTGTTTATGTTTCCTTGCTTTTTTAGCTTCAGTCTTTTCTTGTTTCCTTCTTATCCTGTTGCTTTTACTAGACTGAGTTGATTTTGTCTTTATCATTACAATATATAAAAAGCAATATTCTCACTTTCTCAGGTCGGAAAAAAAAAAAATTTAACTCGGAAGCAGTATAATTCTACCAATGCGCTTCATGACAGCACCATACACTTACAAAAATTGTGGGGCCCAAGGCAGCAAGAAGCTAAAGAGTTAGTGTGGAAAGTGTATAATGGCATTTTCCTAAGGCAGTTCAAACCCATGCATGCAATCTCATTTGCGACTCAATTCATCCCAATCGATGAAACGCTCAAGCAGCTCTTTCTCTGGCAACACTAAGCAAGCTTCAGCCTTCCCGAGCCATTTATAGCGATTCTTTGCTATATAATCATAGACACAGTCCCTGATTGGCGTCGGAACCACCAGCAGTATGCTCAAAGCAGAGCGAGGCGGTGGCAAGTATGAAAGAACCCGCAATGCAGCTGCATACAGTCATTTTTTAACGATTATATTGGCATATTCAAGCTCATAGGGAAAGCAGAGAGAATGACAAAAATATAATAGGCAAATGGATACTATAGCATGTGTTAATCAAGACATTTATTCTAAAAATATTGTCAGTTAAAGTATGATGTCCAACAGATTCAAAAATAAGCGGGTCATGAACCCAGAGGATACCTGAGGGATGGTGCAGCAAGAAGAGAGCAAACAAGACCTTCGTGAGGCTTCAAAGTAGGAAGAGGATATAATGACTAGAAGTATCAAGAAACTTCAAAAGAGAGATAATGAGTTACAACCAGGAACGAATGAGGGGAATTCAGAGGAGAAAGCAATCAAAGACCTCGTTGGAAACCTGGATGGAAGCAAGTCTAGGAGATTCCTACTCCCTCCATTAGAGAATGTGATACCAATGCCTAAGGATGGGATGATGCTTAGAAATGAAGAGGAGTTGGTCCTCATGGAAGAGAAAAATAAGCTTATTTGTACCAAAAAAGAAAGAAAAAAGAAGCTTATGAAACTCTACCCGATCATGTAGTTAGTTAAAGCCATGGAAAGGAGCCTCAATTCCAACCCTATTGCGGAAGAATGAGTCCCAGATTCTAAAAGACCAAACTACTGAAACTGTAGGGAATCCTAGAGTTCATGCTGATAGACTAGCAGAACAGCCTCCTTGGTTCCTTGTTTTGAAGGATAGTGATTATAGTCATGTTCTCAACCAGGTACGAGGGGTTCTATTGGAACACTACATAGTTGTTCATCATTGGACTCCAAATTTCAACCCCAATATCAATATTCTAGGCAAGATTGCTCTTTGGATAAGGATCCTAACTTCCCAATACCTTACTACAATAGAAACTTATAATAGAAAGCGGTGCGATAAGATTATTGAAGCAGATACAAACACCATGAACCAGACACAAAATGAAAATGCAAGAATTGAGGGGCTGTTTGGCAAGGATTAGTGTTGAAGAGGATCTTATGAAAAAACTCATTCAGGATTAATTGTTCGAAACCAAGTCTACCAAGTGGAGTATGAAGGTATAAACCTAACCTAGCATGTTTTGGCTGCGGGCAATATGGCTACAGAAAAGAACCATGTCTGAATAATACCAACACCTGGATCGGTGTGTCAACTGGAAAACAAGCAGAACAGGGGGTTCACATCTCGCTGACAGCCAAAACAACTACTACTAGAAAAGCGGAGGAGCAGAATGTTACATACACTGGATCCTTGTCAAGTGAAAAACGGGGCGCAATCGCCTGGCATGAATTAAAAAAACCATTTGTTAACCTTCACCATCTACAAGTGAGGCAAAGAGGACCACAAAAAACCAATTTGCAGGACATGTAAATGTTTGCAATAGCTAACATTAGTTTAAACGATATACTTAGAGAAGCTAATCACTCTGCTAACGGACTAGAAAGGAAAGGGTGGACATGAGTGAGGAGACAGACATCATGCAAGAGCCACTTGTTGAGTGTTGTCATTTTGTAGACTCAAGTAGAAGGGATTTGCACCCCCACAATCTCCTGAGTAATGTACTAGGCCCTTTTACCCAACAACAACAACAAAATTGTCTATGTGCTCCGAGCATAAAGAGGCTCTAACTTTGACCAAGAAACAATGGAGGAGAACTATAGTAGCAGGCCCGAATTTTTTTCACAAGGATTATGAAAATAATTTTTTTTCTGCCATCTGAACAGGCTGGTCTGTTTTCACAAAAAACAGACAACGAAGAAATGCTTCTTAAAAACATTATGATTTGGTTACTTCAGCATTGTAAACCTGTTAATGCCAAATTGAATTTGTATGCAAATGCAGAATGTTAAAACAGTCAATATCAATGCCAATTTTAAACTGGTTCTTCTCAAATTCCTAAAGATCTGATGGATTTTATGTGAAACTTAAAGTAAACATGGAACTGATCAAATCCAAGTGCATGCAGTATATTTGTTTCCAGAAAGCCAAAAAGACTGATTGGACACAACTGAATTTAATTGGTGAAAAAGTCCTAACCAGTAGATCCTTGACTGTATGAACCTAGGCCTTCAACAAATAAAAGGCGACGGAGAACATCCTTTTTCTCAAGACCACATGCTGTCAAATATGGCTCAGCAGCCTTGGATTGAACACAACAGAACTTAATCTTGTTGTCCTTGTCAGCGTTGATTACCCATTTCACACCTGTTCATGCAGAATAGAATCAAAATGTACTCCATAACTGTAGGTCACATGTTAAAAGCGGACCATGCAATTAAATGTACATAATGTGAAAGGAACTGGAAAATGCATGAGTAATTAAATGATTGGAAATTGAGAGGTTTCCTAAAACTAAGTAATGACTGGTTAATCTCAAGGCCTAAAAATTTCATTTTTGATCGAATGAAGTAGGAGTATATTCTTCCACTTACCTAATTGTTTCCCAGGGAAAGGGCAGAATATAGGTTAATAAAATCCCAAGTATTAGATAAACAGCTGTTAATAAATTTAAAATATTCCAGTTCCTCCAACTTAATCAGTTCTAAGTATTAAAATAGAAATAGTATGGACATCATATAAACTATGATATGAAATGTGCTTCCTTCCCACAACTGAACCTATTCTCACGAAATGAGAATAAAGATATACAGGTGTCTAAAACTCCATCAGCATCAATTAGACATAAATTTGTAGAGAAGCCACTTCTGAACCAAAATAACCCAGCAACTTGATATTGAAGTTTGGTAATACAAATGCCCAAACAATTAGCATGCAAGGGATGCCAATTTTACCAACATCGTTGAGACATTTCTCGGAAACGTCAACCTTCTAACCATACTCAGCAAGAGAATCAAATAAAAAGGTGCTGCAACCATGAATCCCGCAGCCAAGAGATTATAAACCACATACTTGCCGTGAAAATAACACTAAATAGAAATGCAACGAATTCAATTATTTTGCGGAAGCTGCCATTCAGTCATAGGGATCAAATTAACTAGGTGCGCTAAGATATAAAATGCAAGGATAAACGGAGAAGAACGAAGGATACAAGCCAATTTCCAAGAAGAAACTCTTAGTTAACCATACTTTACACACGATGATGATAGAGCAGCCAGTGGACTACTCAATATTTTCTCTATTAAAGATGGAAAAATTCTGTACAACCAAAATACACTGGATCATAGAATGATCCTACATTATTTATACTACTATCTACCTATCCAGTACCTATTGGGCCAAAGCCCATCAACAGTTTACGTAATGGACCATTAACACATTATTACAATATTCAGTTACAATATTCAGACAGCATTTTATCACTCCCCTTCAAGCTGGGGGCAAAAAATATCTACTGCACCCAGTTTGCGTAAAATCCTGTCTTGTGCACTTCTTGTAATTGCTTTGGTCAAGAGGTCAGCCTGCTGTTCCTCTGTTTTGACATGTTGCAATTTAATTACCTTTGCTTGAACCTTTTCACGAACGAAGTGGCAATCGATTTCGATGTGCTTGGTTCGCTCATGAAAGACTGGATTAGTAGCGATATGAATCGCTGCCTTACTATCACAATAAACATCCACAGGTTGTGGTTGAGGTCTCCCAAGCTCTTTAAGGAATCCTTCTAACCACACAACCTCTGAAGTTGCAGATCCTAAGGCCCTATACTCGGCTTCTGCAGATGATCGTGAAACCGTTGCTTGTTTCTTTGATTTCCAATGCACTAACGAACCTCCCAATTTTAGTAAGTATCCCGTTACAGATCTCCTTGTCATACCGCATGCTCCCCAATCTGAATCACAGAAGCAACTCATAGTGGTATCTCCTTGAGATCCAATCAAGATGCCCATTCCTGGACTCCTTTTAATGTATCTCACTACATTGAGTGCTGCTGCCATATGAACTTTCATTGGTTGTTGCATGAATTGACTCAAGACTTTGAGTGAATCCTCCTTTTATTAATGCCATTGTCAACTTACAATTCCATTGACGAGAGGCTTGCTTGAGACCATATAGGGACTTCTTGAGTTTACAAACAAGGTTCTCCCCTTTACTATGGAACCCCTGGGGAATAGTCATATAAATTTCCTCCTCTAGATCACCCTGCAAAAAGGCATTGTGGACATCCATTTGATAGATGTCCCAATTGTATATTGCTGCTAATTTCAAAGTCATACGAACAGAAATCATTTTAACTACAGGGGAAAATGTATCATGATAATCCACTCCTTCTCTTTGGTTATATCCTTTAGCTACTAACCTAGCTTTGTATTTTTCAACCTCACCACTTGATTTATATTTTATTTTGTATACCCATTTGCATCCAATGGGTTTCTTACCAAGAGGCATAGATACAATGTCCCATGTTTTATTCTGTTCAAGAGCCTCTATTTCAAGATTCATGGCTTTTACCCATTTATCATCTTGAGCTGCTTCTTCATAACATCTAGGCTCAAAAACAGAATCTAAGTGACAAAGAAAAACCATGTGAGAAGCAGATATTTTATCATATGTCATATAATCTCCTATTGGATAAGAACATTTAGTGTTCTGTTCATGTGACTCCTTAGTAATTAAATTGCAGACATAATCTTTTGCCCAAATAGGTGGCTTTCTTATCCTGCTGGTTGGTAATGTTGAGGGAGAGGATTCATTATGCGCATGTGCTGTATCAGTCATACTTATATCAGATTCAGTGTTAAATTGCTCAGTGTTCATAGATTCAATGGATTGTATCTTAGTACTAGGTTCTGTAATGTCATCAAACAAAAACATATGACGCACTTCCTTTGGTATCTCTCCCCTTTGTTCTAATGATCTGTTCTCTAAGAATGGGAATCTATCTTCTAAGAAGGTCACATCTCGACTAACCAGTATCCTTTCTGTACTTAATTCTAAGAGGACATATCCTTTTTGATTATTTGGATAACCTAGAAATGCACATGATGCAGTACGTGATTCAAATTTGTCAGTATTGTTTAGGTTTGTAGCATGTGCGAGGGATCCAAATACTCTAAGATTTTCAAAGGTGGGTTCCTTACCATACACTTTCTCAAAAGGTGTTTTATAGCCTAGAACCTTAGAGGGGACCCTATTCACTATGTAGGCTGCCATCCTAACACACTCCCCCCAATATTTAATGGGCACTCCAGATTGTATCATAAGGCTTCTTGAAATTTGCATAAGGGTACGGTGCTTACGTTCTACTATCCCATTTTGTTGAGGTGTGTAGGGACATGTTGTTTCATGGACAATACCCTTAGTAGACAGAAAAGTTCTCAATTCATGATTAACAAATTCTGACCCATTATCACTTCTAATCTTTTTGACATACAAACAGAATTGTGTAGCTACATAAGTAATGAAATTTCGTATGCATTGAACAGATTCAGATTTCGACCTCATCAGAAAAATCCAAGTACTTCTAGAAAAATCATCCACAATGGTAAGGAAGTAATGATGGCCTTGATGTGTGGGGGTCCTATAAGGCCCCCATACATCCATGTGAAGCAATTCAAAGCATAAAGTAGATTTAATGCAACTAGATGGAAAAGGGATACGTGTCTGTTTAGATTGTATGCAAATTTCACATCCTTTATTGAAGCAAACATGTTTGTTCTTTACAATAGACAAATGTTTCAGAACAGGTAAAGGAGCATGTCCTAATCTTCTATGTAATAGCAACATGTCAGCAGAACTATGTATATCAGTGCTTAAAGCATTCACAGCACCCACAAGTCTTTTAGGGAAACACATCATATAAAGTCCTTCTTCTAGCTTACCAATCCCCCTCTTCTTGCCACTTGGAAGGTCCTGCACCACACAATGGTCAGGAAAGAATAATATCATGCAATTCAATTCTTTGGTAAGTCGGGGGACAGAAATAAGATTGAATTGTAGTTGAGATGCATAAAGAACATTAGTAAGAGTAATTGTGTCAGACAACGTGATACTCCCTATATGTGTGACAGGCACTCTAGTGCCATTTGGTATCTTTATTGTTTTAATGTTACTGTCATTAAATCTATAAGAATCAAACAGAGATAGGTCTCCTATAATATGGGTTGTAGCTCCAGAATCTAGGACCCAACGGCTATAATTGGAAGCCAAGTGATTCAAACCTGTATTAGTACCCGTAAGAGCATGTACTGTGGCTTCGGAGTCTCGCTTGAGCAGCTCCATAAGTCGCTCATATTGTTCTGTAGTGAGACTTGGCGAGACAGTGTGTGTGACTGGTGGATTTGAGATGTTCTTGTCCCCTTCTGTGGCTGGGGCTGTCCCAAAATGATTAGCAGTGGCCTCACGCGAGGCTTTCGGTTGTTTATTACCTCTATAATCTGGTGGATACCCGACAAGTTCCCAACACATGTCCTTGTGATGACCTTTCTTACCACAATGGGAACATTCGATGCTTCCGTTCGTCCGCCCTCTCCCCCGGCCTCGTCCACGGCCTCGAACTGCCATGGCAACACCATCGACAGAGCCACTATTGGCTGAAGTGGCGAGGGACTTCTGAGCCTCATCCTCCGAGATCATGGCAAAGGCCTGATTGACCGAAGGGAGGGGGCTCATTAACAGGATTTGGCTCCGAGCACCACTAAAAGAATCATTCAGCCCGAGAAGAAATTGGAGCAACTTCTGACGTTGCACCATATCAGAGTAAATTCGAGAAGTATCACACTTACAAGACGGAAGAGGAAACAAGGTGGATTGTTCTTCCCAGAGCTCTTTGAGTTTGGAGTAATACTGAGAGACGGAAGCGGCATCTTGACGCAGATAGCACAACTCACGGTGAAGGGTGAAGAGGCGTGAACCGGATGTCTTATCGAATTGTTCTTGAAGGTCTTTCCAAGCGTGATGGGCAGAATGATGAAAAATGAGACTGTTAGCAAGATCTTTGGAAACCGAGTTGAGGATCCAGGAGAGGACCACGGCATTGCATCGCTCCCACTGCTCGTGAAGCCCTTCATCCTGCGAATCCTTAAGACACGTCCCATCTACGAACCCTAATTTGTGTTTCCCACGAAGAGCGATGCGCATCGCCCTGCTCCAGACGAGATAATTGCCGGCGCCGGTCAGAATGTGAGGAACGATCGTCATCCCTTGAGTTTCGGAGGGGTGGAGGTATAGGGGATGGTTGAAACTGAGAGCATCGACGCCGGAGCCGGATATTTTGGGGTCGGATGCCATGGTGTCGCTGGAGTCGTTGAGGAGGAGACCGATTGGAAAGAAAGTGATCGGCGTCCAGCGGGGGTCGAGCGTCGCGAAGGGGATTAGGGCAGGAGGGACAACACGGTGTGGGCCTTCTATGGGCCGGATCTTGAAGAAGCCGAGCGTGTTCTTGAAAATTAGCCCGATCTAAATGGCTCTGGTACCATCTTAGTTAACCATACTTTACACACGATGATGATAGAGCAGCCAGTGGACTACTCAATATTTTCTCTATTAAAGATGGAAAAATTCTGTACAACCAAAATACACTGGATCATAGAATGATCCTACATTATTTATACTACTATCTACCTATCCAGTACCTATTGGGCCAAAGCCCATCAACAGTTTACGTAATGGACCATTAACACATTATTACAATATTCAGTTACAATATTCAGACAGCATTTTATCAGAAACACAAGAAAATTCACAGCCGGCATTATAGACAGACAAAGGTCTTGAAAGAATCAACACTTACTGGTGGAACACGTCGTAAATTACCTAGGGCCAACGGAATTGCTCCTTTTATGAGATACTAATAACACTGAAGCCGGCTACCTCACAACGAGAAACACAGCCGCCGAGAAACAAAGAAGACGCAAAAAGAGAACAAGAAAAGAAGAAAAAGAGTAAAATGAAGCATCTCAATGGAACAAAGGAAGAGAATCAAAAGATAGGAAGGTCAAATAGGAAAGGTGATGAAGAGAATCATACCTCGGTGACAGAGATGACAGACGCCGTCATAAACCACGACTCTCGGAAGAAGCAACCTAGGAATGACTTGCTGCGAAAGAACCGCCGAAGAAGGAGGAGGATTAAGAGCTTCTTCGTCTTCAGAATCAACCACTGCAGGAACAGCGAAGGGAACAGCGACGTTCTTGGATGAAGAATGCGATGAAGAAAGCAAGCGACGGAATGAAGAAAACGAGGGCGTAGTTCCGTTCGAGAAGTTCGGAAATCCTCGGCGAAGCATCTTCTTCTTCTTGATCGTATCTTCCTTCTTGGATTGTTACCGTGTGAAGAGCGTTCGCCTCAGAAGAAGTTTTATATATTTGGAGGAGAAGGGGTAGCTCAGTCGCGGTCTCCGTAGAAGTGACGCGAACATGACTTGTTTTTCTTTTTGGCCAAGCAAGCGAACTTGTTTGCTTATTGGAGATGTCAATATCATCAAACTTGGGATCATTTGACATAGCAGCTTGAGCTTCTCAGTGACTATTTATTCAATAGATGAAGTAATCGATTATTGCACCCCTCCATATACTCCTTGTAATCAATTAGATCACCTCGTTGCGGCAATAAAAACTCCAATTATTATTATTATTAGTAGTACAAAAAGAAGACGAACCTGTTACTGTGTATGTTTTACATAATAGTAACAATGGAAAAGGGTGGTGAGCAGCGGAGATTAATTTCTTTTTTGGTGTTGAGCTGTGGAGATTTATGGAGGAAGAAAGGAGGTTTTTTTTTTTTTTTTTTTTTTTTGAATTAGCACCCAAGGGTGCGGACGCCGGGATCGAGCCCGGGATGAGAGGCACATAGGCCTCATGCCTATGCCAAGTGCGCCACTTTTGGCAGCAGGATTGCAATGGGGAAGGAAGCACATAGCAAACAAAAATGAATTTTTTTTAATTGGAAAAAAAATGAATTAAGAACTAAGTTTTTTCTATTATTATCGCTTTAATTAAAATCTGATTTTTTTTAAAGACAAAAATTAAAGCTTGGTTCCCTAGAATTGCCCAGTCACCATTTAATTTTATTTAGTTAGCATTTGGTATTAATAACATTAATGGTGTTAAAATTTAAGAACTAAAAGACACTTTATAAATTTAAGGGATTAAAATAATACCTCATATAAACTTTAAAGGACTAAAAATAGATTTTAGACTTTAAAAATTGAAGATATGTGGTTACAAAATTTTAATAAAAAGAAAATAAAACATAAAAGAGTATAAAAAAATTAATTAAAAACTTTTAACCCTATTTCTCTAATTTTTTTCAAATTCCACTTAAAAATTTTTTGAGAAAATCTCAAATAAATACCATTTGAAAATGCAAAACCCTAAAAAGTCTATTAACACTTTAAAAAGACTTAAAAGTACCAAGTATCAAATTGGATTTTTTAAGTTTTGACATATTTATCATTTTATCCCTCAATTTTTTAAAAAAAAAATAATAGTGATGCCCCTGTCAGAGCAGCAACGCCGGCCGAAGCTCCAGCCAGTGGGAGCTTTTTTGGTGAGGAAGGGGTTTTTTTTTTTAAAAAAAAGGTTTGTTAAGAAATGGCAAGGGGTGGGATCGAACCCATCCCACCCCTGCCACCAAAGCTCTTTTGATATATATATATATATATATATTATTAAATATATATAATATAATTAAAGGCGTAGTAGTTTTGACAAAGTCAGTAATAACTTTGATAAATTCAGTAATTGAAGTAACAAAATTCGTAATGGTATTAACAAAACCGTTTGCTGATGAACCTTGACTTGCATGTTTTCATCAGCATTTTTGCACAAAACGCTTTTATCAAAACCATTACAATTATTGTCAAAATCATTACTAAACTTGTCAATCTCATTACTGAATTTATTAAAATCCTTTTATTTATATTATAAATGTTTTCATAATGGGATCTCATAATGAGATTGTTAAAACTATTATAATTCTTGTCAAAATCATTACTAAATTTGTCAATCTCATTACTGAATTTGTTAAAATCTTTTTATTTATCACATGAATGTTTTCATAATAGAATCTCATAATAGGATTGTCAAAACCATTACAATTATTGTCAATATCATTACTAAATTTGTCAATCTCATTACTGAATTTGTTAAAATCTTTTTATTTATATTATAAATGTTTTCATACTGGAATCTTATAATGGGATTGTCAAAACCATTACAATTCTTATCAAAATCATTACTAAAATTGTCAATCTCATTACTGAATTTGTTAAAATCCTTTTATTTATATTAACAAGTTTAGTAAAGATATTGACAAGAATTTTAATGGTTTTGACAATCCCATTATGAGATTTCATTATGAAAATATTCGTAATATAAATAAAAAGATTTTAACAAATTCAGTAATGAGATTAACAAGTTTAGTAATGATTTTGACAAGAACTGTAATGGTTTTGACAAAAACGTTTTGTGCAAAAATACTGATGAAAGCATGCAAGTCAAGGTTCATCAGCAAATGATTTTGTCAATAACATTACGAATTTTATTATTTCCATTACTGAATTTGTCAAAGCTACTACGCATTTAATTATATTATACATATTTAATAATATATATATACACACATCAAAGGAGCTTTGGTGGCCCAGTGGCCACCATGCTCCTTTACTAAAGGGGTGGGATGAGTTCGATCCCACCCCTTGCCATTTCTCAATAAAGTTTTTTCAAAAAAAAAAAACTCCTTCCCCACCAAAAAAGCTCCCACTGGCTGGAGCTTCGGCCGTCAGGGGTCCCGGCTGGCAGGCCACCTGACCAGCGGTGGCCGGCCGGCGATAAAGCTCCAACAGGAGCAACACTATTATTTTAAAAAAATAATTTGAGGGTTAAAATGGTAAATGTGTCAAAACTTGAAAAATTCAATTTGATACTTAATACCTTTAAGTCTTTTCAAAGTGTTAATAGACTTTTTAGGATTTTGTATTTTCAAATAATATTTATTTAGGATTTTCCCAAAAAAAATTTTCACCGCTCCAAATCCCTCATAGGAAACAAGCCCTGACGGTTTATACATCAACTTATCAAGTAAAAGTTATTTTACACTACCAATACCCTTATAATCTAGTGGTGTGGGTGCTGCCCTGTAAATAGGGGTGGAAACAGGTCAGGCTAGGCCAGGCTTTGGCCTTAACAGGCCAGGCCTGTTTTGTAACAATCAGGCCTAAGCCTGGCCTGTGGCCTATTACAGGCCTCTTTTACAGCCTGAGCCTGGCCTGTACAAAGGTCTGGCCTGGTCTGAAGCCTGTTAAGAAGCCTGTATGTTTAAATTAATAAAAATAACATCATCAATCCAAAGTTGCGGTAAATCAATAAATTATACAACACCAAATACAATAATATAATAATTTTTATTACAATCACAACAATTTATACCAAATCATCAACAAGTTAGACAATTTACAACACCAATTGCAACCAGTGGCTACACTAAACATTATCAAACACACCACAACCTATCCAGTGTTCTTCATGATTTGCTTTGAACTCATCTGAAAAGAAGAAGCAAGCATCACTTAGTTTGTCAAAAGGAATCAATCCCTAAAATTTTTTTTTAATACAGTATGTTCTAAGAAAAAAGGGATATGAGCACACTACATGACATGTACTTGGAAGAGCATCCACTATTAATTAGTTGCACAGAAGAATAAGAAGCCTTTTAAATATGAAACATACACATTAAGAAAGAGCTTTGCCCATGTCGGTGTTTATGTTAGTGTTGTGTCCCATGTCCATGTCAATATCCATGTTTACTGGCTTTTATACCTGTTATGGTAACAACATCAAAAGCTAATCCATTTTATAGGAATTGTTTTTACAAGTTCCAGATTTTCCAGAGCTAGATGCAACAGATGCTAAATAATTTCGCTTTATGCATGACATTGATGATAAAATTAATGTTTTTAGAACAGATTCATTAACATTTACATAAACATTTCAACCAATGAACTCTATTTCTTCAAACTGAAATCTTCTTACAAATCACTCTTGCTGAAAATAATTAAGCTCCTTGTAGTTTGGTAACATTGGAACATATTCTCATACTTCTTCAACTTCTTCTCCCAACTTATTTTTAATACACATAAGGTGAAAACAAAACCCAATTTAGCAAAAAAGACAAAATAATAGCAATCAAAAATCCATATGGTGAGTTCACTATAAGAAAAATGGCAAATTAAGTCGCAGATTACATACATTTAACTTAAATGGCAGATTACACTATAAGAAAAATCAGAAAATAAAACAAACATTTTGTACTTTCTTCTGAACTATCAAATGCAAAATTCTTTACTAAGCCTACAAATACTGAGAACACCAACAGACTTCAAATACAAAGAATACATAAGCACACTCAACTAAGCCTACAAGTAAATCTTTGACTATTTGACTAAACAAACTCACAACTAACTAACTTGATGAAAACGAGAAGCAAATCGCAAGAAGAGAACAGCGAAACCAAATCGCAAGAAGCACTGATCTACTGCTGAGCTGGTGATCTGAGCTTATCGCAAATCACAGGAAGAAAATCACAAATCGCAAGAAGCAAATGCAGCATAAAAGCGTAAATACAAATAATAGTAGTTTTCTCTAGTTTGTGACTATCATATGTTAAAACCATAAGTTTTGGCTACTATCTACCTTGTACCGCAGAAGTCGACCAAAACTAGAAGCAAATCACAGAGAAGAAAATCCAGAAGCTTACAGGGCTTAGTCGGATTGGCGGAGGAAAAGCAAATTGCAGAGAGAGGAGACGACATAGGCGGAGTTGATTCGGTGAGGAGAGGAGGCAAAGAAACAGATTGCCAATAGAAAAACAACAGTAACAGAAAGAAAGAGCAGCAACAGATTTGGAGATACACGAAACAGAGCAACATGCTAGTAGAAAAACTGAGAAAAATACCAGAACAAGGCGAGAAAGGATGAAGAAAATATCGAACTTACTAAATTTGAAGATCAAGTAGGCGGAAGGAAGGCCACGACGAGAGTAGGCCACAGTGACTCTCGGAGGAAGGATGGACGGCCGACAGGCGACGGTAACTCTCGATTGTGCAAGAATCAAGGGCTTATCGGTGATTCAGTGTAGATGAAATGCAGAGAATCAAGACACGAGCGACCACGAGAAGATGAAGACTGAAGTGAGGATGGGTGAGAGGCTGAGAGTGTGACGATGATCTGAAGAGTGACGATTGACGGGGACACCGAGTGATAGAGACTCTGAGAGTCGGTGAGCACCGAGTCGGCCAAATGAGATTGGGAGAGATTAGAAGTGAGCGTTAGGGTTAGGGTTAGGGACTTTTTTTTTCTGAAATTGAGATTTGGGCCTGACATATGAGGATGAAAGAAGAGGAGCGATTGTTTCATTTTTGGGCTGCCTTGATTTTTTTTTTAATAAACAGGCTGGCCTGTTAAGCCTAAAAGGCTTATTAATAGGCCAGGGCCTGGCCTGTTTTTCTAAGCAGGCTTTGAAATAGGCCTGGGCCTGGCCTTTTATTCTAACAGGCCAGGCCTGATTAGGCCGAAAACAGGCTAGGCAGCAGGCCCCTGTCAGGCCGCCTGGCCTGTTTCCACCCCTACCTGTAAAGTACGGGGGGAAAAATTTGTCCAAAAAAAAAGTACGGAAAAAAAAGGCGTGGTGTGTATCACCTAGAGCTTATCTATAGAAAGAATCACGGCTAATAATTAAGATAAATATGTCCAAGTTTTACAAATTAGAATGAATATATACAATTTGAAATAAACATCTTACTTTTATCAAAATTAAAAAAAACAAACAAACATCTTGCCATGATCATTTTGATTCTGGCTCATGAAGTTATGGACATAGGCTCTAGCTAGAGCTAGTGGGTAAACCAACGCTGTCTAGAGTGAAAAATAGCAAGGTAATTAAACCTGAATTGGTCAGTAAACCGATCGAGGTACTGGGTTAAAGGTCAGTGGGTCAGACCAGAGTCAAATCAGAGCTAAACAGGTGAGAGATGGAAGATTTTAGACTTATAATATGAAATTCTAAAGGAAAAATATAAAAAAAAATGATTTTTTTAAAATAAAAATAAAAAATGTTGAAAAATAGCATTGTCTACCCTTAGTGGATTGGGCCCAAGCCCAATAGGATTGGGAGTTAAAGTATAAATAATATAAATATTTGGGTGGATATATGTAATATTTCCCAAACCATTATGAGTCATATTGTTTAACCGATAGAATATAACTCTACAAGTGGTATTGTTTCATCGAAACAATATGTCTCTCAATCGAAAGGTTTAGTTTAATGTACGCAATAATGTATACAATGCCAGATATCTGCTTTGCGGTAGGATTGGTAAGTAGGTTCCAATCCAATCCAAGTGAGCGTCACTGGAAAGTAGTAAAAAGGATCATGAGATACTTAAAAGGCACATCTGATTATGCACTATGCTATGAAGGAAGCGATCTATGCCTGGTTGGATACTCCGATGCTAATTTAGGCTGAGATGAGGAAGAGCGAAGATCGACTTCAGGTTATACTTTCTTACTAAATAACGGCACCATATGTTGGAGTAGTAAGAAGCAGACATGTATTGCTTTACATTCTATAGAAGCTGAGTTCGTAGCATGCATTGTAGTAGCACAAGAGGCTTTATGATTGAAGAGGTTCATTGAACATCTTGGATTTGGCAATGAGAGTACCAATCCAGTATTAATGCATTGTGATAACACTGCAGCCATAGCATATACTAAAGATCCCAAGTATCATAGTAAGACCAAGCATATAGACATTAAGTACAATTTTGTAAGAGATTACATAGCATAGAAAATTATTACAGTACAACATATTTCGACCAAGAGTATGGTCGCTGATCCCCTGACCAAACCAATTGCCAAGGAAACATTTGAAAAACATGTAAGGGCACTCGGTGTATGTAAAATGTAAAATTTCAGACTTTATTACATTTATGATTAATTGAAGTACTTATCATTATTAGTATAAATGTATGTGTAAAAGTATACAATGTCTAGTATGTCGCACATGCTTGTAAGGTTGTCTCTCTCACACGAGCAACAGCCTTTGACACTCAGGAGGGGTGTGCAAAGATGAGACAATTGTGTTCACCAGTAAAGCGGCTAGAATGCTGATATGGTAGAGAAGGAACACAAACTATGTCGCCTTGACAACAGTGTAGCGTGTCAAGATGAGATCCATAAACATGAATATAAGTATGGATCGAATCATGGACATCCATTTCCATGATGCCAGTAGCCAGATAACAAATTCTTCAACATTGATGTTTGAGTAGAAAGGAAGAATTGGGGTTTAGATGCTGGGAGTGTCTAGACTTAAGTCTGTACATTGTTGACAACAAAATGCAAAACGACGTGCGCTCTTATGGTGTAAGAGTAACATTGTAGCATGTGATTCATACCGCATGTGCTAAAGAACCGTAAAAGGGAAGCAAGTAAGAAGATCCCTTCTTAATTGTTGTGTGAGTCCTAAGAAGTTTCTAATTCTTCCAATGATATTCTTTGACTTTGACAATATCATAAAGGTGTACTTCAGCGTCAGATACTTTAGCATATGTCCTACAATCATGATAGATGTGATCTATGGTATTATATTAGGAAAGTGGCTGATGTATATTGAAGTGATATATGGGTGAAAGGAAGATTACTTGAAATATATACAAATATGCTAGTGTCTGAGACATGTCTTTTACGGTATTATTTTTGACAATTTCATAAGTGTGGATACTATGCATGCTAGAAAGGCAATCTAAGTTTTATACTGACTTAAAAAAGATTAGATTAGCCATGTAAAAGTGTATATAAGTGAATCTAGGATATTTAAAGCACAATATTAAAAATTACGCTACACAATGAAGGTTGTCTTGTGCTGGTCTCTATAAAGGAGATTTCTAGTACATACACCTATATACAGATGTCATGCCTACACAGTCATGGCAAAACACCTAGTATGAAAGAAGGAAGAAAAAGAAACATATCTAATCCATCAAGTGTGAGTGGGAGATATTGAAAAATAGCCTAGTTCGTCCTTGGTGGATTGGGCCCAAGCCCAATATGATTGGGGTTAAAGTATAAATAATATAAATGTTAGGGTGGATATATGTAATATTTCTCAAACCATTATGAGTCATATTATTTAACTGATAGAATATGACTCTAGAAGTGGTATTGTTTCACCGAAACCATATGTTTCTCAATCGAAAGGTGTTAGATTAAGCGTTTCACCCAAGAGGGGGGTGAATTGGGTGATCTTAAAAATTTCGTTGCAAATATAAAATTTGACGTTGAAATTAAAACAGGAAAGAGTAAGGAGAAATATCACCGAAGTGTACGCCGGGAGTTATACTGGTTCGGCCACAACCACTTTGACCTACGTCCAGTCCTCAGAGCTTCTCTGAGAGTTTCACTATAACTTCTAAGATTCAGGGGGTTCTTGGCACCTCAGTACAAGCAAGTTCCTACACCTGGACACTCGCTCCCCCTTACAAGTTGTAATCCAATCCCAACTCAAGGTTCCACAACCTTAAGTTACCTTAATAACAAATATTTAGTTTGAATGAAATATCTCTCTCACAGAGTGAATAAGAATCACTGAAGCATAGAATTACAAGTTTAATGTAAAACAGAGTAATGAACATGATGATACGTTCGTGAGTGTGTTCTTGTTCTCTTCTCTGTTTAGATGTTCCCATATATATATAGATACATTCGTAATGATTGCTGGAACATATTTCTTCATGTCCGTTGGAGCGTGCCCAGCCACTATTGACTTTTCCAGTTTTTGAAAAACATACGTTTGCAGTAGGTGACGGTCGGTGACATTTGAGCGTTGCTTTTGACTTTCCTTATTTGGTAAGATCTCTTCATTGTTTATCTGTTGAAATACAAAGAATACTAATATAACGAAAAGTTAATCAAATAGGAAACAAAACAATGACCGTTGGAATGATTTCAAACTTTCTGGGTTTCCATACTCGAGTAGCTACTCGAGTATTCATTAAAGTTTACTCGAGTACTTATTCGAGTATCATCGTGAAATCTTTGATGGACTGCAAGTTAACAAATAAATATAAGATTACTCGGGTAGTGCATGGAATAAGCAAAATATCAAACCTTTGGAAATGCGTGTTTACTCGGGTACCTACTCGAGTAATGCACTCTTTTCTTCATAGGTTACTCGGGTACCAACTCGAGTAACCTTCAAATAAACTTATGTTACTTGATGCTTTACTCTAGTAATGTTGGCAGGATTTCAAGGCCGAGAGCACTTCAAGTTTGATTACCTTGTTACTCGAGTACATACTCGAGTAAACTTACTTTTTGTGCATAACTTACTCGGGTAATGACTTGAGGTTTTCCTTCAAAAATAACATTGCATACTCGAGTACATACTCGAGTAATCCACTTAAAAAAATCATTAAATGTCTGCATACTTGAGGAGCACATCGAGTGAAGTAAAACAAATTAAGTTATTCGGGTACTACCTTCAAGTTTTTACTTACCTCAGTACGTTACTCAAGTAACATTGGCAGTGGTACAAAGTACCGAGAGCAACATATTTATTGAAACAGAGTAACTCGAGTATATACTCGAGTATCATTGGCAGGCCGAGAGCAACTGGAAGATTTTCACATGGTTACTCGAGTAGCTACTCGAGTAACGTTGGCAGGCTGAGAGCAACTCCAAGTATTTACTTGGTTACTCGAGTAACATTGGCAGGCCGAGAGCAACTCCAAGTACTTACTTGGTTGCTCGAGTAACATTGGCAGGCCGAGAGCAACTCCAAGTACTTACTTGGTTACTCGAGTAACATTGGCAGGCCGAGAGCACCTTAAAAACATTTACACTATTACTCAAGTAACGTTGGTAGGTTACTGGAAGGTGCCTCAGGTTACTTCAAGTTTTGTCTCATTACTCGAGTACATACTCGAGTAATGCCTTAGAAAAATGGCTCCTGTTCAAGTTTCTCAGCATTCTCTCTTGGTTTTTCTTCATTACTCCAAGGCTTACTTCAAGTGATGCTTTTCCCTGTTATTTCTTTGTTCAAACTTATTTATTAATCAAATCTTTTTCATACCATTCATTGTTATCATCAAAACATGAGATCTAACATTCTCCCCCTTTTTGATGATGACAAAACTTGGTGATTTTGAACAAGGTTTTTCAAATTGAATTCTCCATGAAATACTTCTTGTATTCAAAGATTATTTTTGAAAAAAAAAATTTATTAAGTTTAGATTCAGAGTGTTTTAAAAGAGAATGAAATTATAATATACACCTTGCATACACAACAAACTTATTAGTCCAACAATGTAACATAATTTAAAACTTGAATAGACTTGAAATAAACTTGCATCAAACTTAAAAATTGTATTGCAAAATAACAAGATAAAAGCTTAACAAGTTCAAAAGACTCCCTAAAACCCATATACACCCAAATACCCAAAAATACTCAGAGACTTCCACAAAATCACTCTCAAGTTCTTCTCTCCCTTTTTGTCTTCATCATTCAAGAGGAGGATCGGAAGGCTTGACTACGGAAATAGGCTTCACTGGAAGAACTAAGCCATCATCGGAACCAGAAGAGTCAAAAGAGCTAGAAGAAACTGGTTCAGGAAGATGTAGTGGAGGAATGTGGATGTCATCTGTAGGAGGAATAGGAGGAGACTGGTAAACAACCATAGTAGAGGTCTCAACCTCTGGAGTGGTATGAACCTCTGGAGTGGTCTCAACCTCTGGAGTATGATGTTCAGAGGAGGAGGAGGGAGATATTTCCTCAGTGTGGGTAGGAGATGGAATAGGTTTAGGAGTGAGCTCAGGCTGAGGTTTGGTAGGTGAATCATCAATGACGATATGTATGGTCTCATGGGTGTCGGGGTTGTCCACTGAATATAAGATGTCTTTGGCTTGTGGCTCTGGTGGACTAGAGACCGGAGGGATAGAAGGTTCAGCCTTAGTGAAAGGAGTGTCAGAAGGGGGGTTCTCTGGAGGTGGTGGTGGTGTAGAAAAAGATGGACCGACAGAAGGTCCGGGACCCAATGAATCCAAACATGCCAGGATTAATCTCAGAGTCTCACCCTGGGCACGTTGCTCAGCAAGCAACTCCTCGTGCTTCCTTTCCATTTTCTCAACCAACTCTGTCATCTTGTAGTTCATGTTGGTTATCAGTTCAGTATTCGTGTTGGCGATATCAACATGAAATCCCTGGAGCATATTCTCCATGAAATGCTGAAGTGTGGCATTGAGGAAGGAGGGTGATGATGTGGTGGCAGCTGGAGCCGATGACTGAGTGTCATCCATTTTGCTGGTCTCGGTCTCAGTAGTCTTCTTCTTCTTCTTCTTTGACCTAGACTCCAGAGGGCCTTTGAGAGGGATGTCAATATTCAGCTTCCCAATCTTGTTTCTCCCAACCGGAGTCATCCTCTCAATAGGCTCCTTGCTATCCAGATACCATATCTTATTCTCTTTCAGAATAAGTGATACAATTTGAGGATATGGCATCGGTGTGGTAGCCTTTCCATCCACTTTGTACCTCTTCATTTCAGAGAAAATATATTCACCCAAATCCTTCTGTTCCTTCAGGAGAAGTGAAGAAAACCACCTAAAGCCCCTATCAGAGAAGTGGGTATAATTGTTGGCCTTGTTCACAAGGGACCTAGAATAGATGTACCATAGGACCCTGTGATGATCACACATATCACTGGGTTTGAAATTTAGAGGGCCAACTAACTCACCGGGTTTAAGGATAGAAAATATTTGGTTTGGTTCCAGTTCGGAGTAAATATCATCTGGGGGATTCTCTATCCCTAACCACAAGTTAATCCTAGAGGGTGATATGAGAATCTTTTGGCCTCTTACTGTGGTGGTCATCTCTTCCTCAGATAAGGTTCTGTTTGGCTCATCTATGAACTCTAGATTACAGTAAAAGTGTGTGATCACTTTTGTACAGAAAGGTAATCTAATCGAAAGCCAAGGCATAAAAGGATCTAAATAGGAACTAAGATCATACTTCACTACCTCCTGAAGTAACTTGAGATCCACATAGTGTGTCTTGCACACTTTCCTTCTTGAAAACTGAGATAGGTACTTTGGAGATTCCACAAGCTTGTTGACATTGAACCCTTTTGGAGGGTTGGTGATCTCCTCTTCTGGCAATTTGGACTTCTTGGAAGATTGCCCCTTCTCCATTTGATCTATGATGTTTGCCATAGCCGTAGCCACATTTTTGTCATACTTGGGCTTTTTGGTCGGCTTTGGTGTGAAAGAGGGAGTAGAGGAATCAGAGGGAGGAGGTGAGGGAGATTTGGCACTCTTGCCTCTACCGGTGGATGTACTCTTTTTGGATCGAGCACTTATAGCTATAGGCTCTTTAATCACAACCCCTTTTGGCTTCGGTTGAGATTGAGGTTGAGGTTGGATTTTGGCTTTTGATCTCGGGGTAAGTTTTCTTCTCTTTTTGGGAGGAGAAGAAAGAGGATCAGGGTGTTGTTGTGATTCAAAGGAATCTGTGAAATTGAGATTCTTGGTTCTAACCATTTTGAAACACAGATATTTGAGAATCTCAGAAAACAGGGTCACAGTCGCGAGTTTAGGGCACTGAGAATCTGAGCAAAATAGGAAGTTTTTGGGGATGAAATCTGTTGGGTTTTGACGGTAATGAGGCAAGGAATCGATTGTGAAAAGTTTTTGAGAGAGTGTATAGTGATTTACTCGAGGAGATTTTGTGGAAATGGTCGAGTTTGCGACCGATAAAGACCTAAAACCCGACATTACTCGAGGCCTTACTCGAGTAAGCTTCAAGTTTACTCGAGACCTTACTCGAGTGATCATACAGAAAATCTCTAAAATCATTCATTTAAATTGCGTACCTGGCATGAATAATATTGTAATTATCCATGATTGTTCCCTCGATCATTTATAACCAATTTGAAGTAGATTTGGATCGTTTTTCATCAATTTGGAAATCTGGACTTGCAGTTACTCGAGTCCTTACTCGAGTAATGTTTAAGTTTACTCGAGGCTGGCCTCGGGTAACCAGTTTTTTCAACTTCTGACTATTCATTTTTGAAACTGAACCGTTAGATTTAAATTCCAAGTAACTTGATCCATTACTTCTAGTTTTAAAGACCATTACTCGAGTAGTTACTCAAGTAAAGTGCTTCTTTACTTCAAGTTGTTCTTCGGGTAATGCTTCTCTGTTAGTCATAACTTCAAGTTGGTACTCCAGTAAAGGTGTCCTCTGATCACCTCTGTTTTTATTTCTCAAAACAGAGTTTCAATCTTCCTGCAAAACAAGTTTCTATATACTCCGATGCTTAAGTTAGTAATCATCAAAACTTTAACAAATGACTTCATCTAATATTATGAGAGACTGAAATAACTTACAACTCATTGGGATTTACCATTCCCAATTCTCTTCTAATGTATAAAAATTGATCCTTTGCAAGGGGTTTTGTGAAAATATCAGCTAATTGAAGATGAGTAGGAATAAATATCACTTTCACATCTTTCTTTTGAACATGATCTCTGATGAAGTGATGTCTGACATCGATATGCTTGGTTCTAGAGTGTTGAACTGGATTCTTTGCCAAGCTTATCGTGCTAGTATTGTCACAATAGATTGGTATTTCTTTGAGATAAATACCAAGATCTTGTAGTTGTTGTTTTAACTATATTACTTGTGCACAACAACTTGAGACTGCAACATATTCGGCTTCCATTGACGAAAGAGACACTGTATTTTGTTTCTTGCTGAACCATGATACAAGAGATCCTCCAAGAAATTGTCCTTGTCCACTGGTGCTCTTTCTGTCTGTTTTGTATCCTCCAGGATCTGAATCTGAATATGCAACAAGATATTCACTTCTTCCTTTGGGATACCACAGACCCAATTCGAGTGTGTCAGCAAGGTATCTAAAGATTCATTTGACCGTTTCAGCATGTGATTCTTTTGGTTCCGATTGATATCTTGCACATATACCAACACTAAATTGGATGTCTGGTCTACTTGCCGTGAGATAGAGTAATGATCCAATCATTCCTCTATACTTTGTGATGTTGTAGTCCTTTCCTTTGACATCATCATCAAGCAACGTAGTTGAGCTCATAAGAGTGTCTGTGCCATTTACTTCATTCATTCCATACTTCTTCAACAATTCTTTCAAATACTTTGTTTGAGATATGAAGATTCTATTCTTTCTTTGTTTGATTTGCAAACCAAGAAAGAAATTTAATTCTCCCATCATTGACATCTCAAACTCTCCCTGCATTATCTCAGAAAATTCCTTACACAGAGATTCATTAGTAGCACCGAAAAAATGTCATCAACATATATTTGAACAATTAAAATATCATCATGTTTTCGTTTTATAAAAAGTGTTGTATCAACTTTGCCTCGTACAAAACCTTGATCAATGAGAAATTTACTGAGCCTTTCATACCATACTCTAGGAGCTTGTTTTAAACCATATAAAGTCTTTTTAAGTTTGAAAACATGGTCAGGTTTGGTAACATCCTCAAAACCTGGAGGTTGTTCTACATGATATAACCATTTAAAAAAGCACTATTTACATCCATTTGATAGAGTTTGAATCCTTTGATGCATGCAAAGGCTAAAAGTACGCGTATAGCTTCCAATCTAGCCATTGGAGCATACGTTTCCTCATAATCAATCCCTTCTTCCTGATTATAGCCTTTGGCCACCAACCTTGCCTTATTTCTGACAATAATTGCGGATTTATCAAGTTTGTTCTTGAATACCCATTTAGGTCCAATGATCGGATGATCCTTGGGTCGAGGTACCAAATCCCAAACTTGATTTCTCTCAAATTGATTTAGTTCTTCTTGCATTGCTATAACCCAATCATTGTATGATAGGGCTTCATCAATGTTTGAAGGTTCAATTTCAGAAATGAATGCAGAAAAACTTACTTCATTGAAAATTCTATTTCTAGTTTTGATCCCTTCATTCACATTTCCTATGACTTGATCTAAGGGATGACTTTTATTGTATTTCCAGGCTTTAGGTTGACCTAGAGATTGCTCTTCTTCCTTGGTTTCATCAACCTCTAGAATAAGATTTTTAGAAATAGATTGACCATTTTCTTGATTTAAACCAGCTTCCTGTTCTTCATCAATGGTTTTGTCAAAGGATTCAAATTCATCAAATACAATATGAATTGATTCTTCAATAATACATGTTCTTTTATTGTAAACTCTATATGCTTTACTTCAGTTAGAATATCCTAGGAAAATTCCTTCATCTGTTTTAGAATCAAATTTTCCTAAGTTATCTTTACCATTATTATGAATGAAACACTTACAACCGAAGATGTGTAGATGAGCAATGTTTGGCTTCCTTCCTTTGTATAACTCATAAGGTGTCTTTCCAAGTTTTGTTCTGATAAGACCCTATTTGAAATATAGCATGCTGTACTCATAGCATCAGCCCAGAACACTTGAGACACATTTTTTTCATTCAACATTGCTCTAGCCATTTCAGTGAGCACTCTATTCTTGCGTTCCACAACTCCGTTTTGTTGAGGCGTTCTTGGAGCAGAGAAATTGTGATCAATGCCATTAGTATCACAATATTCTTCAAAGGCTTGATTTTCAAATTCTCCACCATGATCAGTCCTAATACCTACAATGGACATACCTTTCTCATTTTGCACTTTCTTGGCAAAAACAATAAATTCTTCAAAGGTTTCATCTTTTGATGATAGAAAAATAACCCATGTAAATCTAGAGAAATCATCAACAATAACCAATGAATATAAGTTTCCACCAAGACTCTTTATTCTTGCTGGGCCAACTAAATCCATATGCAATAATTGTAGTGGTCTATTTGTTGAAATCTCATTTTTCAATTTGAAGGATGATTTAGTTTGTATACCCTTTTGACATGCGTCACAAATCAAGTCATTTTTTAAAGTTACTTTGGGTAATCCAAGAACTAAATCCTTTTTTAGTAGTTTGCCTAATTGATGCATATTGACATGAGCCAATCTCTTATGCCATAGCCAACTTTCATCAGTATTACTCAGAAAACAGTTTTCAGACTCATTTCTACTAATATCTAGAGTATAGTAGTTACCTTCCCTTTTTGCTCTAAGCTTAGCCTTGATATTCTTCTTATCAAGTTGTAAGTCATTCTTGTTGATAATTAAGCATTCTTCTGAGTCAAATATTACCCAGTTGTATTTATCTGCACTTTGACTTACACTCAGCAAATTGTGACACAAGCCTTCAACATAATATACATCTTTGACTTGTATTCCTTTGTCATTTTTGATTTCACCAATTCCTGCTATCTTTCCGGATTGATTTCCTCCAAATTTTACCTTTCCACCTTCCTTAGGTTGCAATGTGGTAAAACTTTCAAAATCTTCGGTCATATGTCTGGAGCATCCACTATCTATGTACCACTTGCTATTTTTGGATGCTTTGAGACATACCTACAATCAAATGACTAGGTCTTAGGTACCCACATCTTTTTGGGTCCTGTTGGGTTAGTACAAATAATTTTCTGAACATATGAGCCTTTAGATACCCATTTGTAGGTTCCTATTGTTCCTTTCTTCTTATGAATGCATGAAGATGTATAATGACCTTTTCTATTATAGTAATTACAAAATGTAAACGGATTCGATGTATGCACAGAATGCTGGAAATAATTCAGATATGACTTACCTCCTGCTTTCTTTCTTCCTTTCCTTTTGTCTGATTTTGGATCATATCCAATCCCAGATCGGTCATTTACAAATCATTGAGCTTTTAAAATAACATTTAGCATCTCACTTCCTTGAGTAAATTTTTCAAGAGTTTTTATAAGATCAGTGTTTTTCTTTTTCAAAGAAGAACAATTTTCACAATCCTTTTCTGAACTTTCTTTAAGTTCAATTTCAAGAGCTTTGTTTTTCTTTTTGAAAAAAATTAATTCTTTAACTACTTTGTTGAATTCAAAATGTAAAGCATTATATTCAGAAAGTAATTCATCATAGGTAGGATCAGAATCATTTACCTCCTCTTCTGTTTCTTCTTGAGCGACGAGACATATATTAGCTACTTCTTCCTCATCACTTTCTTCGTCAGAGGAACTATCACCCCATATAGCAGATACGAAGGCCTTCTTTTTGTTGAAGAATTTGCCTTTTCTCTTTTCTTTGCTCTTTTGATTCAGTTCTGGACATTCTGATTTGACATGTCTTGGTTTTTCACATTCGTAGCAAATGATATGATCTTTGCTGCTAGTTCCACCTTTTTGAAAGTGTTTGAATCCTTGTCCTTTCTTGTAGAACTTTCTGAATCGTTTTATGATTATGCCCATTTCATCATCGTCAAGCTCCTCATCCTCATCTTGATTCTCTTCTTTTACTTTTAGTGCAAGACCTTTCTTTTTCTTGTCACCAATGTCATCTAGTTCTCGTTTGAACTTTAGTTTGCTTTCATATTCAGAAAGACTTCCAAATAGAGAAGCAACTGATCTCATTGATTCTCCTTTTGCTTCTTCTATCGCAGTGACTTTAGCCTCCCATTCTTTAGAAAGAATATTTAGAATCTTTTGTACTTGGGTATGCTGATCATAGACTTTCCCAAGAGCTTCAAGTTAATTAACAAGATGAGTATATCTAAGTTCAAATTCAGATATTGATTCACCTGATTTCATTCAAAGTAAATCGAATTCAGTGACCAAGGTGTTGATCCGATTCTCCTTTATTCCCGAAGTTCCTTCATGAGCTATTTCCAGAGCTTCCCACATTTCCTTTGCTGTTGGAAGTGTGCAAATTTTGAAATACTCACTTTGACTCAAGGCAATTTGTAATATCAGAATTGCCTTGCTGTTGAGAGTGATAAGTTTCTTGTCATTCTCATCATATTCCGCTGGCGTCTTGGGAATTTTCTGAGAATCTACAGTCTTTGTAGGTTGATAGTTTCCACTCTCAATCACATCCCATAGCCCATATTAAGTAGCCATTACGAATACTCTGAACTTTGCTTTCCAGAAATAAAAGTGTTCGCCACTGAATCCTGGAGGTCTAGTGATGGATGCACCGTCGGGAAGAATTCCTTCGCCCATGCTTGCCATTGGATCCTTCTTAGGTTGTTATACCTTCACAAAAAGACCTACGCTTTGATACCAAATGTTAGAGCAAGTGTTTCACCCAAGAGAGGGGGTGAATTGGGTGATCTTAAAAATTTCGTTGCAAATATAAAATTTGACGTTGAAATTAAAAAAGGAAAGTGTAAGGAGAAATATCACCGAAGTGTACACCGGGAGTTATATTGGTTCGGCCACAACCACTTTGACCTACGTCCAGTCCTCAGAGCTTCTTTGAGAGTTTCACTATAACTTCCAAGATTCAGTGGGTTCTTGGCACCTCAGTACAAGCAAGTTCCTACACCTGGACACTCGCTCCCCCTTACAAGTTGTAATCCAATCCCAACTCAAGGTTCCACAACCTTAAGTTACCTCAATAACAAATATTGAGTTTGAATGAAATATCTCTCTCACAGAGTGAATAAGAATCACCGAAGTATAGAATTACAAGTATAATGTAAAATAGAGTAATGAACTTGATGATACGTTCGTGAGTGTGTTCTTGTTCTCTTCTCTGTTTAGATGTTCCCATATATATATATAGATACGTTCATAATGATTGCTGGAACATATTTCTTCATGTCCGTTGGAGCGTGCCCAGCCACTATTGACTTTTCCAGTTTTTGAAAAACATATGTTTGCGGTAGGTGACGGTCGGTGACATTTGAGCGTTGCTTTTGACTTTCCTTATTTGGTAAGATCTCTTCATTGTTTATCTGTTGAAATGCTAAGAATACTAATATAATGAAAAGTTAATCAAATAGGAAACAAAACAATGACCGTTGAAATGATTTCAAACTTTCTGGGTTTCCATACTCGAGTAGCTACTCGAGTATTCATTAAAGTTTACTCGAGTATCATCGTGAAATCTTTGATGGACTGCAAGTTAACAAATAAATATAAGATTACTCGGGTAGTGCATGGAATAAGCAAAATATCAAACCTTTGGAAATGCTTGTTTACTCGGGTACCTACTCGAGTAATGCACTATTTTCTTCATAAGTTACTCGGGTACCAACTTGAGTAACCTTCAAATAAACTTATGTTACTCGATGCTTTACTCCAGTAATGTTGGCAGGATTTCAAGGCCGAGAGCACTTCAAGTTTGATTACCTTGTTACTCGAGTACATACTCGAGTAAACTTACTTTTTGTGCATAACTTACTCGGGTAATGACTTGAGGTTTTCCTTCAAACATAACACTGCATACTCGAGTACATACTCGAGTAATCCACTTAAAAAAATCATTAAATGTCTGCATACTTGAGGAGCACATGAGTGAAGTAAAACAAATTAAGTTATTCGGGTACTACCTTCAAGTTTTTACTTACCTCAGTACGTTACTCGAGTAGCTACTTGAGTAACATTGGCAGTGGTACAAAGTGCCGAGAGCAACACATTTACTGAAACAGAGTAACTCGAGTACATACTCGAGTATCATTGGCAGGCCAAGAGCAACTGGAAGATTTTCACATAGTTACTCGAGTAGCTACTCGAGTAACGTTGGCAGGCCGAGAGCAACTCCAAGTATTTACTTGGTTACTCAAGTAACTACTCAAGTAACATTGGCAGGCCGAGAGCAACTCCAAGTATTTACTTGGTTACTCGAGTAACTACTCGAGTAACATTGGCAGGCCAAGAGCACCTTAAAAACATTTACACTATTACTCGAGTAATGTTGGCAGGTTACTGGAAGGTGCCTCAGGTTACTTCAAGTTTTGTCTCATTACTCGAGTATGCCTTAGAAAAATGGCTCCTGTTCAAGTTTCTCAGCATTCTCTCTTGGTCTTTCTTCATTACTCCAAGGCTTACTTCAAGTGATGCTTTTCCCTGTTATTACTTTGTTCAAACTTATTTATTAATCAAATCTTTTTCATACCATTCATTGTTATCATCAAAACATGAGATCTAACAAAAGGTTATTCTTTCTCTTTAATGGAATGATACGTTAGTAGAGAGGAAAGGGTGCGTAAAACACTAAAAATAGGCGTCAAGGATTCAGTTATGATGAACTTGAAATAACATACAGAAACTCTGTTACTTCTTACAAAAAAAATTGACCTGGACCAGGTCACCGGACTAGACCAGTTTACTGGCCGGTTTCCAATCCAGTTTGACCATTCCGGTCCAGGTTAGAGAACAATGAAAAATAGTTCATGAGGGCCTTCTTTCTATTACTCTAATATCTTATTTTGATAATAATCTTCCCCTTACAATATACCTAACCCAAAGAAACACAAAATTAAGGCATGCTATATTGAATTCATAAAATTAAATCAAAATAAAAATATGGAAATGTCAAATCCACTAATTATGGCATTTCATACCGCCCAACCAAATGGTTGTTGCATGAGCAAAACAAAATGGGTTTCTCTTTTGCATCTATCATCCCGTTGATTATAAGTTTCTAACCACACCATCTAACATCACAAAAAAAAAAAAATATATATATATATATATACATATACATACATACATATATATATATATATATATATATCAGAAATCCCTCTGATACCATAACTGAGACAGACCTAGGCAGTACGTAGATTTTGCGGAATTTAAATAAAACATAAATTAAAGAGACACGAAGCAAAAATCAAAATATTTATTATGAGTAAATAAAGAAAATCAGAATGAGTTTGACCAACTATAACCCGAGATATGAAAGGAATCATGTCCTCTTTCATACAGGAGCTATTTACAGAGAATCCACCATTTGGATCTCAACATGCCCATTGAAATTTTCTTTTGTAATTTTCTGTATGCCCATTGAATTCTGTCTTTATTACTCTCCAATTATCGAAATGGAAACAGGTGTTGACATTAGGAAATGAACAAAATCAAAATATCTGAAGAAGAGCAACCGTGGGTATTCAGATCCAGTAATATGACATGTGTATACTCTCTTGGAAAACAACTCCATAATGACAAGCAGTTTAATCTTTGGTATGACAAGATAAAGAAGAACCAAATGGATAATACTGAAGAAATTGAGAAGAAAATCTGTCAAATAATAGGAGATTATCCAAACCATGAACGTCAACATTGCAAAGAAATCAAAGGAAGTGACAATAATCCAAATATCTCTTTGGATCCAAGTCTTCTGTAAGCATTGGCACAAGAAGACATGAATAGTGATCGTCAGCATAACTAGACAAGCAAAGACAGAAAAACGTGGAAGATAAAGTACAACAAATTCCCGACAGGATAAAAAGCTGAAGTCTGAGTCATGTAATCAATTATGTAGTTGTTACCTTATTTAAGGTAACCAAGGTCATTGTAACTCAAAATCTGTAACCAGAGTTGAGAGTCTCAGCTCTATAAAAGCGTCTATAAGTTCCATTTGGAACACACACCAACTTTGAATGAAAAGTAACTTTCCTTCATACTCTCTCTCAAATCTTTCTTATCTTTGTGAGTAATTCTCAGCTGTGGTTGTTTGCAACATCGCTTTTCACCAACTATTATTGAAGACAAATAAAGTATGAGTGGCTAAACTCTCTTTGGGGATCTAGGGGGAAATTTTATCAGAGGTCCATAGGGATGGTTCGACAATTGATGCTACTAGGTAGTATGAAAAAAAAAAGAGTCTGGAGAAATAGAGGAAAATAAAATGTTACGCCTCCTGTAGGAAACGAAGGCAAGCTGTGCTGATATAATCTGAAGGAGAAAGGTTGAGATCTAAATGAAGGATTATCTGTAAATGGTTCCTGTATGAAAGAGGACAGAATTCCTTTTATAACCCGGGTTATAGTTGGTCAAAACTCACTCTGATTTTCTTTATTTACTCCTAATAAATATTTTTATTTTTGCAAGTGAGTCCGTGTCTCTTTCATTTATGTTTTATTTAAATTCCGCAAAATTTACATACTGCCCAGGTTTGTCTCAATTATGGTATATCAGCACAGCCTGCTTTCATTTCCTACAGGAGGCGTAACACTTTATTTTCCTCTATCTCTCTAGACTCTTTTGTGTGTGTGTGTGTGTGTGTTAGAGGGATTTCTAATATATTACTGAGTCCTTAATATAAAACTCAGTTATCAAATTTGGGAAGATCAAAGAAGTTAGATAAATTACTTAATTCTAGTATTATAATGCGTTACATTAGATTATATGTTACAACCTCTAACATCACCAAAAAAGATTATATGTTACATGATCTTTCAAAAATAATTGTGTACCATAAGATTATATATTACCATCAGTCTTGAATATAAGACCAAATTATTTTTCTTTTGGAGAGATTAAATAAACTAATTAAATTACTTTAAAATATTTTTATTTTTTATTTTTTTCTTTAAACTAATTTATTTGATTAATAAACTGATATATAATCTAATGATACACAATATATGATATGATTAAGTAACTTATTTAGCTTCCTTAATCTTTCAAAAAAAAAAAGGTTAACTGGGTCTTATATTTAAGTCTAAAGGGAGTATTAATTTATAAGTCAGGCAAATTAGTTTATTGAAAAAATAATAAATTTAAATATTTTTAAAAAATTATTTAGTTTCATTAATCTTTCCAAATTATTCAACCAAGTACCATGCACGTGATAATTACTTCAGTTTATTATTCACTGTTTATTTGAAATAAACTCACTTTTTTTGAGTTTTTCATGGTGTGTATTGTATATCGCATGCAAATTTTCTTTCTAAAGTGGTAGTCTAAAGCTTCACTGTGCAATGAACTTGATAAGTATTGGTCCCAAAAAATAACGGATGTTACTGTATCATCGCGCCCTTTCAAGGTCATTAGATATTGTAATGCGTTGAGGTCCTAAAGCTGAGAAAGCAAGAAATGAACGAATCCTCTCAAATTCACATGTTAAAAATAAATGTGTAAAAATAACTCACGAGTCTCATTTATTAAATACATGTGTAAAATTCGCTAGAAGAAGGGCTTGAACCTTCGACCTTGTGGTTAACAGCCACACGCTCTAACCAACTGAGCTACTCCAGCGCTTGTTTTAAAGGCTTTATTATTTTATATTTAACATGTTATTATAAATGTACTTCATTCACGCATATAAAGATGGGGATGCCTTCTTTTTTTTTCCGATACAAAGACAACTACATTAAGGAAAAAGATTACAACCCAAGAGAAACTGAGAAAGGTAAAAAAACACAAACAACACAACTGCAAATGAAACACATTCAGAAACAACATAAAGAACAGCACTGAAATAAAAAAGACAACAAAAAATAATAAAGTACAAGCACAGTAGGCATGAACTATGCATTGACCAAAAGATGGACGTCAAGCAGTTCCAAGTCCACAATCGGAGTAAGAAAAACCCAGAGAAGGACCAGCGAGCGGGTGTTGCAACACGTCTCCCAGAGGACATGGGTCACCCAGTTTAACCAACGAGGTTTGATGCTTCCCGTAGGAAGAGAAGGGTGAAAGATGAAGAACTCCATCAATCACAGAAGCAGAGGGTTCGTCAAAAACCGGAGGTAGAAGAGAAACTTGATGAAATCAGAAACTATGCATGATCCAAGGAAACCATACCAAAAGCCATACTGCCAGGAGAGAAGAAAAACAGGGCAGCCTGCATTTGCGCAACCCTCGCACGGCACTGCCCATTCCATGAGAGGGTAGGAAGCCTTAGTTCATGCAAATTCAAGGCGAAACTTTTTGGTAGAAGTTTCGCACGACCCTAGATCAAAGGAAGCATGTGACATACATTGAGGGCCATGTCTGTTCGGAAAAGGAGAGCCACGGCTACGCCGGCGACCACCACGAACAGTATAAGCAAGCTCCACGAAGTTAGGACTTCAAGGATTGAGAGAACCTGAGACTCCAAAAGTGGAGAGCTCATGAGCAGATTCCAAAGCTTCTTCTCTAGTCATAGCTTTAATTCTCATATAAGTAGAGTTTGAACGATTATGAATTAGCAGAGACTTATTGAGCTCATTGGGATAAGAGATGCGCAAGTGAGGTACAAGCTCCCAGAAATGCTTAATGAATGATATTGGTGGAAATACCACAGAGTAACCATCATGCATGAGAAATTCCCACCGTGGCTCCTGGAAGCCATGAAAATGCATCAATCTATATAGCCACCGGAACCATTCATATGGTGCGTCAAACTAAGTAACCGACCCTGCACGAAGTACAGTTCGTTCCACAGCCATATGGGGAACGTGTTCACCGAGAGAGGGATTGAGGAAGAAAAAAATATCACCAGCAATGATTCAAAGTATCATCCGACCAACAATCCTCCATCGATGAAGGAAGGAGTAGAAGACATGCTCAGAAAAGAAAGAGAAATATGATCCAAGACCTGAGAGCAGATGGACTTAGTAGAACAGAGAAGCTCCAAGCGTCGCCTAAACCGAGCCACTAAAGAAGATTGAGTCTGAAATAGAGGAGCGTATGGAACAATTTAAAAGGACTCGATGCCGGCCAGTGGATAGAGAAAAGAAATGAGCAACGCAAACCACTGTAGGAAAAGAGTTGTGGCAAGGAATGGCATGAGGAAATAGCATCGGAATCAAGGTGGGAGATCGCACCGGACGACACATACTCAAGGGAAGCAAGAGATTGTCATCATAAGACGAACACCCATCAAATCGATCCAAATGACACACCATTAATGCCTTAAAAGTCGTGGTAACCAATCTCGTTCGCTTAACCGAATAAGAGATTAAGTTGGACCTTTTCCGTTTTAGAGAAGAGCCACTAAAAGCAGGCGTCGAGGCTTGATTCGAAACAGAGCAACTGGATGGAGATGAGAAGGCCGAATCAGAGACCCTGTTATAATTGAGTTGGTCCAAATTTATTGGTTTAGAAGGCCTAAGTGAAATCCGGAGGCCCATGTCCAGCCTAAAGACTTTATGAGGTCTATTGTGGCTAATATGAGAGGAACGTGGCCCCATTCTTTGTTGACGTGGCATCCCTGAACAGACCAACATAGAACAGTGCATCTCAGACAAGCCGACCTCACCACAGCCAAAGCATATCGAAGCAGCATGCTCCAAAAGAAAAGAGAGACGAAGAGGCTTACCAGAGGGAAGGAAGACGTTGGAAAGATCCAAACTCCAAGACTTGAGAGGGCACGTAACTTTAAATCAAAACCCACCAAAAACCATTTGTGATGAAAAATTAATTAGGAGCAAGGGTGCAAACCAAGAAGCAAGAAAATGAGCCACGTCCAAATTATAAAATTCCATTAGGATACCAAAGATTTGGATCCATGCCATAAAGTATGAAAACGAAAGATCACAAGTTGAGATATTTGGATCCCAAGGATAAACCGCCGAGGAAAAGCCTTGGAGAAGCCATAAACCATGATCCAGTATAAAGCTACGATCATCAGCATGAGAAAAATGAAGGACATAGTATGGACCATGTTGTGGAGTGATAAAGACCAGTCCTAGAAGCTCCCAATGAAGAGACATCAAAGATTGAAGCTTGCTTACATGAATGCTCCCAGCAGAGAAAACTGTATTTCCCCTGGGATGCCCTGGTTCTTCGCACGAATCACACCTCAAGGAAGTAAACTTTTTTAACGAGTCAAAATTCTTCTGCCATCATGCATATTTTATGCAATACTCTCTAATCCTTTGCGTATGTTGCTTTTGAAGAAATTTCTCATCCTAAATGTAGCCATTTTGCATAAATTTTTTAGGTGCCTGTACTTTTTTTTTTTTTTTTAATATTACTCTTCTTACACATTTCCAATACGTTTTTTCAGTTTTTGCTTTCCTAAATTAATATTATTAATTAAAGATAAAAAATGAAAATTTAATCAATTTTGAGACCATTTTAACAAGGTAATTAGCCTTCCTTGGTTTTAATAAGGTAATTAAAAGTGACGATGTATTACGGACTTAAAAAACCCAAAAATAAATTGTTAGAAATATTTCTAGTAAAAGGCAACAAAAAAGGTTTTTTTTTTTAATGGGAAAAAAGTGATTTAATGATGGTGAACACTGACTTTCATCACATGAATAATTAAGAGAAAGGAGAGGCGAGTTGGTGATGCTGAAGAAAAGAGGAAGAGGTGAAACAAATTGGAACAGAATATTTGAGTATTATGGCAGATTTTCTTTAGTTGACAGAGAAGGAAATGATACAGATGCACCAGAAGGTGAGCAATGAAGAAGCAAATTGTGATGGATTTCCTATCAGCCATAAAAGGGGACCCTGAAATCTGCATCAATAATGCATGTGCTTTCTATACATTAAAAGTACATGAAAACTTATCACCAAAAATAGTACATGAAAACTAAAATCAGAAGACAATGTGAGCTAAAGGGATCGGTTTAATAGAACAAGAATTATCTTTGCAGTGCCAATGAACCCCCTAGATGGCATATCAAATCAGAAAATTCAACTTAAAGGGATTTGTTTCCCCTGAAGAAAAATCAAATGGAACAGCTTGTGCCTCGACTTTAGAGGGATACCACAGTGGACAAGCCAATTTGAACCACCAACCGAACTATAAATCATGCAAGTGACAAAGGACCAAATAAAGAGATTCATTCTAAATGGTCTGATTGGCCGGGTCACCTACAAAATGAAACAACACAATCTACATTAGAGAGACTATAATTTCTGAAGTAATAAACTATCAGATGCTTTATAGCGGGGCAAAAAAGGAAAAGGAAAAGGAAAAGAAAAAGAAAAGAACCCACGGATACTTTGTCATAAAAACCCAAAATATTGTCGCCGGCTTTCTTGAACTAATCTGGTACCTCTTGGACTTGACCATCTGCAGTGGTAGAAAAAACAATATATTCAGAATACACCCATATGCTAGAAGAGATACACGTGCATAAAACCTCGAGAAAGACTAGAAATTCAGAAGGCCTCACCAGTAAGATTGATGGCCAGATTTGCTTGAGCATCAGCTTCAGAGTTCAAATTCTTAACAAGGGACACAAAAATATACACATAACTAAATAAGTTTTCCCACAAGCCTCAGCAATCTTGCAATCATATATGAACAAGACAAAGATATTTCATGTTCATGTGAATGCAGCTAAAAGCTCTCAGAGAGAGGAAGAAATTGGGGGAATTTCTTATACAAATTATTTCCAAAATAGATGGTCTGTTTGGCAGGAGGGAAATGAAGGGGAAGGAAAATTTTTATGAGCTAGATTTAAAAAAATTGGAGAAGTAGGGTTATAAAATTTTAATAAAGATAAAATGTAAAATAAAAGAGTAAAAAAAATTAATTTAAAACTTTTAACCCCACTACTCAAAAAAGTGATGCAGGTTCAGAATTGTGCAAACTATAGAGGAATTAAGCTTATAAGTTATACAACGAAATTATGGGAAAAGGTGATTGAACGCAGGTTGAGGTTAGAGACTAAAATTGCTGAAAACCAATTTGGATTCATGCCAGAAAGCTCTACAACAAAAGCAATTTATTTATTAAGGGGGTTTATGGAAAAGTATAGGAGCAAAGGAAGAGATTTGCATATGGTTTTCATTGATTTGGAAAAAACATATGACCGTGTGCCATGAGATATACTCTAGAAAGCCTTGGAAAAGAAGAGGGTGCGGTTTGCATATATCAAAGCCATTCAGGATATGTATGAGGGGGTTACAACCAATATTAGAACGCCTGAAGGTGTAACAAAGGACTTTCCTATAAGGATTGACCTACATCAGGGATCAGCTTTGAGCCCTTATTTGTTTAACCTAATGATAGATGTTCTAACTGAGCCTATAAGAGAGGAGATCTCTAAATGCATACTTTTTGCGGATGATATAGTTCTATTGGCTAAATCCAGGGAGGAAATTAATTCTAAACTTGAGATATGGAGATAGACTTTGGAAGTAAAGGGTTTTCGTCTGAGTAGAAGCAAAACTGAATATATGCATTGTAAGTATGATAAGAGACAAGGTCGAAATGATGTGGAAGTTAAATTGGGGAGGCAAGTCATTTCGCAAGTGACAAAATTTTGGTATTTGGGATCAATTATACAAGATGGTGAAATTGATGGAGATGTTAATCACAGAACTCAAGCTGGATGGTATAAATAGAGAAAAGCTACTGGAGTTATTTGTGATTGCAAAGTACCTAATAAAGTAAAAGGGAAGTTCTACCGCACTACTATAAGACTAGCAATGCTTTATGGTAGTGAGTGTTGGGCTTTAAAGGGATTACATGAGCATCAAATGGGGGTGGCCGAGATGAGGACGTTGAGATGGATATGTGGTCATACAAGAAAAGATAAGATTCGTAATAATCATATACGTGAATGAATTGGAGCGGCCTCTATTGAAGGAAAAATGGTAGAAAGTCGTTTGCGGTGGTTTGGACATGTTCAACGAAGGCCGTTAAAAGCACCGATGAGGAGGGTTGATCAAGCCATATGGAGTCCTGTAAAACGAGGTCGCGGAAGGCCGAAGCGAACGCTTAATGAGGTCATTGAGAAGGACTTTTTGATTAACAATATACCTAAAGATATGGTTTTCGACAAAGCACAATGACGTCGTGCGATCCATGTAGCCGACCCCACTTAGTAGGATAAAGGCTTTGTTGTTGTTGTTGTAACCCCACTACTCTAATTTTTTAAAATCTAGTTCATAAAATATTTTCCTCCCCTCCCTTCCTCTCCAAATCCCTTATAGCAAACAAGCCCTAAAAGAAGCAGACTCATAACCAACAAGCTCAGAACATGTTTAAGTAGTAATGAAATAGCTGGCTATTAAGAGGAAACAAGGTGATTGGGAATCACAAAATCATGTAGGATGAGATGGCTACGATGGTTAGAAAGGCCACTAAAGTAATTTTCAGTGAGTCAAAGGTTTTGGACCTAGAGATAAAGAATCTTGCCAGTGAAACGAGAGTGTACAGGAGAAAGCCAGACACCAAAAAGAGTGGTTCAGAGCTTTGCATGCGTGCAACAACACCGAAAATTGGAGATGCATTGGAGTATTGGACAGCAACAAAGGAGATTAAGAAAGCAGTGAATAAGGCGCGATCGAATATATTTGAGGAGTTTTATAAGGATTTAGTGATGAAAAACGGAGAACAAAAGATATAGGAAATTGCAAAGAGAAGGCATAGGAAATCAAGAGCTTTGGAACAAGTAAATTATAGTAAGGATGAAGGAGAAGTACTGGTTAAGAACATATGAGAGAACTACTTTTAAAAGCAATTCAATGATGAATTAGGGACAACTAGAGATTTGGAAGATTTGATAATCCAAGAAGTCAAAAAGAATTTGGCTTTTTATCACATGATTTGGGTTGTACACAAGAAGACGAAGTCCATAATGACGATATAAAAATGAAAGTTGTTGTGGCATCTATTGAGGAAAATATTGTATAACAACAGCAGCAAAGTCTTATTCCACTAGGTGGGGTTGGTGACATAGATCAACGAAATGATTGTAGAAAAACATTTAAGGAAGTTTCAGACATGTGCATAGAAGGCCAACGTAAGTGCCAGTAAAAATGGTTATGTAGATAATCTTTAACCCTATAAAGAGATGTAGGAGACTAAGAAAGACGCTTAAGGAACTTATCAAACAGAATCTAATAGTGAACGATCTATTTTGAAGGACTGGATTGTTAATAGAGCACAATAACATTCTATGATCCATAAAGCTGATCTTATTTAGTGGGACAAGGCTTGTACACTAGTCATTTTCATATGCCTAATGAGTATAAATGTTGGTTTAACTTCAATGTTCAATTTCCTGAATTATTACCAAAACAAAGAGATCTTTGGAATAGAACTGGTAACAACATGAGCTGAAAAATCAAAAGCGCCTTCTGGAACCTCAGTATCAATCAAATGTACCTACCCTTAGAACATGAGTGACCTGGAATGATAAAAATTTATCCTTGAGTTCTTTTGCCACCTTATGCAACCTAGACATGTTCTCATTCTTGACCTTCCATAAACCGTCAATCTGTTTCATGCAGAAGCAAGAGTTGAAGAGGATAAACCAGAGACAAAAATTATAATCAAAGGCTACCGATGTAGTCATTTAAGAGTGCATACACAAGATCAGATGTTTATTCTCCAGTGAAGCAAGGTTTTCCATCTTTAAAATCAGAATAAAATTGTAACTCAAAGCAATAACACACACGCAGAGATATATATATACATATACATACATAGAGAGAGAGAGAGAGAGAGAGAGAGAGAGAGACTATGAGAAGCCATAAATTTGACTTTCTTTTTTATGTATCTCCTGATTTTATCCTTTTGACTATCCAACCTGACAAACCAAGCCTGGCCAATGTCTCAAGATATATATTACATGCATTTACGCATGTGATGAGGATACATATAAGATACTAAAGCCCTATTTAAGCACAGAGGGAATTTCAATTGGGAATTTTATTAGGTAATTGACTGTGATTTTTATTTACGTTACTGTGAGATACATAGTAGGTCTTTGACTCATGTCAGTTACCTAAGGGATTATAAACTTGTTAGCAAGTTAAGAATCAAAATTACTATTGGTTCAAACTTCCTCTCTATTCATTTCCTACATAATGAGCTAACGTCTTTTAATTTGCAAGAATGTGCACGTGTGATTTAGACACTAAATACATAAAACCTGAAATAATGAAAAGACAAGAAATGATTGATGTAGATTCTAGAGAAGCAATCTTCCATAACAAACTCCACAGAACTGTAACAATGAAGAAGGGATATAAACTGATACCTTCCATATATAAGTATACTGCATCAAGAAAATTGATAGAGACAAGCATATAAAATGACAAACCTGCATGCAAACAAGCTTGGAGTCGCCTTTGATACGAATACCAGTAAACCCCTTTTGAAGTGCATATTTCATCCCCAATATTAAAGCACGATATTCAGCAGCATTACAGGTTGCAACACCTACACCTTCACGCAACCTACAAATCTTTAAAAAAGGATAATAATTAAAGAAGTATAAATTGGAAGTAAACAGTGAATAGAAGTAGAATAACAAAAATATACCAAACTCCCATCACTAGAGCGCAGAATAGCCCCTGCACCAGCTTTACCAGGATTTCCTTTTGATGCACCATCAAACTCAACAATACAGGTCCTCTACAAGAGAATAAGATCATGTGGCTTTGCTATCACAAGCAAAAGAGGTGCATAAAAGGATGTAACCAGTCAAGACATGAAAATCTCCCCCCCCCCCCAAAAAAAAACAAAGGTCAAGCATAAGAAAGATTGTTTTAAAGCAATACACTTGTGTAATACTGTTGAAAATTGGGAAAGGTATCGTTTGGCTAAAAAGGAAACTAAGAAGGCAGTGAGTGAAGCTCTTAATAAAACATATGAGGAGTTTTATAAGGAGTTAGGGACAAAGGCGGGAGAACGTAAAATCTACAAGATCGCAAAGAACAAGAAGAGAAAATTGAGACTTGGACCAAGTGAAGTGTATAAAGGACAAAGAAGGCAATGTTTTGGTTACTGTGGAGATATCAAGAATAGGTGGGAAGCCTACTTTTATAAGTTGTTCAATGATGGAGGGGGAGGGCCGCCTTGTGATTGGGAAGATTTGACAACTCGAAAAGATGATTTTAATTTGTCATTTTACAACAGGATTCGAATTGGTGAGGTTAGGAAAGCTCTTATGAAAATGGAAAATGGTAAAGCTATTGGGCCTGATGGTATTCCGATTGAAGTTTGGAAATGTTTGGGTAAAGAGAGTGTATTGTAGCTCACAAAATTATTTAATGAGATTTTACAATTCATGAAAATGCCGGATGAGTGGAGGAAAAGTACTTTGATTCCTATCTATAAGAATAAAGGGGACATTCAAAATTGTGCAAACTATAGAGGAATCAAGCTTATGAGTCATACAATGAAATTGTGGGAAAAGGTGATTGAACACAGGTTGAGGTTGGGGACTGATATTGCTGAAAACCAATTTGGATTCATGCCAGGAAGGTCTACAACAAAAGCGATTTATTTATTAAGGGTGCTACTGGAAAAATATAGAAGCAAAGGAAGAGATTTGCATATGGTTTTCATTGATTTGGAAAAAGCATATGACCGTGTGCCAAGAGAGGTACTCTGGAAAGCCTTGGGAAATAAGGCAGTACGGTTTGCATATATCAAAACCATTCAGGACATGTATGAGGGGGTTACAACCAATGTTAGATCGCCTGAAGGTATAACAAAAAACTTTCCTATAAGGATTCACATACATCAGGGATCAGCTTTGAGCCCTTATTTGTTTAACCTAGTAGTCGATGTTCTAACTGAACCTATAAAAGAGGAGATCCCTAAATGCATGCTTTTTGCGGATAATATAGTTCTATTGGTTGAATCCAGGAAGGAAATTAATTCTAAACTTGAGATATGGAGACAGACTTTGGAAGTGAAGGGTTTTCGTCTGAGTAGAAGGAAAACTGAATATATGCATTGTAAGTATGATAAGAGACAAGGTCGAAATGATGTGGAAGTTAAATTGGGGAGGCAAGTCATTCCGCAAGTGACAAAATTTCGGTATTTGGGATCAATTATACAACAAGATGGTGAAATTGATGGAGATGTCAATCACAGAATTCAAGCTGGATGGTATAAATGGAGAAAAGCTACTGGAGTTATTTGTGATTGCAAAGTACCTAATAATGTAAAAGGGAAGTTCTACCGCGCTGCTATAAGACTAGTAATACTATATGATAGTGAGTGTTGGGCTTTAAAGGGACAACATGAACATCAAATGGGGGTGGCTAAGATGAAGATGTTGAAATGGATGTGTGGTCATACAAGAAAAGATAAGATTCGTAATAATCATATACATTAGCGAGTTGGAGTGGCCTCTATTGAAGGAAAAATGGTAGAAAGTCGTTTGAGGTGGTTTGGACATATTCAACGAAGGCTATTGAATGCACCGGTGAGAAGGATTGATCAAGCAATATGGAGTCTTACAAAACGAGGTCACGGAAGGCCGAAGTGAATGCTCAATGAGGTCATAGAGAGAACCTTTTGATTAATAATATACCTAAAGATATGGTTTTCGACAGAGCACAATGACGTCATGCGATCCATGTAACCGACCTCACCTAGTTGGAGTGGCCTCTATTGAAGGAAAAATGGTAGAAAGTCGTTTTAGGTGGTTTGGACATATTCAACGAAGGCCATTGAATGTACCGGTGAGGAGGGTTGATCAAGCAATATGGAGTCCTACAAAACGAGGTCGCGGAAGGCCAAAGCGAATGCTCAATGAGGTCATAGAGAGAGACCTTTTGATTAATAATATATCTAAAGATATGGTTTTCGACAAAGCACAATGACGCCATGCGATCCATGTAGCCGACCCCACCTAGTGGGATAAAGGCTTTGTTGTTGTTGTTGAAAGAAAAGGATTCCATCCAAACAAAAGGAGCAAATAATTCATTTAACACTAATTGTCACCCAATAGTTTACACTTCAAATCCTCAAGGTGACATAACATTGCGTGTGGTATAGATGCAGCAGTAACCGTGATCAAAATAAAGGTTCCTCAAGCAAACATTATTTTGCTAGTACAAGCATCTATATGGCTTCTGCTTACCAATTTAGATGATGACACTTGACCCACAGCAGAATGATCTAACTTCGCTTGTTTTTTCAATGGGTCTTCAGAGGGGTATGTCAGACCAATTCCTTCATCCTAAGCAGAATAAAATAAATATCATATTTTAAAATTACACAATAAGGGAAATATGGATTTGGATAGCAGCAACTTAATTATGGCACAAAGTTGCTTCGTTAAAGAAAACCTGACATGGAGACTATGAGGGGAAAATGGCTGAAAAGGATTTATAGATTTAGATCCACAACATTTTCTGTAAGAATGTGGCATCATCCAATCATCAACATAATCATCTTTTTAATTAGATTGTTTTCGCAAATAAATCATCTGAACATCTAATGCCAGCACAAAGTGAAGCGAGGAAAATCAGGCTTTGCCACATAATCCATATAGTTAAGCAAAATATATTTCAAAACCATGCAGCGATATCAACATCCACCAACTAAGCAAAGTAGTTATAACATTTGATGAGGCTGAAAATCCCAAAATTGTCGTAGAATTTTATTAACAAACATTCTGACTATTTGAAAAGTTAAACATATCAATATCCAAAGTTTATTATCACATTTAACTATGGCATATCTGTATATAATTAAAATATAGTTTGAAAGAAAATATATTATATGGTTCCACGCCAAGCATGAACTCTCTGCACTCAAATCCAAAACTGTTACAATTATTGTTGGAAGAATGTGAGGTAGAGGGGTATAATAAGGACATTAAATCATAATTCCGATTCAAAATAGATAATGGTGATGTTATTACTTGAGGGAGATGCAAACCAACTTTAGAGGAATACAGCTTTATGCACAATCCACATAACGTTGCTTTATTAATAAGCAAGTTGCAGTGTCTGAAATTGCAGAACTCACCACATTTTCTTGTCCAAGCACATCCAAAGATCTCTTCTTAGATACAGCATTGCTTGATGTGCCTGCCTCCGAAGAAGCTGGATCCTAAGATATATGAGAATCAATTTTCATTCACTAGAGTAAGGAATCTCATGCTTCTGACATGCATAAGGAACAGGGAAAGCATGAACTTTTTATCAAAGAATAGGAATCTGCTGGATATTACAAGAAGACTGCCACCTAGCTATTCAAATATAAAACAAAAATGGTTCAGTAGATTTTTTATTAAGGAGAAACAAGACGAAGTAATTTAAAAGTGGTAATGTTAAATATGTTTGAAGCCTTCTAAATTTAACATTTGCCCGAGAAAGTACAAAAAGTGAAAAAGGAATAACTTTCATCACTATGTGATGCCTAAAGAACATTTCGATTATCTGAAGTACTAGATGTTTGACAACTCATTGAAGTATTAGTATGAATCAAAATTTCCCTAAAATGAGTAGGATCAACGGTAAGAACCAACGATATTTCTTCAAGCCCATATCAGTTATGCAGAAAAGCAATTTCTTCAATTCACAATCAACGAAAATTTTTCAAGTTTTTAATTTGAACATATACATATGATGGGGGTGATTACACAAAAGGCAATAATTGTCTTACCTGGAAGGGACAAGGAACAAGAGTACCAAATATATCCTCGTTCAAATCAGCAGCTCTTATAGTGTACAAAGCATTCTTTAGCCCACGTGAGACAAGATAATCCTCAGCCTCCTTGGGCAGGGAGTATCCCTTGTACACACTAACAGGAGGATCGCATATCTGCCAGGTGACATAGAATCATCTATTAAACGAACCATATAGTATGGAAAACAAAAATTTGATGCATCACCTTGTAGAGCCTTCTAATTACTATGGAAGATGAGAGTTGAATTAGAATAACAAATATTACTTTTCTCAGATAATAGAAAAAGCTCACACAATTCTAAAAGAAGTGTAACCGTGAGATAAACAAAAGGAAGTCATGCTCAGAAAAAGCAGAAGCCATTTGACTGCCAATCAGATCATTTTACAGTTTCAATAGAACATTCTATTACCGTAATTTACAGCCCAACAAACTCCAAATTTTCAAATACTTAAATGTTAATCATGTAAAAGTTTCGAATATTTAAATGCTGAAAATATATATCACTGATGCAAACAGTAGACGGAAGAGTGTGGGGTGCCAAGAGAATTACGGAAGATCCAACTTGAGCCTGACATTCAATGAGACTATTGTAAATACCAACGATATCCCCTTTACGAACGACAAAAAAAGCATCCTTTTCTTGCTCCATCACTGGTTCAGGTTCTAGCTTCCGCAATTTAGAAGAAGATTTGCCGCCTTTTCTAGATGAATAGCACTGAACACGAAACCTTGTAAGCACAAATTCTAAATGAGAAGACCTAATAGCAGGATGCTCTAACTTCCTCTTAAAGGAGAAGACAGAACATCCATACAGAGAACGTTTGGCAACAAAGTAAGTATTCCTCGTAATCAAAGCAGCAGTGTACGATGATAGGTGCGACAAGCAGTTCATGACAAAGTAAACTTCCCCAGACTGCCCAGATTTCTGCGCCAAAAACTAATTGAATCAAAATGAAGCCATCAAAATGATAATATGAGCAAAAATTCTAGCTCGATCATGGTGATTCTATTGATTGCCAAGAAAATGTAGTAGAAAATAAACCAAAGGTTAGGCGCATTGAAAATTAGCAGCGTAAGAAAGAATTAGCTTCATAAGAAACATACCAATTACTTGCTTCAAATGAAGCTCGCATGAGCAAGCGTTAATGGAGCTTCCCTATCAGTGGACTTTCAGCAATACATGCGTTTGTTCATTGTTGGTCGAAAACGCGGGCCCGTTCGGTTTCTCCAGGAAAGATCCGTAAGCCCAAAATCAACATATCAAATAGGGTTAACTTATGTGTTTGGAATTTGGATTAGGTTTTAAAGAATAGTTTTGGGAGAAAATAAGAAAAAAATGATTTGAAATAATAGGTTTTGAAGAATAGCTTTTAAAAATATAAAAAAAATTCTGAAAAATGATGGTTTTCAACCCTTAAATCATGGTTTTCTTGCAAAAATATATCGTGAAGAATTTGGGAGTGTTTGGCTAACCCAATACAAATCATCGTTTTAAATGATTAAAAGTTATTTTGAGCTTTGAATTAGTGTTTGGCTACCTCACTATTAAAAATAGATTTTAGAGAAAAAGAGAGTATTTAGGTTCTTTTTCTCAAAACCTTAGTTTTGGTGGAAAAATTTATTGAGAAAAATGAGAGTGTTTTTCTCAAAATCATGGTTTTGGGAATCCATATACAAATATTTGGCAAGTATCAAAATCATGGTTTCAAACCATGGTTTGCGCAACCTGAAATAAAACTTCTCTCACATACTTACCTCGTAAGTCGTAAAAGCTATTAAAAAAAACTAATTCAAACACATATGAATCTAGTTTGCATTTTGCCCTCCTTTGGTTTTTATCGTTGTAGTGTCAGCCAGTAGTCATCAAATTTTCTTGTATCTAAATTGTTGGTCCATTTAAGAAGGAGCTGGACTCAAAGTTAACAGGACTTGAATAAAAATCTCTCAAGCCCGTTGAAGGGACACTCCATAACCCATGTCAGCAAGTTTTTTACAAAATGTAGAAAACAAAGCGACTTGAAGAAAAGACAGTGAAGCAATGAAGAATCAAGGGCATGAGGATGAAGCAATGAAGAATCAAGGGCATGAGGATGAAGCGATAAGCATCAACACAGAAAATAGGGCACCCTTTCAAAATCTTTAGCGAATTTCCATAACAAGGCAGATCAAGAAAAAAAAAAAAACCAATAAGTCAAATAAGTGTTGGTTGAGTTCAGCCACATTCTTTTAAAGAGGAGAACACAAGTTTAAATCTATGAAATCATAAGTGTTCAAAAAGACGAAAACTCAACTTTTTTTTTTTTTGAAATAAAGTCAAATGCATATTAATAAAAGTTATTACAACAGGTATAACATGTCAGTTACATGTCAGCTTCAAAAGTGTGGCAGTTCCTAAAAAAATTAAAGTTTACAAAGATTACAAGAAAAGCTAACTTTCTAAAAATAAAATTATAGAGAACCTCCTCAATATCTTGATAAAGCACATTAGATGACACTCTGTTAAATCCAATGAGAGGGAGGAAAACTCAGTTAAGACAGATGATCTGCAAGAGTTGCCTCTGAAATTCTTGAAAAAGCAATGAGTTTGTAATCCAAAGAAGGCATGCTAGCAAATAATAGAAATCTCAAAACCTTCTTCCATTTGAATGAAGTTAGAGGCTAACGTTGAAATCCAATCAAAGCCTGACGGGCTTTCCTTGTGTGATGCTTATATTTCTTCATAATAATAACCCATCGAATTGGCGAAATGCTATCCACATTATAATAAAACAACGATGGAAGAAGACACAGAAGCTAAAGAGTCAATCTCAAATGCAAGACGTGCAAAGGCTACTGCATGCTTAATCTCTTTAATAGAAGATGAATTGTGAATAATGAGATTCCTTTTCATCCAGATAACATCAATAGTTTTGATCATTTCAATTATCAAATGAGAGTGCCTATCATTGTGTAGCATCAAGAGGTTCTTTTTCACTCAAGAAGTGAATTCATTAAATGTATTAAAAGGGAACCTAACAGATAAACCTTCAAACCAAACTGCAGTGGCAAATGGATAAGTAACAAATAAGTGGTCTAAAGTTTTTGTAATATCACAGCCAAAGGGACATGAGCCCAAGACATCCAAATGATGAGACCTTAGTGTAAAATCATTTCCTTATAACAATACTTGATAGTATTTAAGCAAATCATTCATCCAAAAGCTACCATGGTTCTAAAAGAATATTGATTAATAAAACATGTTAACCCTGATAGAAAAGTTTAAATTAACTTTTAGAAGGACTATCATGGTTAAAAAACAAAACTTCTTAACAGCAATTCAACCACACAATTTGGCTTTAGATTTCTTAAAATCCAAAATAAACATTCACCATCAAGCCTAGTACAGGTATCCAAATAAAATCTCATTGAAACACCAAAACATGTTAACATCTCAAATTCATACAAGTGGATCCACTATTTGTCAAAACACATGCAAGTACCTAGAGGACTCTGGAACTTTATCCCATTGAACAAAAAACCAGACTGGACCGGCCAGTTCGACCGGTTGAACCGGGAACCGGTCAGTGGTCCGGTCCAATCTAACCAGGGAACTGTGAACCGGTCAAAACCGGGATGAAACCAGTTGGACCGGTTTTCATTTTTTTTAATTATTAATTATTGCTATTTTTTAGGAAAAAATGGAAAATTGAAGACCAAAATGAAAAGAAAAGTAGATAAAGAAAGAAAAAATATAAAAAAATGAAGAAGATAATGAAAAAAATTATTTAAAAGGATATATCATTACATAAGTATAAGTATTATAATTAATACTAATAGATTTTAAGCTTTTTTTCTCTAAAAATCTTCATTTTTATCTATAGAAGTTTAAAAAATATATTAGTATATATATATTGCTACTAATAAATTATAATATTTTAATATGACCGGTTTAACTACCGGTTAGACCCCGGTTGACCCATTAACCCTTGAACCTGTACCGTGACCGGTTCATTGCCCGGTCTGGTTTTTCGTTCCTTGCTTTATCCAAATGCAATCTAGCAACAATAAATCAAAAGTCTTTAGTTAGTACAGTCAATTCCAAACAAATCAAAGTATGTGGAATGAGCCCTAGCTATCATGGCAATATACAACTATTCAACACAAACCAAAAGGGATGGAAGTATTACAATTGGCAATAGTAGCTCAAGCTTCCAAAGCCTTCCCTGACGGATCCACACAGGAACTATCACCTAAAAAAAATGTTAAATCAACGAGGTGAGACAAAAACCTCAACAACCAACAATCCATCTCATCAGGCATACGAGTAAGTGCTCGTGAGGTGTCAAGTGGGACATTTACAAATTCATAGCATTATAACAAATAGTACTTGATTACATGTATATCAATTCATAATAGCATTATCTCATTCTCATATTCATCACATGGGTACACAAAAATCAATGCACAAGAATTTATTCTCTAACCTCCCTTACTTACTCCCTATCTTATTTCTTCTGACTGAACCCATATAGGCTAGTACTGACCCATATAACAGGTAGTTTAACTCAATAAGCTCATCGATCAAGTGATATGAATCAGCCAAAATCCACAAAGCACAAGACCAGACCATAGGTCCCCCCTAATGTATTAGTGGGGTGTCAAAGCCCTACTAAACACAAACAGGCCAAATGGCTAACCAATGTGCACCTGGAAGCCTACCACCTTATTTCCTCTTTTTGTACAAGAATTCACCTCCTTATTTCCTCTATGAATAACCTCCCATCAAATTAACATCTTCCATCCCCTCTCATATCAATATTCAAGAGATATAATTACAATGAGTTATCACATGTCATTGTCAATGCACAAGTTGTCAATATAATTCTTCAAATCTCATGAATCAATATCAATTTATGCATATATCATGTCACTATCCATTTCTCAATAAAAATAAGTCCCACAAGATAATTTCATTAACAACATAGTTTCATAGTTTATATCATAAACCAATAGCATATTCATAGTTTTATATAGATAAAATCACTCATAAACATTATACAAGCATGCACAACAAAAGGAAAGTGGTTACCTCTCGCAAAAGCTAAGTTTACCACAAGAATCCCATCTCCAAGCTCAACTACAATTCACAAACCAATCTATAACAATCAATTGCAACCATAATTTAGTATTCAAACTAACTAAGTGGTAAAAGAAACAATTAAAAGACTTAAAGTCTCTCTAGAAGTAATAACTCTCATATTTGATCCTTCCTAATCAACCCAATTACCAAACCTCATTTCTCATAATCATATTATCAATATCAACTCAAAATTTAACTCCAATAATCAAACTCTATTTCAAATCTTCATATAACCTCCAAATTGGTCACTTTAATTAAATTTTCAAAATTCTCAATTTACTACCATAACTAAATTCCTCTATCCCAACAATATTTTCATCACCCAATAGCTTTATTTCACCCATTAAAATGATTGATAATAATACTCTCATCCATTCATCCTTAAATCCCCAAAAATTTACTCACTTTAAATCTTTAAGAAAAATCACATAAATAACTATTTCTCAAAATCATCTTTCTAATTTCATTTCTTCCTTCCATTAACACTTTCTTATATATTAGAATCATTAAACTATGACTATCTCCTCAATTTCTTCCAGAACACCCAATTTCCAACACTTAAAGTTTCAACCAAAATTTTTAATATTGGCATTTCATCATAAACCTCAAAATCAATCCATTCAATTATCAATATAAATCCTAATAAGCTAACATATATCATGAAATTCGAATCTAAGAGCCTTAATATCATAAATCACAAATTTCTCAATCAAACCCTAACTCTAGTTTCCTCAAATCAACCATTAAAGCATCAATCTAAACTATATGACCCGTATTCTAACCTCAATAGTTCCAAAAATATGAGAATAATAAACTAGAAACCTTTAAGATTTAAAATCTATCCAGCCATAATTTTTCTTTCATCAAAATTAAAGTAAGAGAGAAGCAAACAAAAGGTATAAATAGGACTTTGGACACTTACCAATAACCTTAGAAAAGCCCCACAACAATATCTTTTTCTCAATCTCGGCGCACTGAAGAAACTAGAAGAAGGGAACCCAAGTAGCAAAATGCCAAGTGTGTGTTTGATTTAATGGGTGTATATTAATATCATAGCGGTGTCGTGTTGTGACCGAGGAGGGTGTACAAAAGTTAAACATGTGTGTGTTATTAAGGGTCTATTTGGTTGGAGGCAAACGGAAGGGAGAGGATAAAAAATGAGCCCTTTGCTAAGTGTGTGTGTGTGTGTTTGATTTGATGGGTATATATTAATATCATAGCTGTGCCGTGTTGTGGCTAGGAGGGTGTACAAAAGTTAAACACATGTGTGTTATTAAGAGCCTGTTTGGTTGGAGGTAAAGGGATGGAAGGGAATGAAAAATGAACCCCTTCCCTTGTTTGATATGAAAAATTGGAGGGCAGGACCTCAAAGAAGTGACTCCAAATCCCTCTTATCCCCTCATTTTTGTTCCCTCCAAATTGGGGGATTTTAGAGGGATGAAAAATAAGCCCTCCCCTTTCATCCTCTCCCTTTAAACCAAACAAGCCCTAAACATAATGGGCTGCAACCTTTTTTTTTTTTAATTAATCCATTTTTTTTCTTTCTTTTCTATTTTTTTTACATGCCACTCCTTCTTCTTCTTGTTTTTTTTTTTTTTTTTTTGAAGTTTTGTGTTCACTTTTCTAACACTCTTAAAATTCAAACAATTGGATTTTAAAATTCAAACAATTGGATTAAGTCTACTAAAATAAATTTTTCATAATATTTAAATTAATCATAATATATTATTTTTAAAAGATATTCTAACTATTTTTTATTTACTCTCATCTAACTTTACAAATTTTCTTTCTAAAATCATATTTTGGAATTAAATCGTTAAATTAAATTCCATTTTATTAAAATTCTCCTTGCAATAATAATTTCATTGTAAATTCTAATTACTAAGAAATAATTTCATTAAACACAAATCAATATCAATAAATATCCACTGCATTAAATTTTATATTTTTCTTTTATAAAAGATAATTAGATTCCTTTTATCCTGATTAGAATTTTTCACTTCAATTTTCAATGATATCTAATTTTTTCTCAATTTATATGTCAATATTATTTCAAACAATATATTTGACTTTCTTTAAATCTCAAATTAATTGATAACATTCTAATATTATTTAAATCTTAGGAATGTTACACTTAGCACTTTTGCAGATGGAATAGCATGTTTAAGTAGTTTCCAAAAGAAAAGCATATCTTTCATTGGTAACAAAATAGACCAAAGAAATTTCTAAAATGACTTTGATGAGTTCTAGAGAGAAGTTGGTCTCAGCAGGTGGAAACCAGTTTTTGAGGAGTACATCCCTAATGCATTTTTACTCCAAACAAGTTTGTCCTCAGCCTTACAGAAGGAAACAAGAATATCAAGGATTCTGTTGGCAATATCATAAGGATAAAGACTACGAACTAGATTCTGATTCCATCTTATAAGGCACCAGCTAGATGGAAGATGCAACAAAAGATTATATACTTTTTGCAATGAACTTACATTAGTAGATCCCATTTACGTAGGCCACCACAAAGGGTGGTTGAAAGAGACATAATCTCCATATCCTATTTTCCATTGCAAGTGTTTAATAATAACATTAGAGCATTTCACAGTGCCTTTTCACATCCAGGACGAATTATAAGGAGTTTTTTTGAACAATAATTATAAGGAGTTTTAACAATTGAAGTACTATTTAAATTAAAAAAAAAAATTCACTCTTAGAGTATTAAAGAGGAAAGAGTCCTCAGGAGCAGATAGAATTCTCCATATTTGTTTGGCCAACAATGCATCATTAACCATGCAAGTACTCCTCAATCCTAAACGCCCTCTTCAACAAGTTTAAGGATATTATGTTTACCTCAAAGATGCATTTTTCTACTATCACCATTTGATCCCCTATAGAAACTAATGCATCTAGAATCAATTTTATCACAAACAAATTGAGGCAACTTTACACATGAGAGAACATAAAGATTCCCCCCCTAAGAGAACAGATTTAATAATCATAAGCTTGGAAGCTTGAGATAGAAGTCGAGCTTTCCAAGCTACAGTTCTTCTTTCAGTTGCTTCAACCACTTGTGAGTACACTAGAAACTTATTTTTGGCTGGATCAACCCATGTTCCCAAATATTTCCCTAGTTTGTTTGAATAATGAAATCCAAAAAATTAGGAAAAATGGCTTTTCATAGGCTGAGTAGCATTGGGACTGAAGATGATTGAGGATTTGCAAAAATTAATTGCCTGACAGACTAGCCACTATACAAATCAAGTGCAGCCTTAATAGAGTTTGCATTGTGATTATTACATTCAAAGAAGAAAACAGAGTCATCAACATCCAACAAGTGGAAGATTCGTTGAGCAGGATTGCATGCCTTAATACCCTTCAACAAGATAGCCATTTCAAAGGATGAAAGAATACAAGATAAGTCGTTGGATAATAATATATAAAGATAAAGAGATAAGGGATCCCTTTGTCTAATTTCACGAGTTGGAAGAATAACATGAGAAAGCTGCCCATTTAAAACCACTTTATACTGAACAGTTGTTATACATTGCATGACTAAGGCAATCCACTTGTCCGTTAAATTCATTCTTTTCATCACTGCATAAATAAATTCCCAAGAAAGAGTATCAAAAGCTTCTCCAAAGTCAACCTTAAAAGCAGCTAGTTTTTTCATTTTCTGAGAAGCTATATGAAGTTGATGCATGAGGTCCGATGTTAAAAGAATATTATTTGAGACAGGTCTTCCTTTGAAAAATGCACACTGATTAAGCACAATGTAATTAGCAAGAATAGATTTCATTCTTAAGCATAAGACTTTGGAAACAACTTTATAAGACACATTACAAAGATTAATTGGTCTTAAATCCTTGAATGATTGCACTGAGCCCTTAGGAATCAGGATGATGTTGGTTTTGTTGAGAGATTTCAGAAGAAATACGGACTCCCAGAAAGAGTGCACCATGTTGAAAATATCATTGCCCACTAGATTTCTAAAAGAAAAGGGCATGGAATTCATCTAGGCCAGGGGCACTATGCTTAGGCAATGAGAAGACTACTTCTTTCACTTCTTCAATTGACAAGGGCTTAAGAAGGAAATTAAAATCCATTGAAGAAATATATGGAATTTCAATCCCATTCAGAGCTTCTAGTATCTGAGAGGCTGGCATATTTCCAGAGGAACAATATATTTGAGTGAAATGAGAATGAGCCATACCTGCAATCTCAGAAATATTACTTGTCCAAGTATCTTTCTCCCTTTTAATACTTCTGATGAGATTCTTTGCTTTTCTTCTGGATATTGAAGCATGAAAGAATTTTGTATTTCTTTCTCCTTGAGATACCCATTTCAGTTTCACTCTGAGACTAGTAGCAGTCTTCACATTCATACAGGAATTCAAGTCTAGCTTTTGTCTCCCTAAGAGCAATATTAGATTCTTCACTAAGATGGGATAGCAAGGAAATGTTACTAGATATTTTTCTCAATTCCTCTTCTGGCCGCTTGATTCTCATTGAAATATTCCCAATGCTAACCTTACTCCATTTTAGCAATGAAGACAAAACTCTAGATAGCTTACAGTTAACTTTAAAAGAAGGTGACTCATGATCATTATGCAGCCAGTAAGTGGTTACAATCTTCAAATTTATACCAGTAATCTTCAAACTTTCTCAAAACAACTCTGTTAACTGAGAATTTGGTGAAGATAATAATGGGACTATGACAGAGGATGCTACACGCAACGTGTCAACAATCGACTGAGGAAATAGCGATACCCAATGATGATTCACAAAAGCTCTATCAATTCTTTCAAGGACCACATCAGAGTTTTTCCTATTATTTGTCCAAGTAAACTCTGGAACTTTTTGGGGCAGCATCAAAAGATTACAATCATCAATAAATTTCCTAAATAGACCCATGCCACCATTCTCTCCTTTACAGTTTAGCTTGTTTGAAGTTGAGAAAATTTGATTAAAACAACAATCCAAGGGTCACTCATTGTGTGAGAAGTATCAATGAGCCACGGCCATAACCATAATCTTTAAGAAGGAACAGGATGTCCATAAACAAATGATGCAAAATAAGACGAGGATGCATTTTTTTCACTGATTTTGCAATGAATTACAAAAGGAGAGACAAAAAAAACTTGAACAGAGAAAACAAACAGCCATACAACAATTGTACCTTCTCCTGTTCTAATAGCATCTGTACCAGCAAATTCAGAATATCCCAAGTTCAAAAGCGGTATGTAAGCAGCTTCAGCTTTAATTTTTGTTTCAGCTAAAAAGACAGTCTGGTTGATATTGATTAATCAGCCACTTACACCTTTGCATTATTATAGACTTACGAAATCCACGGTAGTTCCACCCTAAGAACTTCACGGCGTCCTTGGAAGCTTTGGGTTATCTTCCTCAGCCCCTATTAGGAGAAGTCAGACCAGTACTAATTCTCAGTTTCTTCGTAACCGGGCCCCAAGACAAAACAACATAAGGCTTACACTCTTTGGAGTCAAGGCCATAAGACCAGCATCAGTATGGACAAAACAAGTATTTTCATTCAAGTCAAAGTCTTGAGAAGGAGCAACCAAGGCTCTGGAAGAAACAGAACTGGAATTTGGAACTTGCTTTTTGTTAAGGTCTAGATCAGGCGAGCAAACCTGCTTTTGAGTCAAGTTAGAATTGGACAAGCACACCCTCTTAGAATGAGGAAATAGATCAGGAGAAACTCCACTTGATGATGTTCTCTTCCTCTTACTCCTCTCACTCATAGCTCTTTTAGGTTTCTTGATCATAGAGAGATGTATGAAGTCCACTCGTCCTTGCTTCTTAGAAATGTAATGAGCATTTTAAGAAAGTATTACAGTGACAATGGAATCACGAGATATCTTCTCTGAAAAACGAGTTTGCTGATCTGAACTTTCCACATCATAATGATTTCCTTGAACATCCTGCACACATATGGTTCCGGTTGCATCCTTATGCCCCACACTACCTTGCAGTTTGGGCCTTTTGATTTGACTAAATTTAGTCTCAGACATATATCATGAAACTTCCTTTTAGTACCAAGATAATTATTATTCTCATTATCTGAAAATTTCTGGATTCAATCCCATATTTAACTGTTGGGAAAGCCAAAAACCCTTTACAAGGGATTAGTTTCAAGTTCAAAGCAACTTAGAAATACCCTTGATCAAATAAAAAATAAAGAAAAAGAACAATGCCACTATCATTTTATGGAAGTTATTTTGAAATCAAACAAACTAATGCCTGAAACTTGACCTGGATCCACTTTCGTTGAGAATCCAAGTTATGAACGGAACCAATATATATATATATATTGGCCCATTTATATATTATTTTACATTTAGAACTCAATATATTCTTAGAGGTGAACAGATAATGCTATTTTTATGTTGAAAATGGTCTTTATCCTCAGATCCCAGAGATTAAAGTCTTTGCTGTCCATGAAATCTATTTATCGTGCCTCACAAAAAAATTATAATGATCTTATGAAATTGCAGCCAACTTGCAAAAGTTTAGAATATATGGAATTGAGCTGAAATTCACTTTTTGCAATGATATTTAGTAAATTTTGATCGAAATAAGATCTAATAATACATAGAATTAAAATGTGAAATTATGGAGACTATCCCATCTCCCATTCATCATTCAAATTGGTTTCTTTTTACATTCCTCACTTCAGGTGATGGATCTAGTCCCACCAGTATCTATCTGGTCATAGCAATCTCTGAATTCCCTTAACTATCCTTTGAAGCAAAAGCAGCTTTTGATCCATATTTGGAGAAAACATCACTTAAAACAGCCTTCTCCTTAATCTTTAACCTGAAATCAGATTAACAAGTTGGACAAAATCAATAAACATAAAAATAAAGTCACATGCATTCTATAATATCACAGGGGTGTTGTTCATTACCTCTTTGCAGATCCCAAAACCCCTAACTTAGGAACCTTCTTAACTTTCTCCTTGGAAGATGGTTTTTTCTTGGCAAAATTCACTTGTTTAGGTTTGGCAGGTGACTTCTGCTCCAAGGAAAGGGAATTAATTTCAGAATCAATCTGTAGTTCCTCAGTGTGATCATCATCATCTACATTCAGAGTCACTGCATAGTCTTCATTCTCTTCAGCCTGTTCTGCTCTATATATGGGATCCGATTCTTCGGAGCTAGAAGCAGTCTCATCCCAGGAACTGAAAGCAGAATTATCCATGCTGGAATCCTCATTTGGGTTTTCTTCTATGGCTGGGACTATTAGCTGTGGTGTAACTGCAGTAGTATTATCATCTTGGCAGGATTCCAGAGAAGAAGACACTGGAGAATTTTCATTCAGAAGCTCACATTTTATCCGCTTTTGAATTTTACCAAAGGTAACAGTTTGCCCAGAGTATAGTTGCACAAGCCTGTGAAGAGGAGGAGGATTGGACTTTGTAAGATACTAGTACTGTGAGAACAAATTGAATCACTTTGAACAACAACAGGGGTATGCAATAATTAATGCCAGATAGATCCCAACGCAAATACAACTCTTAGTCACTCTAACGAAGTAAAATAACATAGACAAGCTTGAATTAATTTTCCAGTATAATAAAACCCTCTTTTACAAAGTCCCCCTATTTTCATAGCAAGGGAGAATGTTATTCTGGAAACATTTTAAGCAGGAGGATCAAGAACCCTATGTTTTGAAGAGGGCTCTAGACAAAGCTAGATTAATATCTTCAAATATTCATCTCCCAGAAATTATTGTAATGTTCTGCATTAGACATATCAAGCTGCAATGTAATCAATAAAAAAGAACCCTATTCAACAACAATTCAGAAAGAGGGCGTTATTATGTTTTATTACTCAATAGGAAGATGTGATGCTCTACATCTATCAGATTTTGAAGAGGCAAAAAACTAATGCAATTTTGTTTAAGTGCCTCTATTTAATTAATTAATTAAAATATGACATGTGAAAAGTATTTTTGAAACGATCCATGACATGCTCGTGACTTGGAAAAACCATTCATATGTAGTGGCTGTATTGAAAACCCAACAACATTGAGGTTAGAACACTTGAAGAAAACTATATGCAAGTCTTGTCTGTTTATTTAGAAAGGGATTGAGATTCGGGTTAGAAGTTAGAACACACCTAGCAGCATCTTCTTCACACTTGAAATAAACAAAAGCAAAGCCCTTGCAAACAGGGTCCCTTGTCTTCTTGTTACCAGAAACAGCTGGGACTATATCAACTATGCCAGGAATCCCTTGGAAAGCTGATTTAAGATCCCTATTGACGTTCTTCTTCTTTGGCAAGTTCACCAAGCGTACTGGAATTCCACTTTTAACCTCCTGGGCTGTAAAATTTCATCCCAATGAATAAAGACAGACATGTGGCACCCTTAACACATTGAGAGAAAATATATACAGTAAACACCTTCAAAATCAACAGCCTTGCAAATTTGCATTGTCCTAAGGTAAGGTGACAAACATACAAGGTAGAAAATCCTAGAATTTCCCAAAATCTATGATGGATGCTTTCATCCTCCACAAGACATAGACCTATCCTCAATCAAGCATACATATCCTTCTTAAAAACTACACAAAACCACTAACTACTGCAAAATGGATACCAGTTGCTGAAGACTTCACAAAAGAAACTCAAGCAACCATGTAAATAAACATAATCTGAAGATAATCCCATCATAAATATCATATTGAAAGACCCATTAGCCATAAATTGGCAAGTAAAAAATATGAGTCACGTTAAGGATAGTTCAGAAGCTAACCTTTCTTCTCTTCATCTTTTTTGGCACCAGGCAACGTGGGATTGTTCTTAAGCTTATTCAGATTAGCGGCTTGAGCTTCTCTACTCTTGCGCATTTCATCAAGCAGCTTATCTTCAACAGAAGTGTCATACACCTTACCTACACCAAAACCCCGAGGCTTATTCTTCAGCCATTTTCTCATCTGCTCAAACGGCATAACCACTCCCTCATCGTCCTCATCTTCATCCTCCTCATCATCATCAAAGTCCCCAAAATCATAATCATCATTCCCACCATCCTCCTCAAAATCGTCGGCCTCCACAATGCCAACAGCCCCAGCCTGTCCTCGCTTCTTCGAGGCGCACACACCAAACCCATTATCATATATCGCATTCAAATTAACACGGGAATGCTGAAATTGTACAGATTTGAAGCAGAGAATGAAAGACGAGTCCGTTAGAGTCATCCCAGAAAGGAAACATGACTGAGCTTTTGTCGAGAAAGCCAGAGAATTAACGGAGTTAGTTTGAGTACCATTCAGCAGACTCATCGAATTGCAGAGCGGCGGAAACGTAGCCGCAGGAAGCATCGTTGTTTTGTATCGTTCAATTTAGCTTCCTTCGCTTCTGGTTATCGCCTCGATCTTCCATGAGCAGAGCTATTATCTGAGCTCCGGATATTTCAGAATTAAATGTTGCTCTAATTAATATGCATTCTTTAAGCAAACTTGAACGTCAAGGTGTCGTGGTGTAGTTGGTTATCACGTCAGTCTAACACACTGAAGGTCTCCGGTTCGAGTCCGGGCGACGCCATTTTTTCCTAGGTTTTTTCCATTTTTCCGGCTTCGTTTATGTTATATGTTGTCATGTACATGGGCTTAGCCCAAAGCCCATGTATTTTTGGTGGGCTCAAACATTGGTCTACATTCCTATGTACATATTTTTGTTTGAGGCCCATCAAACTCACTTCTTTTTATCCTCTGGCTTTCTTGTGTCGGTCTCTTCAAAGTTCAAACTTACATGATCAAACCTTCAACCATTTTTCAGATTATTGGGCTTTACCTCGGAGTTTTTCCCATATTTGAGGCCTAACGGGACTTAGAACCAAAATAATGCATAGTATTTTCTCTCATTCTAAATAAAAGATGAAGTTGATTTTTTTTAAAATATTAAGAAAGTTAATTAAATTATTTATATTTATCACTTTTTCTCCAAACTATTTTGCTTAACTTATAAACTGATGTATAATTTAATAATACACAACATATGATATAATTAAATAATTTATTTAGCTTCATTAATCTCTTCAAAAAATTCAATTATATTTTATATTTAGAACGGAGGAGTACTATCTTATCTGATTCTTAATCATAGATGGCCATGCCTATTTGCTTTACTTTAATCAACAAGGAAATGATATGGATCTTGATTTCACTGCATGTCTCAAGTACTTCCAACTTCCTTTTCCCTCATTTAGCTCTCATCTTTACATCTGTACCAATAACCTTTGTTGCCTCCTTCCCTCCCTCTCTCTCTCTCTCACGTTTCTGAATCCTCTAATTGGTGCATGCCCTACAAGAGCTACCATTCTTCTTAACAGCCATTCTTCTCCTTCTTCCTCATCACTAGACATTTGACAACAATGTGAAATACTTTCATTCTCGTTTAATGTTTTGCTCCCTACCAAACAATACTTCAATACCCACAATAATCCTCAGCTATCTGGTCTCTTCTTACTTGCTCGGCTTGCTTGTAGCTTCTCTCCAGCTTCCTTTTTCCTTGATTTGACGCTTAACATCACCCTAATATATGGTATTACTTAATTGGCTAAATTACTTAATACTCACATTGGCCAAAAAAAAAAAAAAATTACTTAATACTCACACCGATGCTCTTAACCTGTGAATCATGTACAAATTAGTGAATTACCCCTTTACATTAAACCCTCAATAATAAACTTTATTAAGCTTTCATTTTTGTGCGGATACCTCTCAACTATCAATTATATACCCCTTACAACTTTATTTTTGTGTGCATATAACACCCTTAAACTTTGAGTTATGTACAGATAACCTTTTAAATTTCAAGTTGTGTGTGAATAAGAAATGGATAAAATTAATAAAAAAGGGTTATGTGTAATTTAGCCTATTTAATTTGCACTCGATCTTGTCATCATCTTAGGGGACCTACAAATAATTAATACAATTGGGGGTGTTAAAAGATTCAAAAGCATAGATGGCACACTATCCTCAAAGCATGCTGTCTTGTGGGTCAATTATTCATGTAATATATATATATATATATATATATATAGTAAGTTAGGTAGTGTTTTCCATCACATAATGTAGACTATATGATATATCACTCGATCCTTACTATATATAAGTCAATGGGAGAAGTTAAGACCACAGCCATTCTTGTGCCCACTTGGCGTGTGTTTGTTTCAGCAATTTGGTAGGAAAAATGGACTTGAACCGTCGTCAATTAGATTTGAACAGTGTTTTGATAAAAAATGGGTGTTTGTTTCAGTGATTGGTTTTAAGATAAAAAAAGTCATAAGCCTCAAAATGAAGCTTATTGGAGATTATGTGCCTGTATGTGTATAAAAAAATATTGATAAGAGTATTTTTCATATTTTTGGGATCAATGAGATACTCAAAATCACTTCTAATCATAAAACTTCTTTTATGAAAAATGTTTTAAATAATTTTCTCTTTCTTTAGATAGTAATCTTCTGCTAATTAGAGAATACTTTGATATAAGAGTTTAGACAAGTTTTGAGTTTTGTTAATATATGACTGTAGAAATGTAGAGAATAATTAATGATTAATTTTAATTAGTTTAGATTTATTATTTAGTTGTTTTATGATTTTATAATCAAATTTTTTTATAAACATGTCATAAATTAGTTTCATATAGTGTTTTTACCCATTAAATTTAGTTTAAATAATTTATTTGGATTATTAGAGATATTATTGATATTTTAATCAGTTTATTTTGTTAGATTTTGAGCTATGTGAAAATATGAGTTAGGATTTAATATTTAAATTAGAGTTTGATATAATTTATAAGATTTAAGATTGAGGTGCACAGTATAAATGACTTTTGGAGTGTACCAATTTAAATTAAAGTTTGATATAATTTTATTAAAATTGTACCATTACCAAATTTTCAAAGTTAATTTTTGAGAAAATTGTGAAAAAATCCCTCCGTGTGTAGATATCTTCCTAAGTCCTATTGGCAATTAAGTTGCCAATGAGGACTTTTTTTCACAATTATCCCTTCATTTTTTTCATTTTTCACAATTTTTTCAATTTTTTTCTCTTAATTAATACAAAAGTCACTTATGCAAAAGTCAAACCAAACATCCTAACTTTTACATAATTTACTTATCCAATCGCTAATCTAAACACTCATCATTTTACCCAATTTAACTTTTTTCCAATCTTAAGATTCAATAAGTTTAAGTAAAAATAAGTTACTTATCCAATCGCCAAAACAAACCCCCCAAGGTTTTGTTTGATAGTCCTGCGGTAGACAATTCCTTACATGTATTTATTTGTAATTTATTTATTATTTTAATTTTTTATCAATCAATATCAATATCAGTATATGTATAAAAACCTGTCTTGTACCTTGCTAAATTAAAATAGAATTCTCCACATATACTTAGAAGTTTCAGAAGTCGATAACTTTTGAATTTCATTTCAAGGAATCTGCTGGAATAATAATCATCAAGCCACTGGTTCATCAATTTTTAATGTTTTCTTGCATTGCAAAACAATTTTAGAAAAAAGAAACATTTTAGAAAACAAAGATGTCCAATTAGGTGGTGGCACATGAAATTAAATAATATGGTTACATTGTTTAAGTAATGGAGAAATTAAGGAAAAGTGTTGTCACCATGGACAAACCAATTTGTCAGTGCAGATATGTCATAATATGTTGAGATGATTTCAAAATTGTATTCATTTTAATTTATTTATTGTTGTAGGGATATATTAGTTATTTAATTTCTTTCATTGTTATGCGTTGAAAATCTTTTGGGAATGGGTTCAGTGCATTGATTTATATGAATTATGAACACATTAACAATGTCCACTGTGCCTATATTCTACAAAAGCAAAGAAAATATTGAATGGGACATCGACAATATCATCACAAAAACGATATTTTCTTGCATATGATAATAGTGATATTATATGTGCCTTTTTTTATTCTTATTCTATCATCATCAATATTAAAAATTAAATAAGATTTTCTCTACATGATTGGATCAAGTGAAAGTAAGATTTTTAGTTGAAATATTGTAAAAAGATAAAGGTGTGTTGAGAAGGCTTAATTTATCATTAGTTCCGGGGGCATTAACACAACACAATAATTTAAGTTAATGGATAATATTATATAGTGAATGAATCTCTTAAAAATAAAACCCTTTTAAAGGTTGGGGCATAGTGAATCATACATGCATGTTTGTGGTTGAATCGATCAAATAAATGGTAAAATACAAAATTAAAAAAAAAAATGATCCATCAGTTAATATAGCGGCATAAGGTTCTTCATCAAATCCATGTTGATGGTTCTCTCATACAGCATTGTAGTACGAGGATTTTTCATATGCACTAAAAAAAAAAAGCTATCGATCAAATTGCCTACAAAATTTCAATTTAGCAACGTAATTAGTGACGAATCAGTGATGGAAACAGATTACCGATGAAATATTTTCCGTTGCTACTTTTATGTGACAAATTGGTTGGCATGTAGGTAATTTTCCAATGTGACAAAAAAATTTTCATTTGAAATTAGTGACAAATTACTGGCGAATGATTTCATTGCTAATTTATTTTCCACATGGCACATCCAAACATGTCCAACACTGAACAAGTCACCTCCACATGTCCCTGCCACCTCACCTCTAAAGTGGTTGTATTTTGTGACTAAAGGAGAATTCGAATCCAACACCTCGAGGTTATGCTAAAAGCTTAATCATTTGATCTGCGATGAACTAATCTTCAGAAAAACAAATATAATATTTATATTGTACAAACATATTACACACACACACACACACACATATGTACAAACATAATTTTTGTATGATTTATATATAATTTAATATGTTATTAAATATTTATTTTAATTTTCTTATTTTATATAAATATTTATTAATAATACTTATATTACTTATTTAAAATGTTGAAAAAATAATATTTATATTGTATGATTTTATTTTTATTTATATATAATAAAACATTGAAAAAGGCACATATTCTATATTGTAATTTCAATAAAAAATAATTTTTATAAATGTATTATTCTCCGTACATATTCTATATATGTAATTCTATATATGAATTATTGAAAAAGGCACATATATTATATAAGTAATTTCATTCTTATTCTATTTATATTATAATTTTTATTTTTATAGAGATATTATTTTAATATTAAATTATTTTCGTTATATATATTTTATTTAAATAAATCGTTATATTATTATATTATATAAATTATTATAATATAGTAGTAAAAATTTAGCAACAAAATTATTGACGGAAAAATTCTATCAAAAAATTCTGTCGGTGAATTTCATCACTAATTCCATAAAAAATTTAAACAAACGGTTAATATGTATTTTTGCATCTATTTTAAAAATTCATAGCTACTTTTGTCCATCAAAAAAGCATTTGTGTCAGATGCACTTTTAAAAAAAATCTCATGTATATTTTTGCTCCTTAAATTTAAAAAATTCAAACAAATAGTCAACTAATGGTCAATGTATATTTTTGCACCTATTTTGAAAGTTCATAGTGATTTTTTTCCTTCAAAAAAATATTTGATGTTGGGCGCACTTTTGAAAAAATCTCATATGTATTTTTACGCATTCACCCTTATATTTATATAATATTTTTTTCTTAATATAAATTGATATTTTATCAAAAAAAAAAAAAAAAGATGCCCATGGACAAAAAAATACCCAGGTTGTTTGGTGATGCGATTCTTCTTCATGGGTTAAGGTTATTGGTGCATCAATCTAATTGTATTTATGTACTTTTTTTCTCTTAATATATAAATTGATATTCTATCCAAAAAAGAATGCCTATGGACAAAAAAATCAAGATTGTTCGGTGATTCTCCTTGATAGGTTAGGGCTATTGGTGCTTCAATCTATGCAAATTCAAAAGACCAAAAAAAAAGGGGGATTTAAAGTGGAATCTATGGCTCTACCTAGCTACTCTCTCTACATATAGCCACTTTGACTGTGAGAAGGCTTTTGTGAGTGACTGTGTGTGTGTGTGTGTGTGAGAGTGACAATGACGATAAGTTACGAGGGTTCTTCATATCACCCCGTTCAATTTAAGTGGGCAAAACCTATGTCATCCTATAAAGGATCTAGCTATTATAGTTTTTAAACTTGATATTTTGTGAGTGCGTGTGTGTAAAACTTGAGAATATGACTTTCGTGTCATATATGTGATTAAGATCTCAATATATAGTTATACACAAGGATAAAAATGTCATTATATCGATGTTAGCATCAAATGAACTGAGGTTTATAAGCTCATTGGATTTATTCTATTGATATTAATCGACTAAATTTTTTAGGATGTGCTCTTTCTTTACACCACTATAGAAAAAATTTAATCACTAACACATTTTTTTTGGGTTGTTGGTAGCGTTTGTCAAATGGGCTTCTATCTAAGCCAATGCTATTTATTGGAAATTAAGGACAACTTATGTAAAGGATTCTTACTAATAGGAAACCGAGTAAAGTATCATTGAGTGCATCTGTCGAGGACATTAAATCTCGAAAGAGGGTCTATTACATTCTTATGAGTTCTATATATATAGGGAAGCCTAACAAATAAAGTGGGTTTATAAGCTCAAATGTCTCTTTTATTCTATATTAATAAGCCAATCTTTTGAAATGAGGTCTCTTCTTTTAAACTTGTGCTCATAACACTATTATAATTGAACAATTAGCTAATGTTGTACTCCTGTTGTATTTGATGTAAGATATATTTAACTAATTTGATTAAGTTTAAAAAATTGGTTAAGTTAATATTATATGTTTAACACTCTAATCATTTTTCTTAATTCTCTACCCCGCTCTTACTTAATTATTGTTGAAGAAGTATCAATAAAGATAATTTGATAAAAAAAAATTGATAAATATGGAAAACATATCTTACATATGTTTAATAATATATCAAAGTAACATTTGACATAAGAGATCGTGTTTATCATAATTAAGCATTACAAGTGGAAATACTAAACCCAAATAGTATTTAAAAATGATAAAAAAGAAGGACATTGGTTGAATCATTAAAATCAATAGGTGAATGACAACACAAGATCACTATACCGAAATAATGAACTCAGACCTAACAGCACAGTCCCAATGTTATAAATCGAGTGAATTCTTATCATCAACTCCTCAAACCTTCAAAACAAACATGATTACAATAATTCAAACTTTTAATTCTTTTATTTAAAAAAAAAAAAAAACCTAATCTTGAGCGATTAGCTAGCTGCGCCTTTCATGATAATCTCTATTAATTTCAAAGCAAAAAGGGTAAAATAAAGGATAGGTTACATTAAGAATTATTATTGTAAAGAAGCCAGTCACAGTCTAAACCTCACCGACCAAAGTATAAAAGGTAAAATAATGGGTCCTATAACATAAGTGTGTATGTATTAAACTCTTGGTGGGTTAGATGGGAACTAATACCAGAATTCGAAGGCTTTTTAATGACACAAATAAATGAATTGAATGAATCTGCTTTCATTGTCGACGAAAGGGTCAATTTTAGAGTTTTCTTCGTATTCGCTTTTGAATTTGAGTGGCTTTCATTAAAGATAAAAGGAAGAAAAACAAAACCAAACAAGAAGGGATGGGAAGAGATAATAAAGAGAGAGAAATATCTTGAAAAGAAAAGTGGTGTCATGTGGTGGCTTATCATTTCGAGAGGCTCCTCCATACAGATTATATATATATATATATATATATATATATATATATATATATATATATATGCAATATAATGGTACAGTGCTCAAATATAAAATGAAGAAAAAGAAACAGTGGACTGAAATTGATGCCACTTTGAATTTTTAAGTAGTTGTGATGTTATTGTTGGACTGTGAAGCTAAGTTAGACTATCATCCATGGAGAATCTGTTTGGTTTTTGGTTGAACGTTTTCTTAAAAAATAAATCTTTATTACGTAAGTCGAGATAAAACTTCTTTCACATACCTACCTCGTATACCATGAATCATAATTTATAAGCACTTATTGCTAAAAAATAAGTTATTCCAAACGAGTACATATCATCAATATAGAAAGAAATAAGTACAAAATCTCCCTAAGAAAAAAAGAAATAATTTCATCAAAATCAATACAAAAACACTAATTACTAATGAAATTAGCAACAGAATGTTCCGTCACTAATTAAGTCAAAATATATTATCCTCAAAATTATCAATCGAAGTTCACATTAGCACAGAAATTCGGTTGGTAATTTGCAAATAAATTAAAATCAATTGGTGAAAATAAAATTAGTGATGAAATGAAAATTCTATTAGTAAATCAATATAAAAAAACAAAAAATTAGTGACGGAATTTAATGACGAAATTTTTCTATCACTATATTAGTGACGGGTTATTCCGTCGCTAAATTTTATCATTAATCCTTCTCTAATTATGTCATTAAAAAATTAGCGATGGAAATTAGTAATGAAAAAATTCCATCACTAATTTCTGTGAAAAATATTTTCTAACGGAATTAGTGACTGAAATTTTCTGTAACTAATAGTTAACTTTTTCAATAATTAGATTTTTATCATAATTATAAATTTGTTAAATAATTTAAATTATTATAAAATTATAATATAAATATTAAAATAAATAAATAAAAATTATTAATTCATATTTATTATTGAAATTGAAATTATAATATAATATATTTTAAATTTTTAATAAAATATTATATACAAATACAAATACAAATTTTATAAATGCAAACAAAAAAATAAATATATAATAAAATGAATAAAATAAGATATTAATAATAAAAATTTAGGTAGAATATTTACATAAAATAAAATAAGAAAACTAAATTGAAATATTTAATAATATATTAAATTTTTTATTTCTATTTTTTTTTGTAAAGCAATATATATATATATATATATATATATATGATTTTACATTTAAATTATACAAGTTCTTTTTAACTCAATTAGCAAAGGTATTGGCACGTGTGTGGGAGGTTATGGCTTTGAATCCCAACTTGCTCACAAAATGCAACCAATTTGCATCTTGGACACGTGGCAGGTGATAGAGGGTGACATGTGTCGATTTTGACAAAGACACGTGGTGGCCGAAGGCGAGGTGGTGGTGGTTACAAGCAGCAGGAACCAGCGAGGGACATGTAGAGGCTCGTGGTGAGGACATGTGCCAATTTAAGTTACATAAAAAAAATTTTTGTGACTAATTAGGGACGGAAATTCTGTTGCTAATTAGTGATGGAATTTCCGTCACTAATTTGATGTTTTTTTTAAGTGAATTCTGTCAATAATTTGCTATATATTTTTTTATTTTTTGTTATTTTATTGTAGTAAATGAATCATATATAATTTTTGTTCAAATTTAAATATCCATATACACTCTAGTATGCGTTTGGAGGCGCGCCAATATTTTTTTAGGAGTTAACTGGATTTAATATGTTTCTTAAGAAAAATATCATATCCATGACCATGAATCCATGATATTTGTACTTTCCATTGTTCATTAAAAACTAACCCTATAATTTCAATTATTCCTTAAAACATATCATATACTTTTTCCTCATATTATATTATAGACGCATAATCATGGTCTTTAACAAAAAATATTTTTACAAAATATAATAATATGTTTATGACTTATTTATAAAACTCTTATTTCTTCAGGATTAAATAATATTTTTTCAATTTAATTAAAAATAATTTTAAGAAAATTATACAATTTTTCACATTAAACTAATATTAACTAATTTCTTTAATCAAAGTAATTAACAAACCCTTATAAGAAATGGAGAAAGTATTTGGTGACATAGTTCTCAAGTCCTTATAAGTGGACCAAAGGAGTATTTGATATTTATTAAAATTTATATGCAAAGTTGGCCACAACACACCCATCATTGAAAAGGTAAATATAAATATAAATATTTTGATACAATTATTATTAAGGGAAAATTCCAAAAAATACCTCCGAAATAGGAAAATTCTGATTCAGTACTCCGAATTCCAAAATCCCAGATCAGTACAGTGTCAGTACGGATGAACAGTGCGAGGGCGCCAAAAGACAATTTTGCCATTCAGCCCTCATTCTCGCCACTTCTGAATAACAACATAAGGCTTTTAATTAACAACTCCAGATTCTTGATTAACAATTCCGCTTTATTCTTTCACATATTTGCATCTCAAAAATATAATATTGTTAATGTAAAATACGGTGTTGTTAACAAAGAAAGAGGTGTTATTATTAACCCTGAAACTTAAATTATAAAGTTGTGAAACAAGAAATGGGAGTTATTAATGTAGAATATGGTGTTGTTAATAACAAAGACCGGTGTTGTTATTGTAAAAGTAACAAGATGAAACTGGAGTTGTTAATCAAGAATTCGGAGTTGTTAATTAAGAACCTCGTGTTGTTATTCTGAAGTGATGAGAATGAGGGCTGAAGGGCAAAATTATCTTTTGACGCACCCCGTACTATTCATCCGTACTGACATGGTACTGGTCCGGGATTTTGGAATTCGGAATACTAAATCAGAATTTCCCTATTTCAGAGGTATTTTTCTAGAATTTTTCCTATTATTTAGGTGTATTATTAAACTTTCTTATTTGTATAGTAATGATTAGTTAGCTTGATTAACTATTTTTTATGTATTGATTGAATTGAATTTATTTGTTTAAGCAAATGCGTGCAGGGGGCGTTGGAGCATATCCCTATTTTCAGGGATGTTCGGGATTGGGAAATGCCATTCCTAATCCCGACTCCAATTTCAAAAATTTCCTGTTCTATTCTGGATCATGATTTGGAATTTGCTAATCTTGGATTTCTTTTTTTTTTTTTTTAAATCCATATATTAATTTTTTTATTATGTTTTCTTTAGTCTGGTATAAATATATAATTTATCTAATATCATATTATACTAAATTAGTTCAATACAAATATATCATTAGTCTAATACATGCTTAAAGTTGTCAATTTAACTACAAAAAATACAAAGACCAGAATAAAAAATAGAATTATTTAATAAATAATAAATTAAATTAACTAAATTAATCAAAAGAATAGATATTACTTTGAGGGTGTTAGGGATTTTCATATTTTATTTTGTATTTAATCTTGCTTTCTTAAATATTTTAAAAAATTGTATATAATATATATATTTATTCGGGATCAGGATATCTCATTCCCGATCCCAAATTTTTCCCGTCCCAAAATTTTTAGGATGAGATTTACTTAGGATCGGGATAGAAATACCGGGACAGAAAAAAAAATTACACACCCTGCCTATTTTCCATCCTGAGAATGGACTGTTATGCTCAAAGTGTACAAAGTAAATCTGAAGTGTCATGACGTCATCTTGATGCAATAATATATTAAGGGGAGAAAGGAACCTTTTTAAATTTTCATGTGTGTTTAAATTGATTGTAATAAAAAAAATTGACGTCTCCCGGCCCGAGCTATTTTCATTTGAATTCGTTGTATGATATAATTTTTAACATTAAGGAGAGACTGCCCTTCACTAATTTAGTTAAGTAACTCCTCCGGTATGTTTTATAAATAATTTTTATTCTTATTGCGTAAAATGAACTAGCAGTTAAGATTAATTAAAAACAATAAATGTGTTAAAAATGTCATGTTTCTTTCAAATATACGCTTATTTATGAAAAGATCATAGGAGAGAGAATTGAGTAACAAATATGATAGAGTATAAATATAAAATATGAGAAAGAATGTGTAATAAATGAGTTAATGAAAAAGATTTAATTGTGAGTGGGGGATAATTAATACGAATTGAAGATGTGTATTTAACAGGGGTCTAAAGGAAAAAGTAGTTTAAATTTTGAGACACAAGAAAAAAGTTATTTATAAAAAGAATAAACCCAAAAAAAAAATTCTTATAAAAAGGACTAGAGAGAGTATAATGTAATAATTTATGCATTAAATGTCATTAGCCTTTTCTCCATATATTATAAGAAGCCTTAAAAGATAATTATATTATTTATATTCAGGCAAAAAAAGAATTACATTATTTATAACTTATGAACTAATTTATGATGAAATTTTATTGAATAATTATAATTTTACGATCAATATAAATATGCTTTTGCATATATAGATGAATTAGAAAACAAAAAATTGAATCATTTGCATTTATTCAAGGGAAAATCCCTAATAAAGAATTTTAAAAGTACTAAGTGACAAAAAGATATTTCGAATATTTATAATCCCAAAAAGATGTTAGGTTTAATTTATCTTTATTAAAATTAAAAGGAGAAAACCAATTTACCTTTACACATTTTTTTATTTAAAAAATTAACCCCACCAATAGTTGCTGCCGCCATAGCTCCAACGGCTAGTGGGAATATTCTCTTAAAAATAAATATTTCCAAAGTGGTGGGGGTGGAATTCGAACCCCCACCACTTGTTTATATAAAATGTTGGTAACTATTGGGTCACAAATGCTATTCAATATAAATAATACAAACAAAAATATATCTATTAACATTTGATTTTTAACTCAAACACATTAACAAGTTTAGATAAGGAATTGACAAGTTTAGATTAGAAATTCGCAACTTTCCTTTTTTAAGTGAAAAATTCACTTACTCTCTCAGGCCATTTACAAGTTTAAATAAGTAACTCTCAGGCCATTTACAAGTTTAAATAAGTAATTCACAAATTTAAATAAGGAATTGACAAATTTAGATAAGGAATTCACGACTTTCATTTAAGTAAAAAATTTACTTATTCTCTCATGCCATTCATAAGTTTATATAAGAAATTTACAAATTTAGATAAAGAATTTACAAGTTTAGATAATGAATTTGCAACTTTCATTTTGCAAGTAAAAAATTCACTTACTTTTTCAAACCATTTACAAGTATAAATAATTAAGGAATTTACAAGTTTAGATAAGGACTGCAAATATGACATCTGCGTTCCAACTGATTTCTGGCGCCAACTATCATCCACAACTTCCCCACAATACTAAGTGTGTGTTTTGAATAACAATAGTAGAAATGGCTTTTTTACAATCTGACTTTTGCAAACTTAAAATTAAGTAAAAATTAGATTATGTAATGTGATTTATGTTTAGATTGACGGTAATATAAGTGACTTTCTTGAAACTGAAACTTGTTGAATGATTATTTTGAAAAGCAAATTTAGATAGAAAATGACTGAAAATAATATAAATCTTATTAAATAATACACACACACACATATATATATTATGTGTGTGTGTCCATTGTGAAAAATATAGAAACATGTTTAGATAATTAATGAAAAAGCAAATTTAAAGGCAAAAGACTGAAAAAGACATAAATTTTATAAAAATAAAAATAGGTAACGTATTATTTGGAAATATTTTACAAACTAAACTACAAATTTTTTTTAGGAAAACTGGGGAAAAGTCCACTGAAAATTTAATTGGTGAGAATGATCTAAATCAAAGTATTATCATGATTTTTATATAAGAAATTATCAAGTAATTCTTACCAATTAAATTTCTTATGGATCTAAATTAGAGTACTGTCATGATTATTAAATTTTAAGCAAATTTATATTTAGGACACAAATTTTATCTATAAGGATTTATAATAAGGACCATAATAGTATTTTAGTTAAAAAAAGTGGGACCTAATATTTTTCTTTCATATGATGTTTTCTCTCTCCATGGTGAAAAATCTAAAAGCAAGAAATTTTGGCTTATGACTTATGCTGCTTTTTTCCCAAAAGCCCAATTGAAAAAAAAAAAGTTATCTCAAACATTTTCAAAAAGCCAAAATCATCCATAAGCACCGTTTGGCATCAAAAAGCTCCTTTTGGGATGACTAAATGACATCCCAAGCACACTCTAAGCCATCCTAATTTCCAAATATAAACAACATAATCACTATATTTTTCTATATAAAAAAATCTTCAAAGATATATGAGTATTTAGTATATATTTGTTTACAATAAAAGCCTACTATTAATCCACTTGTTTGTTTCAGCGCACACATAAATAGCTGAATTCCTTATATTTGTTGTCTTCACATATAAAATAAACTTCAAAAAAGACATACAAGATAAATTTTAGAAAATATATACACAAAAAATTAAAATAAAGAACACTGTGGCTTAACTATTTACATAATTCATGCCCCTAAAAAATCACCTCATTTCCCTTTCAAATCAAATGCTCTGATTACTTTTTTAATATTTTAGAGAATCGAAATAAAATCAGAATTTGGCTCTGGTCCATATCAAACTACATTCCAGCAGTCTAGTGGTAATCAGAGAACTGTCGAGAGATGTTATTGAATGGAGAGTAGCTGATTGTATCACTTCATCCGGACAATGGGATATGATCAAGTTTAATCACCTAATTCCAAGCCAAGTTTGTACAGCTATTGCACGAGTTAATATCAATAAGCTAAATGGGGAGGATTTTCCGGTATGGAGGTGGTCCTTAGATGGAATGTTCACCATCAAATCCGCTTACAAATACCTGGTGGGAACACAACAACCTCTCAGTAATAACTGGAGGAGATGTGTTTGGAAATTAAAAGTTCCTCAAAGGGACCATATTTTCTTGTGGCTGTGCTTTCATGGTCGACTAATGACAAACATGATGCGTTACCATCGTGGTAGTCATCCGACGGGTATTTGTGATATCTGCCATAACTCAAGCAAGTCAGTACTCCACGTTTTTCGGGATTGTCCATTCACTTTTGAATTATGGAAAGGATTCTTACCGCCGGATTGGCGTGATCGATTTTTTGGCATGTTTGGGAGAAATGACTGGCTTACATGGTGTGCGAGGAGAAAAGACGTAATACAGGGATTCAAGTTTCGTCTTTGGTTTACGGTACTATGCCGATATATCTGGTTGGCTTGTAATGACAGATGTTTTAATAATAATACTTGGAGTACACAGGCTATTTTAGCTCGTGCTCGTGTCTGCTTAACATGGGGGTAATACAAGCTTGCTTCAAAATAGGAGTGCAGAAAGGAATCAACACCAATGGATGCCACCACCGCTTGGGTGGGTGAAGATTAATACTGATGGATCTATGGATGACAACTTATGGACTTACACGTGTGGAGGTGTGTTGAGAGATCACAATGGTGACTTTTTGATGGGGTTTATGTACCAGATTGGGCAAGGAACAATAGTAACTGCGGAAGCTTGGGGTGTTTTGTGGGGACTTAAATTGGAATGGGATAGAGGATACAGAAAAATCATGATTGAGTCTGATTGTAGTGAAGTAATGAATCTTGTTCAGAGTACGGTATCTCGGGAACACCCTGATTTACAACTTATGTTGGAGATTCACACACTGCTGGATAGAGATTGGAAGGTGGAAATTTCACATTGCACCCGGGATGTTAACACAGTTGCAGATGCTATGGCAAAAGAAGCTTGGAAGATGGCGATTGATCTTCATATCACAGAATTGCCCCTTGATGCTAATACAAACTTTTTAATTAATGATGTAAACAGAATGAGGTTGCATATTGACTCAGGAGGATAGCTTCTGATGTGTTTGTAGAATATCATTTACTATCAAAGAAAAAAAAGGAAGCTCTCATGTGAAGATTTTTTTTCTTTCATGAAAGTCCAACTATTAACCTTAAAAAATACCAAGTATAAAATTTTAGGGAGAATTCTAATTAAATACTTTTGAAATAGTGTCAACATCCGTTTCCATTTTGATATTCGAAGAGTAATAAAAACAGAATTCAATTGGCATATAGAAAAGTACAGTTATATTGATAGAAATATTCGTTTACAATACTGATATCATTCGTCGACGAAATACAAAAAATACAGCGAAAATTTAATATTTACAATTTTTGTCAAAATATCAAAACATAGATTAAAGTATAACCACGTTCTTGACCTCGCCTCAAGACACGTGCCACTCACTTTTCGGTGTCAAAGTCCTTGCCCTTTGCCCCACTGATACCCGCTGAGGTATTTGTTTAAAAATAAGGTGAGATTCCGAAGAATCCCGGTAGAGACATGATATCGTTCATAGAGAATGCAAAAAGTAAATATGACATGCGCCAAGGTATGCACAAATTAATGAACAATATAAACACATAATTGTCATGAATACATGAGTAGGGCCCAACCCCGCAATTTACACCGGTTGGACTTCTGCCAACTCTCAGTGTAAGTGCACCTCTGGCACTAACTACCCCTCTCTAGGAAAATCATGTTGATTAATAAAGTGCATTTACAAACAATGGCATCCACACAATCATATAACTATGGCATAATGCATGAAGAATAATGTCCCTACCCTAAAGCTTTATAATCCCTTTTTCCGGTGTATCTCGTAACGCGTGTCGTTCCGGCTTTCGAATCGATCCTAAAGTATTAAATGTACCAGAAATAGGTTATAATCTATCCAAGTATCATTTTAGACTCTTCCAAAGTATTTCTTGTGGTTATATTAGTTTATGGTGAAAATTTACCAAAATGCCCCGGGACCCCTACCTGGCCTGATGGCAAGTTTTTCCAAAATTTTAACTAAGGCTATTCTAACTTATTTTCACCCAAGGAATCCATTTCCGGACTCAAAATCATCAAATTCACTGTCAAATTACGAAAATACCCTTAACAGCCCCTATTTAGGGATTTCAGTGGCGTTTTCGTAATTATGCTTTTTCGGCCTCTACCGAAAAAGTGTCCAACTGTAACCCTACCTATTTTTGCCTACTGAGTCCAATAGAACCATTTATTTCATGAAAATCCAAATCCTAGTACCAGTACTGGTCCTGGCCAAAAATATGAAGAAAAATAGAAAAAAATGGAGCTTTGTGTTTTAGCATCCAAAACTTATACTTTTCCACTTCTACTCCTTGGTTAACTCATTTAAACATTTCATAATCATGATTTAAAGGATTTTGGGCAGCATAAACCCTTAGAGTTATAACTTTTCTAATTTTACAACTCAACACAAAAATCATAAAAATCAAACAACAATTATCAACAACAACTCAAGAAGGCAAATTCATGAAGTTACCTTCTTTGGCTTCTTGATTTCTTCTTACTCTAGGCTCCTCCTCCCTCTCTTCTTGATCTCAAAGTGTGTCTTCACCACCATAGATTCATGAGAAACAAGAGTTTAGAGAAGGATTTCATGAAAGACCGCAAAAAAAAAATGCTTAAAAGACAACACTTACCTTAGTCTTTTTGCTCCTTCTTCTCTCTAGCTCCCAATAACTTCACAAACTCACTCTCTCTCTCTTGTTCCCTTGCTTGGCGGAAATGAGTCTTGAAAATGGGGGAAGTAAGTGTTTTATTTATTTTGTCTTCCTTCTTCCTATCCATTGATTTGATCAAGGGCTCCTAATGTGACACTTGTCACACTCTTCTCTTCCTTCATGATTTCTTCATTGACTTGCCATTAAATTGATTCAATTTTCTTCCTTGCTTGCTCCTCAATCCGTGCTCTCTCCTCCTTTTTCTCCACTAGCCCATACTTCTTTCTCCATGTTCACACTTACACTCTTCCATGCAATCATGTTTCTCCTTCCTTCACTCAAGCTTCTCCCATCATGCACTACACCATCCTTCATGTTGTGTACACACCAACTTTGCCATCATTGATATGTGCATGTAGTATAGTCATCATCACCTTCTTCTTGTGGCATGTGATCATAGATTTAATATTTTTCCCTTTTTCTTTGATGCATGGACAAAAATAAAAAGAGAAGAGGAGGAAAATTTGCATTTCATTAATCCCATAATCACATAATTGAGCTATGTATAATTCCCTCTAATTTCCCAATTCTTGATGTTATTCCACCAAGAATAATCCATTTTATGCATTTTCCTTGATTAATTGAAATTAACTCCAATTAATTGGAAAATAATTAATCTTGGGCTAATTTGGCAAAATTATAATTTTGCTATCACCTTTGTAATTTAATTAAATTTTTGAATTAATTTGCTCATTTCCTTATGAATATGAATATTTCAAAATTCACAAGATCCAAATTCTTGAATATTCACCATTTTATTGAATTTCTCAATTAATTACATTATATTTTGGGTGAATATGAAATTTGGGATGTTACAAATAGCAAAATCCAAATTCAGACTTACATTTTCAACAAATTCCTAATCAGGCCGTGAGGTCTCATTAAGAATTTTAGAATGTTGTTGAAAGACCATAATATCCCTATTCAGTTAGAAATGAATATTTTTAATATGTAGATTTCCATATACTTTTAACCTTAATGTTAGAATCTATGCTTCTTTGAATTATTGAGATTTCAACTTTTAGTCAACTTGTAACAAAGGAAGTAGAAAAATCATGATAGCCCATATGACCTCTTAATTAACATCATCTTACATTCTCCTGGGAATAAAGGTGAGATGAAAGAAAATCCACAACTTCAACTAGCCGTTTCTAAAGAAACATTTTATGAGTTTCTTGACCCTATACTCAAAACTTGCAAGGGTCTTCTTTTGGCCCTAGAATAAAATTTAGGCCATGCAAGTGTTGAGAAAAACGATAATCAAATCCTCCAGTTATATGAAATACAATCCAAGGGATAAAATCTTGAATAGTGGATAAACACCCGTGAATACTTGAATCTCATTAACTTATAGCATCATGCTTCACAAGATAAAGTAAATCAAATTAATAAATAGCAGAAAGATGTCACCACCCGTTTCCATTTTGATATGCGCAGGGCAATAATGAACAAGTTCCATAAGCAAATAGAAAAGTACAGTTATACTGATAATAAGTATTTGTTTACAGACAGTCATTAACAGAGCAGACATCGATAATAATGACAAATATATACAGAATGTTTCAAAACTATTTCACATACAAACTATAAACAACCACTGTATTCATCTTACGAAATGTGCACGTTAGTTTCCCTTCTCTGCATCATTGGATTTTGAGCCATTGACACTCGCTGAGACATAAGGATTAGAAAAGGCGTGAGATTCTAAGGAATCTTAGTAGAAACATACGATCAACACATAAAATGTGAAAATTAAATATGCAATACACCGTATCTAGTAAAATGAAAACTCATATCATCCGTGTGTGTACACAAAATTCAGGGCCAACTAACCCGTTGAAACCCCTACATGTACCTCAGCTAAGCCGTTGACTATAGCTAAATAAGACTAGTGTACCTCAGCTAGGTCCTAGACCACAGCTAGGTAATGTGCCTCCAGCATGTGTTTACATCACAAAATACAGTAACACGCATCACACAAATAGTCACATAGTATATGAGATATAGTAGTCCCTACCTTAACCTCTTTCTTGTCTCAAAGGGTCCGCCTCGTAAAACGTGTCAACTATAGGCGTCCAACTCAGTCCTAAAACATCAAATGTACAAGAAATAGGTTATAACCTATCCAAGTATCATTTTAGATACTTCCATAGTGTTTCTTGTGGTTATATTAGCCTATGGTAAAAATTTATCAAAATGCTCCCGGGACCCCGGCTCGGCCCCGCCGTACCCGGCCCGATGGCACGTTTTCCCAAAATTTTTGACTAGGGCTATCCTAACATATTTTCATCCAAGAAATCCATTTCTGGACTCAAAATTATCAAATTCAATGTCAAATTACGAAATTGTCCTTGGCAGCCCTACTTTTAGGGTTTTAGGGGCGTTTTCGTAATTATGCTTTCTCGGCCTTTTCTGAAAAAGTGCCCAACTGTAACCCCACCTATTTTTTCCCACTAAATCCAATGAAATCATCAAATCATTGAAAATCCAAATCTAAGGCCCTCAAACATCCCTGGCCAAAATTATAGTGTTTTCCAGGAAAAATCGAGGTTTTACGATTTCGGTTCCATAAACGCGTTCCTTTCTATTCCTAACCACTTTATTAACCATCTAATTGAGTTATAACAACCATTTGAACTAAAATTGGGCAGCATAACCCTTAGGCACACCCTTTTCCAAAATTTAAAACTAATGGCAATCCGGCGAAATTTCATCGATTAAATTGCCCACAGCAACCAGAATAGTTAATATACAAAGGTTTGGAAGTTACCTCAAGCTCCTACAAGCTTTTCCCAAAAATGGCTGAAACCCTAACCTTTAGAGAACAGATTTTTGAGCCTCCAAACCCTAAAGAACAAAGAGGAGTAGCTTAGAGTCGGAGTTATACGCATTAGGAGCTAAATCATTGGAGAAATCGGTTTACCTTATGATTTTTCTTCTCTTTCTCTCTCTAAAATCTCTCAACTTTCTCTCTCTTAGTTCAGGTATGTTGCAGCACGAAAATGGGCTGAAGAGGATGATGATATATTTATTTATCATATATTTTGCAATATTTTATTTATTTGTTTTATTTTCCAAAATTTCAAAAATAAACTTATGTACATAAATCCTTATGTACATATAACTATGCTCATTAAGCCCAATTAATATTTCCTTATTTATGCCACATGTAGGAGACACCTAGGGGTCCCTCTATATGGTCTCAATTGGCTTCACAATTTGTCCAGGTTACGTATACACGTAAAGTCTCAATTTTGGTCAAAATTGCACTTTTTGCTCAAATTTTCCATAAATTCATATTAAATTGACCAAAATATTATAAATATATTTTTAACCTTTATTTTCCTTAATTAATTGAAATTAACTTCAATTAATTGGAAAATAATTTATTTTATGCTATTTTGACAAAATTACGATTTTGCCATTACCTTTCTAATCCAATTTCTATTCTTATTTTTCTTTGGCCAATTTCCATCTATTTTTGGACCAAATATTTTCTCTAATATTCCTTCATTTTTGGACCTTAATATTGGGCTTTTTAAATTACCCAAGTTAATTCCTTAATTATTTTTGCCCAATTTCTCATTAAATTGAACATTTATAAATTCATAAATTCCAAATTCATGAATATTCACCATTTTATTAAATTTCTCAAATATTTACAATAATTTTGGTGAATATAAATTATAGGGTGTTAAAAAGGACATATTAATCAAATTAATAAATTTAGAAATCCTAATTAAGCTTACAGACCTTATTAGGGATTTATTCAAAGTGCATGCATGCTTTTAAATTTAGATGTTTCAAATGGATTTAAATAAGATTTTTCCAAAATTTTATACCACCGAACCCCATTGCTATCAAATATTTAATTATTATTTTTATTTGTATTGATTACACAAAATGACAATAATCTTACAACAAGGTCTATCATTATGGGGATGATAAGTCATCATAGAACGTAATGAAAGAAGAGCCAATATAGTTTATCTGCAAAATGATGATGTCCAAGTTAAAGTCAAAATGGAAGAAGAATACCTAATAAAGTGTCTCTAACAGTGAATTCCTTCCAATCGCGAACAACATTACTAAAAAGGCAAGACGAAGAGAAATAAATAAACATATATGAAAAAACTTGAAATTCAAATATGAATAGTGTACGTGAATTTAATGATTGACTTTCTATAAGATTGAATCATAAAGACTCATGTGCTACTACTTTAGTTGACGTGGGAAATATGTACTCCTTTGTTTTTTAATATAATACATATTTATTATTAGATTAAGTAAGTTTATGGTATATATTTTATAAAACATTCTAATCATCTTCATTATTAATTACATTATTCACTCTCCTCATTGATTATATGTTGTTGATGTAGCATCAATAGAGATAAATTAAGAAAAGAATGACAAATATGAAAAATATGTATTATATTTAATTTGGATCACAATCAACTCCCCAAATATATTTTATATCAAGAACTTGTGGAAGTAATAGTTTAGACCCACTTATAAAGAGAAATTCTCACACATTTAAAGGTTAAGTTAGTTAATAAGAAATTGTTTCATGACTTATAAGGTCACATGATAGAGAGTTCAAATTCTTGTGTGACCATTTTTGTTAATGGGCAAACTATAAATATCTTTATAAGCATTTGTCCTTTGAGTTTTGAGACATACTATAATTCTAAAATATTTTCTACTCAATTGGGACCAATTTAGTTTAAATTAAACTAGTTGATCAAATGATTATTGAATAATTATTTTTGTTTAAAAGGAAAGCATATCATTCTGTAGCTTAATAATATTATTGTTGATTGGCTTTGGTCTCCTAATAGTTTCAAAATGGTTATTGTTGAGAAAATGACTCACATTACACCTTGTTGTCATTTAACATTTTTAAAGTTTTTTTCCAGGGATTTTCCCTAAAAAGAACTTGGTCATTCTTTAACATTTAATTTAAAAGGGTTAAAGGATAATTTTATTCCGAAAGTTATTACCGAAGCGCAAATTTTCCATGGAAGGGTAAAAAAAAGGAGCAATTTCGTCATGGCCATTGACTTAGTTAATTTTAACCTTTAGTTGATTAAATATGTTGATCTTGTCAACACCCGTCTCCATTTCGATATTCGAAGAGTAATAAAGACGGAATTCAATGGGTATATAGAAAAGTACAATTATACTGATAAAAATATTCTTTTATAATATTGATATCGTTCGTCGATGAAATACAGAAAATATAACGAAAACTTAATATTTACAATTTTCGTCAGAATATCCAAAACATAGACTAAATATAACCCCTATCTTGTCCTCGCCTCGTGACATGTGCCGCTCATTTTCCGGTGTCTACATCCTTGCCCTTTTGTCCACTGGCACTCACTGAGATATTTGTTTTTGAAAAAGGGTGAGATTCCGAAGAATCCCCGTGGATACATACGATCGACATATAAAATGTGAAACACTACTACAAAAAGGGTTTTTAACCTCCCAAATTTGGCACTTTTAACGTCCCAAAACGGGGGGACGTATATGCTGGGGGCGTAGTAAGTTGAAACAAAAGACGTCCCAAATGATAGGGACGCCCAAAGTCTGACTTTAGGCGTCCCAAATTGTAATTTGGGACGCCTAAAGTCCCCCCCAGGATGGGACTTTAGGCGTCCCAAATTAAAATTTGGGACGCCTAAAGCCCCCACAGGGGGGGACTTTAGGCGTCCCAAATTACAATTTGGGACGCCTAAAGTCCCACGCTGGGGACTTTAGGTGTCCCAAATTGTAATTTGGGACGCCTAACAATTTGGGACGCCTAAAGTCCCACGTGGGGGACTTTAGCCCTCCCAATTCTTAATTTGGGACGTCTAAAAGTTAGGTTTTTTTTATACCATAATTTACATTCTGTATTACCCAACGAATTGAAACTGCAGAAACAGAATAGAAGATGGATTCATAAACCACACTGTCCGTTACAAACTGGTAAGGACATCCAGCACTACAATCTTTACTATATATACATACAAAATAACCTTTCATGCAACCTACTACTATATATATAAAAAAAACAACCAGAAAGTGTCAAAACGCTGTCATCACACAATTACAAACTGATATAAAAAAACAAGTTTACTGCTCTATATGTTGAAGAAGATGTCCAGCCAAAAGATCTCTGATCAAATCAAGGTCTTCACGTAGGTAGGCATCTTCATTATCAAAAATCTGAAAAATTAGAAAGTAATAAGCTTTGATGAAATGAATCTCAAGCAAATGAATTAATTAGCATTTCGATTAGAACACCAAAAATATTATCATTTGAGAATGAAGAAGCGATTACCTTTTCAAAATCACTAGTAATTCCACTTTGAGTTATGTTATACATATAAAGTATAACATAATATCCGCATTCAGTGTTGCCAGGTTGCCGAGGGCACTTTTAATCAAAAGGATGCAATTGGTTGTTAAAATCAATAAAGGTATGTCTAAAAGGACTGTCAATGAAACAATTATGTAGGATCGAATGTACTTACTATGGGATAAAACCACTTTGGCTTTTTAACAACTGCACCCTCGCGTGACCCACCTATGATTCTATATGTTTGACAAGCACTATCATGAAAAGCAAAATGAACAGAAATTAGAACCATTCATTTATTTTTGTTGTCAATGAAATACAAACAGAATAACTTACGTGTCGAAGACGGATTTTGTATCTCTGTCTGGCTTTTTACTCAAGGGATCAAACCAATAGACTACGTTGCGGCGGGGACATATAACACACAAAGTCCAGTGGAAACTTTAACAACATGTACACATTAAAATGAAGTTAGATGAGTGAGAAGACAATTATTTATTAAACTTCTTAAATTGACAAAATGTAAATACGAACCGTTGGACAATGGGTGCTAGATAACAATGAAGTTTGGTATTTGCCATTTGGTAGCCGACATAGTGAGTCCTATGCGCCACAGTACAAGTATCCCCTGTCGTATTCGCAGGACATAAGAATCCATACCAATTACTTCTTTCCATGTTTGTGCAGAGATTGTGGAAGGTGCTATAATAGAATTAAAATAAGGAATCAATTCTTGAATGTATGAAAACAAAAAACCACTAAATGAATTCTGTGGGAAAATTGAAAAAAAAACTTACCGGACTGCAAATTTGACCCAGCCTACATCTATCTCCTCCAACCTGATAAACTGCTTGAGATCTTTATTGTCAATCGTGTAGGGATACTCCTCTTGGCCCACAATCCCTGGAGGCATCTTCAAGTCAATCTGTTTAATGCGCTTGTAGATCTGTTGCAGCCGTGCTAAGAAGGGCCATTTGCTTGCAGCTTCGTCATCCTTTTAGAACATCAAAAAACAAATTGTTATTAGAATGCCAACAGATTTTCAGTAACAGTAAGGTAATTCCTACCATTGGAGGTGTTGCGTCTGAACCAATAAGATTGTGAGGCCAAAGGATGAAAGATCCTATCGCTTGACCTAACGTGCCAACCTCTGGATCAGGAACAGGGATGGCTGTACCTTCTTCCCCATTTCTAACACTCGTCACATTCACCCTACGAAAATCCTCCAGAATTTGTTGATTATGGTGGGTGGTAGCATATGTGTGAACGAGAGCATCAGCAACAACACGCAACAGTGGATCATCCAAATAGAGGGTGCAAGGGTCTCCCGACACTGGAGTGGGAGAAGGGTCGCCAAGTGGTCCCGACACTGGAGTGGGAGAAGGGGCGCCAAGTGGTTGCTCCAGAGGGTTTTAACTTCCTCTGGTGCTATTGAAGGCCGGGGATTCCTGAGTTCTATGCTCGTCCCTTGCCCTTTGTGCTTCAAACATCTTTGCCATTTCAAGTTGAAGCTCTGGCAACAGCTCTTGTCGGAGCTTGTCGCGAAGGTTGGCCTCGATCTCTCGTTCGAGCTCCTCTCGAATCTTGGCCACAACGTCCTTACTAGGTCCAGCTTGTGACGAATAACGTGGCTCTCGTCCAAAATACCTCGCGGCACTAATTCCCCGTGTCTCTCCTCGAACACGACCAAGGTCATCTGCCTTCCCAATAGCCGTTGACAAGATGTCCATCCGTCTACTTGGATTGAATGAACCTTGGCTACTCTGCTCGTCCAGGTCATCCTGTAGCATGCAGTTTATCGTAAATGTATCGAAACCACTCGCAACATGTAAAAAATTAGGTACTTATGGTATAACTACTTACAATCCCCGCAGCAACCTCAACAACAGTCGGATTTATGTACTTCCCAGCCTTAATCCTCCCTGCTTTCCATTTTTTGTGACGTGGAGGAGGTGCTGGTGGCTGGATAACAACGCTAGGATCAGATTCCGCTGCTTCCTTCATTTTCTGTAACTCTTCTACCATCATTTGCCGCTCAAGCTTCCGATATCCACCGCGAGACATGAAATGTTGATATTTATTTTCTGCTTGCCTCTGGGCATTTGCTGCACTTAATTTCTATGAATGAAAAACAACAAAAAATGAATCAACGATATAAAGTATATGAAAATTACAAGTTCTATATCATGATGACAGAAATCTTACCAAAAACTCAGGATCTGCTCGTGATGCCGCAAACAACCTCCAGTCCTCTGGAGATAAATATGTATACTCCGCACATGGATCCTTACCCCTATGGACCCCTAGAATGTAATGTTTTGTTAGCTTGTTCTTGAAACCTTTCCATCGTACACGAACCTCATCTATCCAGTGCCTATGCATCTCCGTGGTGTCTGGGACATCATATGTTTGCTGCAAGGTAAAACATAAGATTATTATATTTCAAAAAATAAGAACAAAGCTACAATGCATCAAAACTTAGCTTACATACCAAAAGTTGCTGCCAAATCATGTTTTTCGTTTTTGGGGGAACCAATCTCCAATTATCGTAGGTAATGCGCACTTTGCTTCGAGCCAAAAGTCCTATGTAGCTAATGAAGTGGTCTTCCTCAGGACCAACTGGATTCAGATTGTCATCAAAGTCTATATACAGCCTCTCCTGTTGATGTTCATGACGTGCAACCAATGCTCCCATCTTTGTACAGCCTCTATCCCTCCTTCTTGCAGGGGGTTCAACTCTAGGCCCTTCGTCATTGCTAGGGCTTTCGTCATCTCTAGTCCTCTTGTCATCACTAGAGTTGTCCATATTCCTGTTAACACACAAAAAGCGACATCAGAAACGTAAATAAATTGCAATGAAAACGAAATATACTAAGCGGGAAGTAAAACAGAAAAAACACAGTTCTCGTTTATAAATTAAGGTCTTACTCTATATTGTTTCCCATAGTCCTTTACCATGGTCATTTCTTACAGCATACTCGTCATCATCTACCAATTCTACTTCATTTGTTCGAGGTGTAGTTGTTGTGAAAGGTGGTGTGTCATCAAGGTTGAAGGTCGGATCACCATACTTCTGTTTTTTACTTTTAAGGACAATGGACATGTTTTTGCTGGCAGGATCGGTGACATAAAACACTTGTTTCGCCTGGCTTGCTAAAATGAAGGGCTCGTCTCTATAGCCAACTCTTCGAAGATCGACTGACACAAATCCAAATTGTTTATCTATTACCACGGCATTGTTGCTAACCCACTTACATTTAAATAAAGCAACTTTGTACTTGTTGTACGTCATCTCCCATATTTCTTCTATAACTCCATAATAGGCCATAGACGCTAATATGGGGTTTTTGTCTCTCGAACTGGAAAAGTGCATAGATTCAGCTTCTACCATGACCCCACTATTTTGCATGGTACTTTTGTCATCTTGCTCTTTGGTATAGAAAGAATAGCCATTTATATCATAACCGATCCAAGTAATGACCTGAAACGAAGGCCCCCAAGCTAGACACTCGATTGTCTCAGACACACCGATCTCGTGCAAAACCTTTTCCTCGAACCACTGCATGAATGTCTTGTTTTGCTCAATAGCAATCTGCATGTCATTCTTCCTTGGATTCTTGTTCTTCAAAGTGTTTCTGTGTTCATTTATGTAAGGTTGAACTTCTTCCGTATTATTCAGGATATATAAGTGGGCTTGCAACACCTCTTCACGAGGAACATTCTTCACTTTCAGTCCTCGTGTTCCCTTGCTTCTCCCTTCTTCATGCCGAGATTGTTCCTTCTTCCCTGACATATAATCTTTGCAAAACTCCATAGCCTCCTCAACTACATATCTTTCTACTATTGAGGCTTCTGGTCGATAAGGATTTTTAGAATACCCTTTTAAGATCTTCATGTATCGCTCGAAAGGGTACATCCACCTCAGGTAAACTGGACCGCATAGCCTTACCTCCCTCACCAAATGAACTACCAAATGCACCATTATATCAAAAAATGAAGGTGGAAAGTGCATCTCTAGTTGTGACAAAATAATGTAACCCTCATTTTCTAGTTCATCCAACTTTTCAGTGTCAATGACTTTGTTACAGATAGCATTGAAGAAAACGCACAATCTTGTCTCTGTGTTTCGTACTTCATCTTTCATTATGCCTCTAATAGCTACTGGTAATAGTTGTTGCATCAACACATGATAATCATGGGACTTCATTCCCACTAACTTCAAATCGTCCATTGAGACACATCTTCTCACATTCGAGGAATACCCTTACGGCACCTTCATTTCATGCAAACACCCACACAAACTTCTTTTCTCTGCTTTTGATAGTGTATGCGCTGCTGGCTCCATGTATGCCCTCCTACCATCATCTCTTAGTTGTGGATGTAACCGTTCTCTTATTCCCATATCGACAAGGTCTAATCTCGCATTAATCCCATCCTTAGTCTTCCCTGGTATGTGCAAAAGCGTACTGATAAGGCTATCACAAACATTCTTCTCCACATGCATCACATCAATACTGTGTCTCACGTCAAGCGAACGCCAATATGGAAGATCAAAGAAAATGGATCTCTTCTTCCATATGTTCTTCTCACCCGCAACCCTCTAATTCTTACCAAAAGTGACATGGATACGTTCCACTCGACTGTAGACTTCCTCTCCGATTAGTGACTTTGGAGCCATTCCATGCTCTGGTAAGCCGTTAAACCGCTTTCTTAGCCTACGATACGGGTGGAACCGATGAAGAAACCTCCTGTGGCCAAGGTAGACAGTTTTTCTTCCATGCTTTAGTTGTTGGAAGTGTGTGTCTGCTTCACATATTGGGCATGCTTTGTGACCCTTCACGCTGTACCCTAACAAGTTTCCGTACGCAGGGAAGTCGTTTATCGTTGTGAAAATCATTGCACGTAGCTTGAAAGACTCCTTCTTATAAGCATCAAACACATCTACGCATTCCTCCCACAACTTCTTCAAGTCCTCAATCAAAGGCGCCAAATAGACATCAATATCGTTCCCTGGCTGTTTTGGTCCAGAAATCATCATAGATAGCATCATATACTTACGTTTCATACATAGCCAGGGAGACAAGTTGTATATTACAAGGAGAACCGGCCACGCACTATGTGTGCTAGTAAGAGTTCTATACGGATTGATGCCGTCTGTACAAAGCCCAAGCCGTAGGTTTCTCGGCTCGCTGCCAAATTGAGGGAACATTTCATCTATTTTTTGCCATTGTGGAGAGTCAGCTGGGTGCCGAAGATATTTCCCATCAGATATTCTCTCATCAGAGTGCCATCTCAACTTCTTCGCTTTTGTTGCACTCGCAAACAAACGTTTAAAACGTGGTATTATTGGAAGATACCACATAACCTTTAAAGGTTGCCTTTTACTTGTCACATCACCACAACCACCTTCTTTTTTCACTTTGTATCGTGCAGTTTTACACTTAGGACACTCACTAAGACCTCCGTACTCATTTCTGTACAGTACGCAGTCATTAGGGCAAGCATGTATCTTCTTATACTCTATACCCATTGTAGACAGGATTTTCTTGGCCTCATACATACGATTTGGAAGTACATTATCCTCCGGAAACATATCACACAATAGTTCAAGTAGCAATGTGAAACTACTATCGGTCCACCCACAAGTTGCCTTTAAGTTAACCAAATGTAATGTTCCTGTCAGCCGCGTGTACTTACTACCACTATACAATGGTGTCTCTGCATCACTCCGCAAGCTGTCATACTCCTGCGACTGCGCAAAGGATTCTGCCTCAACATCGTTAATCATTCTCTCCATTCCATCTTCATCTATGACATCCACAGCTTCCTTCTTGTGTGACGGACAATCAGTTACTTCCTCACCATGCCATATCCACCTTGTGTATCGCAGATTTATTCCATCACAAAGTAGGTGATCCTTTATGACATCAACATCCCGTCTACTCTCATTCAAACAATTGACACAAGGACAAAAATACTTCCCATTTCTTGCAGGAGCATTCTTTTTAGCGAATTCAATAAATTCGTCCACCCCTTTCTCATATTCTTCACTAATTCTCAAAGCATTCATCCAACTATGATCCATTTTGTTACCACATAAGGCATTACCAATAACATTCACACGTTTAGTACAATTCTCAACGACATATGATGGGATTGCCTAATTAAGTTATCAACCCAATTTAGGATTTTAAAATATGAGCTTAATAACTTTATTGCCCCCTCCTAGCCTCATCTCTCCTCTTAAAAATGTTTCAGTGCTGTGTAACTTATTTTTTTAATAAGTATATATATATATATATATATATATATATATATATATATATATATATATATATATAATTAATGTATAATAAAATAAATACAATAAGATTAAATTAAAGAATATTTTTGAGGTTTGGAAGAATTAAAAACAAAACGAGTTCAATATTAACAAAACAATTTTAAGTTGAGTTCTTCCAAAAATAAAATTGTTTTATTGAAAATATTTAGATAAAAATCATTTAATGAATATTGGGGTTATGGTTTTCTTTTTAAGTTTTGGAATGAATTATTCTTCATAATTCGTTTGGAATTAATACAAGAATTTATTTAATTTAAATAAATCATATTTTATTTTATTATATATACTAATTAATGGTGCAGGAACAAGACTAATGAAATGGGGTGGTGCCAGTATATGTGTGTATGGATAAATCTCCATTGGCTTATAAAAGCTAGATTTCCCTAAAACTGAACAACAGGGATTTCTATTATACACAAGTAAATTTATATTTAAACAACAAAATAAACCATTCCCGAATAAATGCAATTTAAGCAATATAACCACACCAAACACATCTGGCTAATATCAACTATCTCAATATAAGCAATATATAATAAACCAACCATCTCAATATATATAAGCAATATATAATAAACCAACCAGCCTAATATCAATATATAAACAAAAAAAAAATGAAGAAAATAAACCAACCTTACCTGATCAGGGAGGGCGCCCACTAGCTAGTAGAGAAGACTTTGGAGATCCACGGTAGAGAAGACGTTGGAGAGAGCCACACTTGGAGACGTTGGAGATCCACGGTGGCTGGTGTGCACAATAATGGAAGGACGGAGGTGGAGGAGAGAGCAAAAATCTACCCACTGTGGAGGAGGTGAAGTTGCAGCAGTGACGGTTGCGTGCGTTGAAGAAACAAAGAGGAAGAAGAAGGGAGGAGACGGTGGGTGCGTGGGGAGAAGAAGTGCTTGAACAAGGGAGGAGGAAGGAGTTGAAGAAAAAATTAGAGAAGGGCCGACGGTGGGTGCGTGGGGAGGAGAGGAGGAAGAAGAGTAAAGTTGAAGAAAAAAATAGAGGAGATGTGATAGAAGAAGACGCATGTCAGACACTTGTCTGACATGCGCAGGCGTCCCAAATTCATTTGGGACACCTAAACTAGGACTTTAGGCGTCCCAAATGTCATTTGGGACGCCTAAACCCAAATCCTGGCGCTAAAAAAAATTGATGAAATTTATATTTCGCGCCAGGAAGCACTTTAGACGTCCCAAATTCAAATTTGGGACGCCTAAAGGTTCACCTACATATATATAATTACGAAAATGCCACCGCCTCCCTTTTTAACCACCCAATTTTTAATTTGGGACGTCTTTGGGGGTGGTTATATCTCAATTCTGTAGTAGTGAAAATTAAATATGCAATGCACTATATTAGGCAAAAATGAAAGTTCGATTCGATTCATATATATTTACCTCAACCGAGTCACTGACTACAACTAAGATTTTCGATAATATACCTTAACTGAGTCATCGACCACAGCTAGGATTTTCCGATATACCGTTGTTGGGTAGCGAACCACAACTAGTTACTGTGTCTCTAGCACGCAATCATATCACGAAATACAGTAACACATACATACAATTATTCATATAGTGTATGAAAGATAGTAATCCCTACCTCGAAGTTCGTTAAATCCCTTTTACAGTGTGCCTCAAAAAACGTGTCCTTTCGGCGTCCAACTCGGTCCTAAAATATTAAATGTACCAGAAATAGGTCATAACCTATCCAAGTATCATTTTAGACTCGTCTATAGTGTTTCTTGTGGTTATATTAGTCTATGGTGAAATTTTACCAAAATGCCCTTGGGACCCCAGCCCGGCCCAGCTGTGTACCCGACCCGATGACACGTTTTTCCAAAATTTTGACCAAGGCTATTTTGACTAATTTTCGCCCAAGGAATCCATTTCCTGGCTCAAAATTATCAAATTCATTGTCAAATTACGAAAATACCCTTGACAGCCCCGGTTTAGGGATTTCAGTGGCGGTTTCGTAATTATGCTTTTTCGGCCTCTATCAAGAAAGTGCCCAACTGTAACCCCACCTATTTTTACCCACTGAGTACAATGAAACCATTTATTTCATGAAAATCCAACTCCTAATACCATTTCTGGTCCTGGCCGAAATATTGAAGGAAAAATAGAAAAATGGAGCTTTGCATTTTAGCTTCCAAAACTTGTACTTTTTCACTTCAATCCTTGGTTAACTCATTTAAACACTTCATAATCATGTTTTAGAGGATTTTGGGTAGTATAACCCCTTAGGGTTATAGTTTTTCAAATTTCATAACTCAACCAGAAATCACATAAACCAACAAACCCTTACCAACAACAACTTCATACTAACATAAAGTTGAGATTGATATAATTACCTCTTGATTCTTGGTGTTTCTCACTCTAGGACTTCCTCTCTCTCTTCCTCAACCTTGAAGAATAGCTTGCTAAACCATGATTTCCATGAAGAACAAGAGATTAGAGGATGAACTACACAAGATAATAAGCTTAATCACTTGAAACTCAAACTCTTACCTTAAACTTTGCTTCCTCTTGCTTTCTAAATCTCCCAAGAACTTCACAAGCTCACACACTCTCTCTCTTTTCCTTGTGGTTGGACGAAATGTGCCTTGAATGAGGAAGGGAAAATGTTTTAATTAACTTAATCATCTTTCTTCCTAGCCCTTGATGTAATCAATGGTTGTGATTTCTCCACCTTGCTTGCACTATTCCTCTCACCATACCATTCCTACTTTAAACCATACTTTCTCAACTTTATGCCATGCCTTCACATCATTTGGGTCCAATTGAGTTTGATTAGATTTTTCCCCTATTTTCCATGTATTGGCGAAATTTAGGGGAAAGAAGAGGAAAAAAAATGTTTTTCATACCTTCCATAATTCATATAATTGAATTATGTATAATTCCCCCTAATTTCATAATTCTAGAATTATTCCATCAAGAATAATCCAATTCTACATTTTCTATTATTTTCCTTAATTAATTGAAATTAACTTCAATTAATTAGGAAATAATTAATCTTGGTTTAAATTGGCAAAATTGTGATTTTTCGTTCACCTTTGTAAATTAATTCAATTCTTGAATTAATTTATCCATTTCCTTATGAACATGTATATTTCAAAATTCACAAGATTCAAATTCATGAATATTCACCATTTTATTGAATTTCTCAAATAATTACAATATATTTTTTGTGAATAAAATTTGGGGTGTTACAGATCTGGCAATCTACATGTCATCCACGTCATTTTTATTAAGGTGCAAATTTACCCCGAAAGTTTTAAATCTAACTTTTTAAAAAAATGAAGTAGATGACATATGGATTTTTGGGATAAATTCTCATCTTAAACAAAAATAACGTGGATGACACGTAAATTGTTAACTGAATATATTTGATCAACTAACAGTTAAACAAAATTGCTCCTTTTTTACACTTTCGAGGCAAAATTGCCTTTGATGAAAACTTTTGAGACGAAATTGCCCGTTAACCCAATTTAAAATCTTTTAGTCTAATTAAATAACAGAACCCCTTTTCCCTTTTTTCTAATAAAATTTAAAAAAATGTCATCTTTCCTTGAAACAAAATAGAGGCATAGTTGTTGGTAGGATGAACTTTCGGTTTGGGAAAAAGATAAATAAATACCACTTGAACTTCAAAATCTCAAACCAATGATTTCCCAAAAACTTGAGTTATCAATTGCTATACTCTTTTTGTCAATTTTCATTGCTTTTATTGTTAACAAAACCAATTTGAAATTTTGAAGTTCAAGTGATATTTATATGTCTTTTTCCCTTTCGATTTTTGGTGAAAACCAAATATATTAAATACTGAACCAAAACTGTTTAACTAAAGTAACCAAAACCAAACTAACCAGTTAATAACTGAATTAACCAAATTTTTTATTTATTATCTACAAAATAAAAGATATATGAATAAAATCTTATAGAAAGATTACATTTAATCCTCAAGATCAAATTTATGGGGAAAATATATAAGATAAATTAAATAGATTTAAAATATCTATATAGTTTATCTAAAATAATTCAAAATCCACCCCTCTTTAATTATAAAAATATACACTTATCAGATACTATCTATTAAATATAAATATATTATATATATATATTTTGGTTTTTCAGTTTTAACCGAATTATTTTTCTAATAACGAAACTGAATACCAAAAATTAAAATTTTTAAAAATAAAAACCAAATCTTTAACCGAAAACCAAATAAACCGGAGTTTGGTTCGACTCAATTTTTTGTTTCAGTTTTAATTTGCTCACCCTGTTAGATGGCTTGTGCTATGATATAATACATATAATTGATGAATACCCTTACGAATGTTGGCAAAAAAATTAATTTCCTTATTTAAAAAGTTGCTCCTGTGTTTTACTATTAATTTTTTAATTGATTTTGATAAGTAATTATTTAACATGAATATTATTTTTAATTTACTAAAATTGGAAAGAAATTTATATATAATATAATGATGTAATATAATAAAATATTTTGTCCGTTTTTATGTTTTTTAATTTCATTTATCGGATGTGCCCCAAGGGACATTTTAATTTCATTTATATTACATAATTGACATAGTCCCCAATTAATTTACTGGAAAAATTATAAATAAATATTCATAAAATTTGGAAAAATCAATCAGTAATTCGAATATGACAAATGCCTGATAGGGTGGCTGGCTGATATGACATGCTTGTTTTTTTTTTTAAATAAAAAAACCAAGAACAAAAGTGGAATGGACTTATTATTCTTTCACCTTTTCAATTGAGTGTGTATACAGTATACATACATCCACTCACCGATTTTGAGAAGACAATTTTATCAGAAGTTACATATTGGTGTTGGCAAAAAAAAAAAAAAAAAAACATATTGGTAAATATAATGAGAGTTGTGAATAAAGGAAAATACAAAGAGAGATGAAATAAAAATTGACTTTATTCTTTTTAAAAGAAATAGAGTAGATCCTGAACAATTATGTACATAATAAATTCATTGGTTATAAGTAGGGCTTGACTCTAGTGAAAGGGACAAATTCATTATAATGTTGTAAACTAAGGTTTAAATTTCGGTTTAGAGATATACCCATATTTAGTATTCAGCAATAGTTGGAACTTGGAACAAGATGTCTCAAATAGGAAGATATTTTTGTCTGAAAAATTTATTATTTATATAGGTGTCCCCATTTGGATTAGCAGTGAACCACTGTGATTTTAGGTGGTCGTGATTTTGATAAGTAACACTCATTAAAAATGATGTTGGTTAATCATGATTTTTATTTGGATATGTTTTTTTTAATAGTTGAGTTTGAAAATTTTGATTATGTTTAGATTTCATTTATTAAAATCACTTAATATAAATTTGTATAATTACTAAAGAGGTTATGGATTTAATAAAGCTATTTACATTTTTATGATTGTATTTGATAATAATGATCATTAAATATTTAATAATTATTAGTAAATATAATTAAATAAATAGCATGAATATTCAAATATTATTTTTATTTTATAATTTTTATTATTTAAAATAATTTAAAAATTCATGTTATGTAATGGGCAAAATAATATTTAATAAAATATTATTTGTACTGTTTTGGTTGAAAAATAATAAGGAAAATATGTGTAGATAATATTTGGGGAAGGGAAACGGAGGATAAATTAGAGAAATTCTTATTGTAGAAGTTTCATCGAGATTTTCTAATTACAAAAGCAAGTCCTTATCACTTATAACCACTTTTATAAACTCAAACGAGCTTATATGAGCTCCTACCACAAAACCAAATAACTTGATAAAACCACTCCTTGTATTCTATATAAAAAGGAATTACTCCTGGTATTATTTATTAGTTTGATATATTGATTTGAGCCTACACTACAAAAAAAACGTGATTTAGTAGCGGTTAAAAATGAGTATTAGTAGCGGTTCCAACCGCTACAAACTAATTTAGTAGCGGTTATTTAAACCGCTATGAAATCGTACGTTGCAAGCCGTTTTGTAGCGGTTATTTAAAACCGCTACTCAATGAACAATAACCGCTACATATTTTGTAGCGGTTCATTTAAACCACTAGAACACCCAGAGATATTTGTAGCGGTTATATAACCGCTACAAATATAAAAAATTATATTGAGAGCTAAAAAGAATTTTTTATTTTGTAGCGGTTAACGAACCGCTACTAATTTTGAATCTCATGAAATTAGTAACGGTTTTAGAAAACCGCTACAAATTTTGAATTTCATGAAATTAGTAGCGGTTTTCCAAAACCGCTACTAATTTAATGAAATTCAAATTTAGTGCCAAAAAATTTAAATTGAGTCGTAAAAAGGCGCGTTATTTAGTAGCGGTTTAATAACCGCTACAAATATTTAAAAATTTTTTTAAAAAAATACAATAATATTTTTCTGTTTTTTCAATATTATATTAAATAATTTATTTTCAATAGTTTAACTATTAATAAATAAAAAATAAAAATGTAATTGAATAGGATTAGTATAAAATTTATTTTAATAATATTATTAAGGATAGGTAGGTAATAAGGAATTATTATGTTTTATAATATAATGTAATTGTGTATGAAAAATAGATGAAAATGAGATATAGTTATGATATATCTAGAAAAAAAGATGATTAGAATAAATTTTATAGAAAGGAAATAAGTATTCTAAAAAAAATAAAAATCTTGTTACCATATTTGATAAAATTATTCCGCTCCTCTACTCATACGAAAGAAATTGTGAATGAGAGGAAATGAAAGAAAGGTAAGGTGAAAAGAAATTAGGGAGTGTTTGAAATGAGTTGTAGTAAGGGTATTTATAGGGATTCCCGTACTATTTGTAGCGGTTAATGTAGCGGTTATTAATTAGTAGCGGTTAAGTATATTTTTGTAGCAGTTTATTATTCGTAGTGCTATTTGTAGCGGTTAATGTAGCGGTTATTATTTAGTAGCGGTTATTTGTTAATTAGTAGCGGTTAAAAAACCGCTACTAATATTATTTTAATTTTTTTTTAAAATTTTTTATTTTACATTTTATTTTTAGAAATTTTTTGCATTTTTTTAAATTTGATCACTCATCGTCGCCATCCCTACAGAAATTTTGTAGAAAAATTATTGTTATTGATGTATTATTAAATTTAAAAAATGTAATTCAAATGACGTGGACTTAAAAAAACTCACCGCAGTAGAGTTAAATTGTCATCGCCTTCAGGGAAGTAGTTTTCAAAATCAGTTGGTTGAAATGGCTCACTCTCGTAGACGATGTTATCGCCTTCACCCATATCGTAAAGGTCTCTTGGCTTTAAATGAACGACGATGTGCCAATCCCTATGCCTCTCGTCCTCGACATAATAAACCTGATGTGCCTCTGAAGCTAGAATATACGGCTCATCATCTTGAGAAATACCAGTATGAATCGGCCGTGAGAAATTGACTGATGTGATCCCTAGGTCGTCAGTTGTCAGCCCCCGAGAAGTAGTGGTATTTGCCCACAAACACTTGAACAGCGTCACGGTGAAACGGCCCTGATAATTAAGCTCGACCATATCAAGAAGCTTGCCATAGTAAGGGACGCCTCCGAACTGCATGTTGGCGTCACTGCTGCTCGCATAACTCCTTGTCCCAAATGTGCCATAAACACCCGAATTCTGTGTTTGCAATCCTTGATCCCGTGAAACCGTGCAAAACTTAAAACCATTGACATTGTATGCTGTAAACCGTTTTGCATGATCAAGAGGGCCGATTGCGAGAGCTCTGAAATCTGGTGAGTGTGGGTTGTGGTCATTTAGTATTCTGCGAGCAAACCAGCTCGGGAATTCTCTGTGGACCCTCCTATCAACTTCTGAGGATGTCTGTGTACGGATCCTGAGCTGACGCTTCACATGACTTCTGAATTCCCTGCAATTAATAATGGAAAGGCGTTAGTGAAATGAAAGTGAGAAATGTTACGAAAGATATAGATCGAATAACATGTGAGTGTACAATTCTTACCGTACAAAAGGTTCAACTTGAGTGCAATTAATCAAGACATGTCTATGTGCTTGGAACTTCTCAGTTGCCGTTAGTTTGAAGTTCTCAGTTGCTCCAACTGGTTTACCAACACGAGGGATAAATTCTCCTGATGTCGGCGCAGGTTCCGGACAATCGTCAACACGAGGCGGGCGGTTGAAAGCCGTCTCAAGATCATCAAAATACCTTGAGCAAAAATATAGCACCTCATCCCCTATATAGCCTTCAGCTATAGAACCTTCTGGCCACGCCTTATTCCTCACGTAAGATTTTAATTTCCCAAGGAACCTACGAAGTACATAAGAGAAAATTGATATAAAATGATGAAAAGGACGACCAGCAAACATTAAATACAGACAATAAATGAAAGCACATATTTAAAATAAGTACCTCTCAATCAGATACATCCAACGATATTGTACTGGTCCAGCGAGCTTTGTTTCATGAACGAGGTGGACTGTGAGGTGAACCATCACAGTAAAAAAGGACGGAGGAAAGATCATCTCCAAGTGACAAAGCGTAAGAATGATTTTCGACTGCAGCTGATCGAGCTCCTCAACGATCAAAACCTTAGAACACAACTTCCGAAAGAAAGAACAAAGTTCCACCAAAACGATGGAAACATCGGGAGGAAGTGTATTCTTTATAGCCAGAGGGAGTAACTGCTGCATAAGAACATGTGAGTCGTGACTCTTCAGGCCAGCAACCTTTCGAGCCTGTAAGTCGACACATCGAGAAATGTTGCTTGAATACCCATCAGGAACTTTTAATTTCTTCAACGTCGCGAGGAACACATCCTTGTTCGGTTTTGTGAGGGTAAACTTTGCTGGTGTAAATCTGTCATGCTCATCTGGCCAAGCGTCTTCACGAACTCCCATGTCGCGTAAATCTTTCCTAGCTTGAAGGTGATCTTTTGTCTAGCCGGGTTCGTTAAGCAGCGTATACAGCACATTGTCGCAAACATTCTTTTCAATGTGCATTACATCAAGACTGTGGCGAAGTAAATTAGATCTCCAATACGGAAGCGTGAAGAAAATACTTATCTTCTTCCACTGCTGAGGCGCCGAAGTCCTGCGCGACTTTTGGCGAGTTTGTGCTGAATCGTCACTTTTTTCCAAACTCGAAGTCAACATGCTCAAGCTGCTGTAAGATATCTGTACTGGACAAAGTCTGAGGTGGTCCTCTTTTCTCTGGTTTCCCATTGAAGCGATTCCGTTGCAATCTGAACTTATGCGTTCCATCGAGAAACCTCCGATGCCCCATAAAGCACCACTTTCGGCTGTGGGGAAGGCGCAATGCGTCAGAGTCGAAATTGCAAGCTGGACACGCCGACCCAGTATGCACATTCCAACCAGATAATGTGCCAAGGCCAGGAAAGTCACTGATCGTCCACATCAAGGCTGCACGCATGTTGAACAAAGTCTTGCTGTGAGCGTCGTACGTCTCCAAGCTGACATTCCACAGGTCAAGCAATTCCGCAATAAGCGGTTGGAGATACACATCGATGTCATTGCCCGGTGCCTTTTTGCCTGGAATGATCATAGACATAATGAAAGAGCTTTGTTTCATACACATCCAGGGGGTAAGTTGTAGGGAACTAAGACTACCGGCCAAATGCTGTAACTTGTGCTAAGATTCCGGAAAGGATTGAAATCGTCGGTCGCCAACGCAAGCCGAACATTTCTGGGGTCAGTCGCAAAATCTGGAAAGTCGTTGTCAAACGTTTTCCAAGCAGCTGCATCCCGCGGATGTCTTAATTTACCGTCTTCGTTTTTATCAACGGCATGCCACCTCATGTGCTCAGCAGTTTTAGACGACATAAATAATCTTTGCAGACGAGGTTTCAAAGGGAAGTACCTGAGAATCTTTGCAGGTTTCTTCTTCTGCTTTTTCCCCTTCCGAATTGTCTTGTACCTCGATGTGTGACATCTCTTACACGTCTCCCTGCTGGAATCTTCTCCCCAATACAGCATACAATCATTTGGGCACGCATCAATCTTCTGATAATTCAACCCCAACCTGTTGATAATCTTCTTGGCCTCGTAGAAGGTTGTGGGAATCTCGGAGTCGGGGAATGCATCTTGTAATAAGTCGAGCAACATCGACATTCCCTTATCTGTGATCCCACACAAGCACTTGATATGATACAATTTGATCAAGAAAGATAATTTAGAATATTTGCGACAACCTTGATATAAAGGGCGATCTGTCTCATCCATCAAGCTGAAAAAATCCCGAGCTGCTTCATTCCCCATAAAAGCCGGCTCAGAGCCGTGCACTTCTTCGTTGAAGTTGTCGCCTTGAAATCCAAACGCATCACGCACAGCATCATTCACAGGATCATCTTCATCTACTTGAACGCCTACTTGAGAACTTCGAGGAAGAGCCTCGTCATATCTAATGCCGGCCTTCTCACCATGAACTGCCCAGAACGTATACTCCTCAGGGAAAGGCTTCACAAGCAAATGTTCCTTCACAACATTTCGTGCATGCCACTTCTTGAACTTGCATTTCCGACAGGGACAGACGATCTTGCCGTTACAGCTGGCGTGAGTGAATGCCAAATCTAAGAAACTGTTTAATCCGTACAAATATTCAGGAGAATTGCGCGGCAACCTTATCCATGATTTATCCATAGCTACAAGTGAGAGAGAAGAAAGTATAGAGAAGAAGATGAGTGAGAAGATAATGACGAATGTTTAGAACCTTATATTCTGAAAATCCAACGTTTCTAATTTTACCAACCGCTACAGAAATTCCAACGTTTATAATTTTGTAGCGGTTATATATCTAAAACCGCTACGAATATCCAAGCCGTTAATTGTTGGGATATTCAAAATGTACTTGTTCAGTATTAGTAGCGGTTATATATATAAAACCGCTACTAATATTCAAGCCGTTAATTTAATTGGTGGGAAATTCAAAATGTACTTGTTGAGTCTTAGTAGCGGTTATATATATAGAACCGCTACTAATATTAAAGCCGTTGGACATTAAATATAAAAATATTTTTCTAATTTGTAGCGGTTATACATAACATAACCGCTACAAATGTGCACAAAGGCGGGAAATTTCAAAATTCAAATGATTTGAGTGTTTGTAGCGGTTATTAGTGCATAACCGCTACAAAACGAACAAATTTGTAGCGGTTTCTGAAGGTAAACCGCTACAAATATATATGTGTAGCGGTTATTATTTTATAACCGCTACAAAAATATATTTGTAGCGGTTATACACTAATAAAACCGCTACTAATATTAAAGCCGTTGGACATTAAATATAAAAATATTTTTCTAATTTGTAGCGGTTATACATAACATAACCGCTACAAACATACATATTTGTAGCGGTTTCTGAAGGTAAACCGCTACAAATAGAGATATGTACATTTGTAGCGGTTATTAGTTTATAACCGCTACAAATATATATGTTTGTAGCGGTTATACACTAATAACCGCTACAAACATACATATTTGTAGCGGTTTTAAGTTAAAACCGCTACAAATATAGATATACTTTATTTTTTTTAAAATTTAGATATAAATCATTCATAAATTATTTCAACACGATCTAATAATATAAATATAATTATATAAAACACAATAAGAAAATTCTGAAATAAAAACTCATAAATATTTACAAATGTTTAAACAAAAGAAAATGTCCTAAACTAAGGAGCTGGGGGCTGATCCTCTGGTGCTCCCTCAGGTGGGGCTCCCTCAGATGCCGCTGGATCGGGCCGCTGCGCAGAGTGAACCGCACCATCGTCATCAGCAGGAGGAGGAGCAGTAGGAGGAGGAGTAGTACTTAGGACGACGTAGCGAGGGACAGGGGGAACTGCTGGATGCTGCTCGTCCGGGAACAGGCGACTCCATGCTCCCTCGAGCATGGTGTTCGCGATCTCACGCCACTGCGTCTGCTGAGCGTACATCATATCTGCGTGCATCTGCAGCAGCAGCTGCTGCTGCGCCTGCATCTGCTGCTGCTGCGTCATCTCCAAATCTGACCGCAGCTGGTCAATAGACTCGTCCCTCCGACGTCTGACCCCTCTAGAGCTGCCAGCCTCAGAGGTGGTGCTCCTGCCGTAGACCATGCTGGGTCTGGCGCCTATCCCCATACCCCGCACGCGTCCGGGGTGCTCAGCCTGAGCCAGACCCGCCTTCAAAGGAGCCGTCGGGTCCACTGACCCCTGTGACTCCTCAGGCTGGGTCTGTCGCAGCTCAGCCTGCGACAGCTGCATCCGCTCCTGCCATTTTATGAAACAATTAATAATTAGCATTTTTCATTATTAACTTGGTTTTATGAAAAATATAATACTAAAATTACTTATAATGGCCGCCTCTGCCTGCTGAGAGGTCGCAGTCCCGTCACGGTGTCTGTGTGTGATGGCGTACAGCTCCGCATAGTCCGTCTGATGGTTCTCCTGCTGTGCCCTCGTCTCCTGAAACAATTACAAAACAATTAGTATTATGAAATAATCAGCTAAAAGTAAGTGAAGCACTTGAAAAGTTACCAGCTCGCTGTAGGTCACAGCAAAGGTCTTCGATCCTGCTGTGTGGTAGATCGTCTGCTGCGCCCGGATCTCGGCGTTCCTCCGAGCAAGCTCCTGGAAAAAAAATTAAATGTATTATAATTTAAAATTAAATACAAATTAAATTGATATTATAATTTAATATTTAACAATTACAAAATTATATATCAAAAATCTAATAAATACATTAGCTACGCCTCAGGGCTCCTCCTGAACTGGACGAAACGCGCCCAGTCGTTCGGCGGGAAGCCGTCCGGGACGCTCTCCTGCAGCTGCTCCAGAGGCATCGTCCCGTCCCCATCCACACTGTGGAAGAGAAGGTTCCTCCTGTTCCTCCAGGCGTCGCCCATCTTCATGAGGGCGTACCTCTTCCGGTTGGCCCGGACGGCAAACCGCAGCTGAAAAAAATACATTTAAATATCAATAATTATAAAAACCATAATTTAAAAAAAATAATTAAATAGAATTAATTAAAAAAATATTAATTAAATAGTTTTAATTACCTGAACCACCTCCTCCCAAGCCTGGTCCTTCGGCCCCTTCGGAATGTGCCTCCACGTCGGGAAGTGAAGGGGAAACCGCATCCAATTCGATCCCAGGTCGCTCAGGAAGCGGTTGAGCAGGTGACCCCCATTGTGGATCGGCTGGTCAGTGCCCTCGTTCCACGGCACTATAACTCGCAAGGACCGGTCCATGCTGTTCAGACCGGTCACATCCAGCCTCCTCGTCGACACGTTCCCCTGCTCATCTGCATAGTTGACCGCACGTTAGATAAATTATAATTCAAAGTTAACATTTCAAATTTAAATAAATAACTTACTAAATTAAAAAAGTAATTTACCTTCGATCTGCACCTCAAACCCAGTGGACCGCGAAGACGACCCTCGTGGGTTGTTCTGCTCCCGAGCGTCCTCCTGATCGAGGAACTGCTCCATCTCCATGAACCCACCAAGCGGGATCTCAAACTCCTCCTCGTTGAGGAAGTCCTCAACGCTAATCTCTGGCCCCTCCACCTCAGGCACCTCTGGTGCGGTCGTCGCCTGTGGGATCGTCGGCGGTACCTGTGGGGGGATGGGCTGAGATGCCGCGGTAGCCCTGCCTGCGCGCTGCCCCTCCCTCTGACCCCTGCCCGGCTGCTGCCACCCCTTAAAGTCGGTCTGGGGACCTGAGGGGCCTTCCCCTTATCTTGTCCTGAAGCCATATCAACTGTACAAATTTAAAAAAAATATATTAGTCCATTATTATGCAAAAATATAATAAAAATACAAATATAAATATAAATACATGTTTTATACGTACCTCAAGTGCGAATACTGCGGAATACTGACCAAAAACTCCTATAGAGACGTCTGAACGCTCAATCTCGAAGAAATCACTCAGAGAAATCTCAGGAAACAAAATGGGCAAACGGAGAAATGAAGCAGGAGGGGGGTATAAATAGCCCAGATATTAGTAGCGGTTATTAAAATAACCGCTACTCTAACCACTACAAATTTAATTATTTGTAGCGGTTTTACAATAACCGCTACAAATGTTCACAACGTTTGAAATTCTGTAGCGGTTATTGCTTAGAACCACTACAAATGTCTGGACTCTTTAAATTCTGTAGCGATTATAGGGGGAATAACCGCTACAAACGTATGACCTTTGGTATTTTGTAGCGGTTATTGTCCCTATAACCGCTACAAAATCCTGTGTTGGTATTTTGTAGCGGTTTTTCTGCATTAACTGCTACAAAATAACCGCTACAAGTTTTGGCGGGAATTTCGCGCCAAATTTGTAGCGGTTTTTTTTAGTAAACCGCTACAAATAATCTTGCCGCTACAAATTTGTAGCGGTTTAGGTAAGAACCGCTACAAATACCATAATTTGTAGCGGTTTAATATAACCGCTACAATTCCACCGCTACAAAATACCTTTTTTTTTGTAGTGCTAATTTATAATACTACTTCCTGTACTTATTATAAAATCCACTTTATAATTTAATTTTTTCATCAAGATAAATCTTATAATAAGACTTAGAGGAGGTAGTTAGATTTTGATAGACATCTAAAAATTAAATTGCTTAGAAGTTAGCACTTTTATTTTATTTTTGATTAATTTAATTATTAAATATGCATACACTCTGGCCAAAAAAAAATTATGCATACACACACAATCCATGAATTTTGGTGTGGTACAAGCTTCTGAACTTTATTCGTCCATGACTAGCCACTCGGTATGGTAATGGGTATTTACTAATACGTGCAATTAATGTGTAAACGTGTTTTGTGAATGATTGCTTTTGATTATCTAGGTCCCGCCAAAAAGCAACCGCCTTTGCTGTACAAATATTGTTTGTGTTAGCTATCCTTACTTTTTTGGATAGGAAGATTCAGGTTTTAGCTTGATTGATTGCGTGGCCTGAGGAAGCACCGAAACTTGCTAATAATCTCTTGATAAGCCGGACCTATCTGGGACTTGTGGAGCTAAAAAGCACTAGTTTGTTTGCAAAGAAGAGATGCAATAGTTTCAAGTTCAACCCTTCCTTAACCATTTGTATGGTTTCCCAATTCCATGATTGGACTTCTGTATTAATGGCCTAGGATGGGCGCTCCATGCAAAGGACAAATATGTACAAGGATATAGCGTTATCTTGTTAGATACCTGAAGATGGTTGGAAAGGGGTGAATGAAGCTCCATTGCACAACACTTGCATGTTTGGTGTCTAATGCATTGTATGATTAGTCTAATAATGTTCTCATGCAGTTAGACGTCTTTGAGAGTGTCTTCAATGAAACTTCATTGGAGTCATCAAATGCCTTTTCCAAGTCCACCTTAATTGGCATCCAACCTTTTTTCCCACTCTTCTTGCGCATGGAGTGGATCACTTCTTTTGCAATTATGATGTTATTGGTGATATTTCTCCCTTGAATAAAGCTGGATTGGTATGGTAAAATCAGATCCTATAGGAGTGGCTTTAATCTTGTTGCTATGATTTTTGTCACCACCTTATATGCCACGGGATAGAGACTAATTGGTCTGAAGTCTTTTAAAGCTTACAGATGCTCCCCTTTTGGGATTAAAGTAATGAGTGTAGGATTGAAGGAGGGTTTCAATTCACTGCCCTCAAAAACTATGGAAACCATGTCATAGAGAGATGGACCAACTACTTCCCATTGGTTTTGGTAGAAGAGTACATGGAGGCCATCAACTCCTGGAGCCTTCAATGGTTTCATGGTGAACACCGCCTACTTGACTTCTTCTGCACATATTCTTGATTTCAAAGAGATGTACTGAGGCTCCAAAATACGGGGAAACATGTCCTGATATGAGAATGGTATAAGGGTGGTGTTTGGGTCATAATACAAGTGGGTAAAAAATTGTTGAGCCATTTATAGAAGAGTGTATTTATCTGTGATCCAAACAGCCTTATCATTTTTTAGTGACGTGACGAGATTGTTGTGCCTGTGAATTTTAGCTTTTGTATAGTAGGAGGAGGTAATGCTATCCCTTAAACAAATCCATTTGCTACATGACTTTGGAACCATAGAAGTTCTTCATTGAGACATATATCTTCATAACCTATCCTTAGCTGGAGATCTAGTTCATTCAAATGAGCCGAACAAGGCCTTTCCTCTAGAGCTCTTTGTACCCCCTTTATATGAGCTTGAAGTCATCTCTTCTTTTTGCAAAATAGCATTTAAGGTTTCCTTATTCCATATTTGGGCAACTTCTGTGAATTTTGGGATATTCTCTTCCAAGCTAAGATTATTTGACCAATTATCCTTCACAAGCTAAGAAAACAGGGGGTGAGTGATCAAAGTTGCAAGGAATTTAAATGGTTTAGAATTGTTACCTGACCATGATGTGACACCCATATCCAATAAGAATGTCCTATAATCTGAATTGGTTTGGGCCACATGGTGCACTTTCAAATTTGGAAACAGATTGATCTAAGCAACATTTGCAATTCCTCGGTCCAGCCTTGCCATTGTAAGCCCACGCTTCAATGTATATTGTGGGCCTGAGAATCCTAAGTCCAAGAGAATGTTCTACTGATAGAATTGGTGGAAAAGAGAGCATTTTATCCTTCCTCTTATAGCACCACTGAAACACTATGATGAAGTTAGAGTGGCATTATAGTCACTGGCCATAATCCATGTGTCATTAACTTTCTATAAGGCTTGATATGTCCTTCCAAAGATTAGTTTTGAGTTGAGGATTTGGGCTATCGTACATTGCTGTTAAGAGAAACGTGCTAGACTTGTTTTTTAGGCTAACCCGAGCATGAATGAACTGATGGTGATTAGCAAATATTTCAATATTGATATTGTCGGTTCATTCCATAAGAACCAAATTCCAAGGGAGAATCCATTGGCTTCAATTATATGATACTGAGATATCCCTATTTTCCTTATCACATTCTTATTTGTAATACCTGATATTTGAGGTTCTACAAGAACAACAATTTGAGGTTTATGAGTCTGTATAAAGGACCTCAAAATAGAGTGAAATTTGTTGGTGGTGGTGCCTTAATAGTTCCAAGTAAGGGTAGACATAATTAACTTGTATTTTAATGTGGGAGGATCATTGCTCCATTTGATCACAATTGGCATCATAAATTTGTGCATCAAGCTCATCGGCTAGTTCATCTTTTAAACCAAAGTTAGAAGGGTCTAGAGAGTTAGTGATTTCCCTTAGCAGTCCGTAGGCTAAAGATAGATTTAGGTCTTTGGATTTAGGCTTTAGGTGTTTTTCGAAGTTTATACTAGTTTGGGCTTGAGGTCTAAGAGTCAAGAGAAGGTCCAGTGGGTCTGGTTGCACATTCTCTTTTCCCAAGCTTAAGGTTGGATGGGTTGGTTGCTTTTGGGTTGTAGGCTTGGGTTGCGTAGAGGTGTATTGATTGGGCTTTTAGCTTGGATTTGTTTTTAGGGTTTGTTTTTTGTTAGGGTTCAAGATGGTGACCAAACTATGTTGACTAGGGTCCAACAGAGTAGTTTGCGAGGCTTTATAAGGATGACTAGAGAACAGGTTGACAGTGTTTGGGTGAGATGCAGAGGGTTTAGTCATTTTGCCTGGGAGGGGTTCAGACTTGTTTTTATTGCTTGAAGGTTTCATGCTTTTGGAAAATCTTCCTTTTGCTTTATTGTTCTTTGGGTGCTGCAGATGTTGACTTGGGTATTTTAGGCAAAGGTAGGGGGTTTAAAGGCCTCAGGCACTGCATCTTATGACAGTAGAAATTCAAACATGCTACCATTCTTTGTACTTTTCTAGTAGGATGTCTCTAGTTCCTTCTTGTCTTCTTTGTTGCATTGCCTTGGATGTGGTGTGACCTGCATCCAAGCTCCGTACAATGTGTCTGTTGTTTCTAGCATGTGAGAAGGATGCGCCATCAGGATTTCTTGGTGGTGTGCTCTGTTGTGGCTTTGAATCTCCATTGCCGAGCTGTATTTCTTTAGGAACACATGCTCTAGGTGGTCGTAACGGCCGTAACCATAACAAATCATTTGTAATCCCTCGTACTCCACTAACAAAACTTGTTGATCGACTCGAATCTTAAAGGTGAGGGGTTGGGATAGGTTGATGAGCATTGACATTCTTGCAAATTTCCCACGTTTTCTAAAGGACGTATTATAGTTTATCTAGACGACCTTCCCCAAGACTTCTCTAATCGCACGTACCACACTCTTCTTGCAGTACTTGGCTATCAATAGGGGTGGAAACAGGCCAGGCTTTTGCCTTAACAGGCCTGGCCTGTTAAGACACAAACTGGCCTGAGCCTGGCCTGTGGCCTGTTAAAGGCCAATTTTTAGGCCTGGGCCTGGCCTGGCCTGAAGCCTGTTAAGGAGGCCTGCATTTTTAAAATTTTTTAAGCAAACTGACAAGCCTACAGGCCACACTACAAAACAGGCTAACAGGCCACAGGTTGAAAACAGGCCTCCTTAAACAAGCCGAAAACATGCTAAAACTTATAGGCTCAGGCGAAATTATCTTTTAACCCTTATCTATTTTTTTTAAAAAAATATTTTTACAGGCTCAGGCCGGCCTGATAGGCCTAACAGGCCTATCAATAGGCCTTGGCCTAACCTATTAAGCAAAATAGGCTTTTGTTTTTGCCTTGGCCTGGCCTTTTAGCCTGACAGGCCAGGCCTGAACAGGCCAATCACAGGCCAGGCTACAGGCCCCTGACAGGCCGCCTGGCCTATTTCCACCCCTAGCTGACAATCTTGGGATAAGGATCCATGCCATAAATTCAAAGCAATGTGTGTAAGTGGTGAGAACTCCGATGTCTATGGTTGAACTGTCAGGTAGTGTCCAAAGATGACCCATGGTCCTCTAAGCAAGATTTCTTGGTAGTCCTTTTAATTATTGAGCTTGGCAATGAGCAGTTCCCTTCATGGTCAGTAAGTTGCATAGGCTTATCAAGTTTCCAGAAGCTAACCATTTTGTCTCGTAGGTCAGTATATCTGATGTTCCTTCCTAGTATTTTGACCACTACAACAAACTTCAAGCTCTCATTGAGTAGTTTGTGGATTCGTTCAGAGAAGGCAATGGACAGAAATGACCTTATTCTATCCATGATGATATCTTCCTCTTTTATAGCTAGGTCTTCATCATCATTTTTTAGTTTCGCATCACTATTGAGAAGCATATCTTTAAAGGATGGGGCAGACTAGTCTGGAGGAGAAGCATTCCCTATCTCTGGATTGTTGTTCACCATCGTATCGTCTTTCAACATTTCCTCATCTGATTCGGTGATTAGGCCATAGGAGAGCCTATATGACTCCTCGTGGTTGAGTATTTTCCTTGACCTGACCTTCTCAGTTGATCGGTTATCTTCAGGGAGGGGCAGGGATTCATCCTTTATTTTCAATTTTGTTGAAAGTAAACATTCCACTTGAGGGCCAAGTGTTCCTATCATTCCATTTGGTGCCAGAGTAGCGAGACTATCTCTATAGGTTGCCATCGTCTCTCTTTGGTCCATGGATTTTTTAATCTTCATGGTCCTTCTTGATTGTACTTTGTTCACTTGGTCTTTTTCTTCTATCTCTTTCTCTGATCATTTCTGTGGATTTTTCAATAGTGAGGATTATCTTACTTTCCCCTACTACCGATGGCACCGACAGGGAGTCCACTCTTTGCCTTCGCTGCAGTGGGCAGTGTTCTATGTATTGATGGAGTCAGAAGACTTGTATGTGAAGGTGTGTGGGGGAGCAACAAGTTGGGAGAAATTCTTGCATACATCTAGAGTGCCACCTCATTTGCGCTCTCTTTAATCAAAAGACAACATCTCACATAATTTTAATATGAATTTGTTCTTTGGTTATGGTGAAATAGTTGAGAGTGAGCTATATTTAGGATGGAAAGAGTACTATTTTTCTTTTTATTTTAAATCTTACTAAAAAGACCCGCCTTTTTTTTATGCGCATAGGTATCCCTCCTATTGAACATAATTATATTTGAGGTAATGTTAGATATTAAATGTGGACATCTTTCTCAGTTGAGAATCTTTTTTTTTTTTGGCCAATACTCACCGTTGAGATTTAAACATTGATTTACACCGTTATAAAATGCACTTATTATTCTTCGCTAAGATTAAAGTTTAATTTGAACCTCATGGATTAAGGTAAAAACCTCATGGATGAAAAAATAGCATTTAATACTCTATTTTACTTTAATGACAATAGAATCTAAATATTTATTGGATAATTATATTTTTAATATAATTTATATTTTTATTATCTTGTCCTGTCCTAAATTAAAAAAAGTATATACTTAATTTATATAAGTTAAGAAAATTTGCTAAGTTTGTTATTTATAAAAAAGTATGTGTTGGTTTTTCTGAAGTATCCCTTCTAAACATTTCTATTGAAAGTTTCTCCCTTAATAAAAAAAATCCCCTTAATATGTATAATCAATAAAGAATATTTTAGAAAAGTTATAAATTTATGAGACAAAATGGATTGAGATCTTGCTTTCAAGAAATCTCTCCAGTCTCTGCTAGCTCTTATATTTAAAAAAAAAAGAGTATTTATTATTTTAATAAAAACATATAAGTAATTACCACATGAGTCCCAAATGTTTACTCTATCTAGTTCTTATCATAGAGCACCAACTAACAAGTATTCTTGATCCTTTTTACTCCTTAGTGCCTATTTATAAGTCACATGTACTCAAAAAGTTTTGTTCAAAATATAAGTCACTTATAGGATATTAAACGAGGTTTTGTTAATTTTACCCTTATTGATCACTCCCTCTAATCTTTATTATAAGGCACTAACTAATAAGTGTTATTGGTCCTTTTTATAAGGAACTTACTTGTTTTTAAAGAGCTTTAAATATTTTTTCCATGTTTACCCATGTTTAATAACAGTAGTTGGAAAGAGTAACATATAATTAATACGATATTAGAGTTTAGTGTAATTATTAAGGGTAATATTGAAAATTATTTAAATTTCAAGACAAATTTAATGTTTTTAACTGTTTAAATGCAGAGACCAGAGAGATAAAGAAATGTGAGAAAAAATGTTCACCCTTTCATAAATAAGGGTAAACCTAAAAAAATTTATCCATTTAATTCTTTTATCGGTTTGCAAAAATGAGATACAAGTGACATATAAATTGGCACTTAGTGGTATAACCGTATAAGGCACTTGTTTGTTTTCAAGGAGCATCAAAATATTTTTTTTTCATGTATGCCAATATTTAATAAGGGTAGTAGGAGAGGGTAAAAGCTACTTGATCCGTTACTTTTTATATGAAACAAGTGTAACATATGCCTCGTTTCTTTTTATAAGAAACATTCCGAAAATGTCTTATTTTTTTACTTGTTAATTTTTCATTTTACCCTTATTTAATTACCCTATTTAATGTCACCTTAATAAATTTTCACAAGCCCAAAAGCCTAAAGTAATTATCTTATTCTTTCTCTTATTCCCTATCTCCTCATAAATAACGATATATTAGTAAAAAAAGAAGTTACAATTTTTGTCAACATCCGTTTCCATTTTGATATTCGAAGAGTAATAAAGAAAAAATTCATTGGGCATACAGAAAAGTACAATTATACTGATAAAAATATTCATTTACAATCTCGTCGTCATTCGTTAACGCAATACAGAAAATAAAGCGAAAACTTAATATTTACAGAATTCCCCAAAATATCTAAACATAAACTAATTATAATCACGATCATTTCCTTGCCTCGCGACACATACCAATCACTTCCCGGCATCTATGTCGTTGCCCTTTGACCCATTGGCACCCGCTAAAATGTTTACTTAAAAATAGGGTGAGGTTATGAAGAATCCCAGTAGAAACATACTATCGTTCATAGAAAATGTGAAAAGTAAATATGACATGCGCCAAGGTATGCACCAATTAATGAACAATATAAATACATCATCATCATGTATACATGAGTAGGGCCTAGCCTCACGATCTACACCAGTTAGTCCTCTGCCAACTCCCAGTATAAGTGCACACTAGCACTAACTGCCTCTCTATAGGCAATTCATGTTAATTAATAAAGTGCATTTACAAATATTGGCATCTACACAAGCATATAACTATGGCATGATGTATGAAGGATAATATTCCTACATCAAAGCTTTATAGACCCCTTTTACATGTGCCTCGTAAAACGTGTCATGTCCGGTCTCCGACTCGGTCATAAAATATTAAATATACAAGAAATAGGTCATAACCTATCCGAGTATCATTTTAGACTCTTTCATAGTATTTCTTGTGGTTATATTAGTCTCTGGTAAAAATTTACCAAAATGCCCCCTGGACGTTGGCCGGCCCCGCAGTGCCCGGTTCGATGGCATGTTTTCTCAAAATTTTGACTAGGACTATCTTGACATATTTTCACCCAAGGAATCTATTTTCGGGCTCGAAATCACCAAATTCACTATCAAATTACGAAAATACCCTTGATAGCCCCGATTTAGGGATTTTAGGGGCGTTTTCGTAATTATGTTTTTTCGGCCTTTTCCAAAAAAATTGACCAACTGTAACCTCACCTATTTTTGCCCACTGAATCCAATGGAACCATTTATTTCATGAAAATCCAGCTCCTACCCCTTGAAACAGTGCTGGCCGAAATTCTTGAAGAAAAATGGAAAAATGTAGTTTTGTGTTTTAACTTCCAAAATTTGTACTTTTCCACTTCTAATCCTTTATTAACTCATTTAAAAACTTCTTAATCATGATTCAAACAAATTTGGTCAGCATAACCCCTTAGGGTTATAGTTTTTTCAATTTTACAACTCAACCAAAAATCACCAAACTATCAACAAACTTCAAAACCAATTTCATACAAATATAGATTTGAGTTTGGTGTAGTTACCTCTTAGGCTTCTTAGATCCTCTCATTCTAGACACCTCCTCCCTCTCTTCTTGATCTCAAGATAAGCTTGCTAAACCATGGTGTAATATCCCGATTTATGATTAGGGCTAATGGCTCTGATAATTATTGTAATTAGTGAAATTAAGCACTATTGGAATTTATGTAATATGAATTTCGTGTACAAGTGTGTGGTATCTAAGATCAAGGGTTGAGATTCATGGCACATGGGTCGGAATCCTATGCTTTGCGGTTGTGTGGGCTCATAGGAGAGTGATTAAGATTTGGACATGTGGCATGGTGGTGGCCATGGGATGTGGCACTACGTGACAAAAAGCCACTTTTCTCTCTCCCTTCTCTCTCATTTCGGTTGAGTGTGGGTAAGGGGAGGAAGAGACATTTCATCATCATCACCTAACCATCTCTCATCTTCTCTCTCTTTTCTCCATTTTCGGCGACCTTGAGGCAAGAAAGAGGAAGAAGAAAAGCTTGAACCTTGGTGAGTTATGATCCCCTAATGCCCTAATCCTTTTCTCTAAAGATATGCATCTCATTGAGAGCTTCATTGTGGTAATTTCAGAATCTTGAAATAGTGTTGATTTGTGAGTTGGCCGAATTTGGAAGTTGAAGAATCAAGATTTTGGATTGGGCAAAGTGAAGAGGTAAGGATTTAGTGTATTTGGATATATTGGTTGTGATTTTTGGTTAAGTTGGTAAAATCTGGGAAATTGCCCTAATTATGCCTATTTTTGAATATATGAAGTTCATTGTGATTGATGATTGGAAATGATTTATTGTGGAGATATATGAGTATTTGATTTAGTTTGGAATGTTGGAAATGTGTTAAGGGAAATGGGATGTTTGTTGTGATAGAGACCTAAGAGCATGATTGTGGTCAAATTAGTTTTGGAGTGTTTTTGGAAGTGGCCAATGTGTTCCCTAGTTAGTGCCCAAGTGTGTGTGAGTTTTTGGTAGAGTTTGGGAACCATTTGGGAGTGAAATTGACCATCTAGTGTTTGCTGATATGATCTGCGTTTTTGGTCTCTGATGCACGACACTCTAGCACGGGATGATCATGCTCGAGTGATGTGAGAATTTTCCCTTTTCTGCTTGAGTGATAGTTGGGGGTTCTTTGAAGTAATCTCGAGTGCTCTTCTTCGTTCTCGAGTAAGGGATGAACATGCTTGAGTGAGCTTGGGTCTGCTCGAGTGATGGTGTAAGCCCAGAGTAGGGGTTGCTCTCGGGTTGTCACTCGCGGGTAAGGTGCACGAGTGTGCCTTCTCACTCGCGGGTATGAGGTGTTCACTCGAGTGCATATGGCTGTGCTCGAGTGATCCTGATCCTTGAGAGCTTGTGTGCTCTCGGGTCCTCACTTCCTGGACTTCACTCGCAGGTGCTCGAGTGAGGCATTTGGCCTTCACTCGAGTGAGCCGGTTCCTGAAAGCTTCTTTGTGCTCTTGGGTGTTCACTCGCTGTCTCAAACTCTCTTGTGCTCGAGTGCTATTTGTACTAATGCTCGAGTGAGAGCTTTTGTGCTTGAGTGAGGCTGTTAAAAATCAGTGTTTTGCCTTCAAAAAAGGGGTCTTTGGGGTAGTTTCTTCCAACCCTTTAAGCATATGTTTAGGCCTTTAGTTGTCACCTAAAGAGTCCTAAATGATAACCAACTTAGAGTATTATTGAAATATACACATGGAAAAGAAATTGATTGGTTGTCCCTAATTTGGTATAGGATTTGACATCAGTCGTCCTCGTGAGACCACGGTACCGGAGCATGTTAGGAAAGATACAGGTAGTGACTCTTTCTTTATATCTTATGTGATACATTGTATGTGTGCTATATCATTGTGATGAAATAGACTATGTATGCTGCAAGTTTTGTGAAAATTGTGTGAACCACCGCTATACCAAGAGTCCCTGAGTCCCTAACAACGGTTTGGGCAAGGGTTGTGTGCCTTCCCGGCGGTAAAAGGGGATGAGGTTAGGGTGTGTTATATGTGATTATGTGGGCCGAAAGGCTAATTGTGAGCCGAAAGCCTATTTGTGAAGGCTGACGGGCCATTTGTGAACGCCGATAGGCTATATGTGAGCCGTAAGGCTATTCGTATGCACTGCCATGCCAATAGTCCCTGAGTCGCTAACAACGGTTTGGGTTAGGACGGTGTGCCTTCCCGGCGGTAAAAGGGGATGAGGTGGAGTGTGATTTGTATTGCTGTTATGAGATGATTTGTTTACATATTATGTGATTGCATGTGGTATGAAAAAGTTGTTACTACTGGGATTCTTTAGAATCTCACTCTTTCCAAATGACTAACCTTTTCAGACAGGGCGAGTGGCTCGAAAGGGAAGCGGACAACCAGGAGTAGTTAGGATTACTCTGAGGCTTAGTGGTAGTTGGTTATCTTCGTTTTGGATTTGGGGTTACCAAATGTATACGAGATGTAAATGAATATTTTGGATATGTAACCCCCATTTTGGGAATCTTAAACCCATTATATGTATGAAAGTAACCCGGGGTTTTAGTTTCCGCACTCTGATATTTCTTATGTGATTTAATTTCTCAAGTAGTTATATCCGTCCGTGAATGTGAGACCATACATGAGTATGTTTTGGAACTGATTTTTCGAAATACCCCATCTCTTTGAGGTGGGATTATAAATTGTTATTTCGTCTTATTGGTCTCTATTTCACTTAAATTTCGTAATCCGGATGTAATTACGGTGAGGAGGTTACACATGGAGTTTATGGAAAGGAAGAGATTAGAGAAGAGTTTTATGGAAAATTAGAAGGAAAAACCTTAAGAAATCTCCACTTACCTTAATCCTTCTCTTCTCCCTTCTCTCTTGGCTTGACCTTTCCTTAAGCTTTTCTCTCTCTTCTTCCTTGTTGCAAGTGACAAAAATGAAGGCCAGAGAAAGAGGATGAGGCTTCATAAATTTTCCCCCATTTATTCTACTTCATTGATCTCATCAAGGGTTGACATGGTGACACTTGCCAACCACCATACTTCCCTCCATGCTTCCACCCATACTCCCTTCATAATTGCTTTCTTTGACTTCCCTTAACATTGAACTAACCTTCTCCCTTGGTTATCTTTTAAAAAAAATGTGCTCCTTGTCAACACTGTAACCCCCTTCCAACCAAGGCCGAGATTAAATTCATAAATACGTAATTAAGTGTGAAATTAGAGACCATAAATTATTTTGGGCTTATTGAAATAATCTTTTGCCTAAAACTGGATTTGCAAAAAATTTTCTAAACTTGTTCATCAATGGTCTCATATTCATAATACAAATACATAAATGGCTTGTACAGGTTGATTCAATTCACAAATATCAGAGTATAATGCAAATTCCCGACACACTCGGGTTCCATTCATTAATAAGGATTTTACAAAGGCACAAAGCCCACAATTCATTACCCTTATCTTGGGGATTACACAAAACTATACCACCAATCCTAATATATACAATTGTTTCCCAAAATATCCGAATAATTTACATGATAACCAATAACCCAAAATATATTTCTAAATTGGATCTTTATCCGCTCTTCATCACCAGCCTTCCTTTCGATCTTTGAGCCCTGTTTAAAATGTTTAATTTTAGGAGAGTGAGATTCTAAGAAATCCCCGTAGTGTCAAATCAATCATAGTATGCACAACAATAAGGCATGAAAGCAAATCATTATCCACACAATGCAACTACAACGACAGTTACAACGGCAATGGTTAGTATGACACATATCATCCCTTACGATTGCTCACGCTGCATTGCACACCACAATCCACACAATATATTTCACCACAGCTAGGATTCATATAAAGCATCTCATACACAAGCCACACTGGCAAGATCAACACACAGCCTACAGCTGGATTCACAAATGCCGCCCCACGGGTCAAATTCACAAAGATCCATATCGATGACAACGGCAGTTCAACGGCCGAACTAGAGATGACCAGCGTCAATCCCTAAACGGCTCACGCTGAAGTGCTTACGCCGTAATGGACCATGGCACATGCAGTTCACACAACTCAATGATAAGTTATGCATACCAAAACATCATACACAACATGAAAGAAGAGTCACTACCTGGTTTGTTCCGTGCGAGCTTCGTCGCAGGTCTCTCCCGAGGAGAGCAAATATCATATCCTATAATTATAATTAGGGATGAAGAGTTATTCTCTATTCCAATACTCAATTGACTTCACAATATTTAGATTTGGTTATCATTTATGTCCTTTAAGTAGTTACAATTAGCTCTAATAAAAACCCTAAAGGATTGGGAAACACCGGGTTGGAAACCACTTTTCAAAATCACAAGGTGCTGAAAACAAGGGGTTGGCTACAGCCAAGAAATCTCTGGCTGTAACAAAAAACATCACAGAAATTTTTTGGCCGCGACCAAAAACAGCCTAGAAGTGTTTTGGCTATAGCCCAAAATTTTTTGGTTGTGGCCTGACAGTGGTCTGAAGGTTCTTGTGTAACGCCCCAAATTTTGATTAAGGGCTAATGATAATTATTGAGAATATTTTGTGAATTAAATTTTGAATTATTATGGGTTATGTGGCAATTTAAGTTAATATGTCATAATTAGTGGAAGAATTGAAGAAATGAAAATCAATGGTTAATTAGTTAGTAATTGATGGAGAGATTAATTTCTAACTAAGGAGAAATAAGATATGTAGCCAATGGGTTAATGGAATTGGTTAGTATAACTAAGTGGAGGATTAATTATGAGGAGATTGTATGAGGGAGAGACAAGTGGCAAGCTTACTTGATGGTGGAGTGTTTGGAGAATCAAAGGCATGGTGCAATGATTTTTCTCTCTCCCTCTTCCCTTGCATTCAATTGAATGGAGTATGGGAGTCAAAGAATCATTATTACATCTCCCTCCATACACTCAATCTCTCATTGTCTCTCTCCTCTCCCTCTCTCACGCGTGCTTCCATGGCTGCCCAAGAAGGAGGAAGAACTTGGTGAAATAGGTGAGCCATTTGACCTTCTTAATGACCCCTAATGAAAAAACTCTCTTCTTCAATCTTGTTTCTTGTGTTGAGAGCTTCAATTCTATGGTTTTAGATTTTCCATTGGTGGTGATTTGAGCTCTCAAGGAAATATAGAGTTTGGTGAACCAAGGAACTCCTTTGGGAAAGTTAAAGAGGTGAGTAAGTTAAGCATTTTGATATAAGTTTTGTGGTCATTTGGTTAAGTTGGAATTTTTGGGAATTTAACCCTATTTTCAAAAATTAGGGTCTTGTAGTGTTTCAGTTGTTGTCATCATGGATATGGTGTTTTGAGATGTATTTTGGATAGATAGAAGTTGATTGGAAACTTGGATTGAAAAGTTGCAAGTTTGGTCAGTGAAAAACTCTGTGCTGGCAGTGGTCTTAGATGGACGTTTTAAAATAGCAAATGGTGTTAGAAAATTATAAAAATTTCCAATCTTAAAATTCATATGCTAAGCTTCAAAATGAACATATAATTTATATAATTTCGACCTTTGAGCTAGGAGTTATGACTGTCCAAAGTTTGATGTTAAATCTGGGAACAATTCTAGAGCAGTGTGAACATTTCTTAAATTCTGTATTTTTGTGGTAATTTTTGGTAATGGACCATATTTTTCTAGTAAAGGGAACTTAAATATCTTTCAATGGACTTTGAGATCACCTTATTTTGATTTTTCTAGAATTAGTTATAATTTTTGGAAGTTAAAACACAAAAGTCTAATTTTTCCAATTTTTTTGCCTAAACTTTCGGCCATCACTGTTCTGATGGGTAGGAGCATGATTTTCATAAAATAGATGGTTCCATTGGATTCAATGGGCAAAAATAGGTGGGGTTATAGTTGGGCACTTTTTCGGTAGAGGCCGAAAAAGCATAATTACGAAAACGCCACTGAAATCCCTAAATAGGGGCTGTCAAGGGTATTTTCGTAATTTTACAATGATTTTGGTGATTTCAAGCCCGGAAATGGATTCCTTGGGTGAAAATATCTCAGAATAGCCTTGGTCAAAATTTTGGAAAAACGTGCCATCAGGCCAGGTACGGCTAGGCCGAGCCGGGGTCTCGGGGGCATTTTGGTAAATTTTTATCATAGGCTAATATAACCACAATAAATACTATGGAAGAGTCTAAAATGATACTTGGATAGGTTATGACCTATTTCTTGTACATTAAATACTTTAGAACCGAGTTGGAAGCCGGAAGTGGCACGTTTTACGAAGCACACTAAAAAGGGTGGTCTTTGAGATAGTACTTCCCAATCCTTTTAGGAGATTGTTAGAGACTTTCATAGCTACTTAAGGGACTTCAATGATAACCAAAACTAAGTGTTTTGAAGTCATTTGAGTATTGGAATAAGTGATAACGCGTCGTCCTTAATTATGACTATAGGATTCGATATTTGCCCGGATCGTAGAAGGCCTACGCCTGATCAAGGACGGGAAGAAAAAGGTAGTAACACTTTATCCTATATCATGTTTAATGCATTACTTGTTTGTATTAATCATTGAATGAGCGAGGGGACGTGGCGGAAGCCTAGCCTTGAATAGGGGACATGGCATGAGCCCGGCCTTGAATATTGTTGAGGGGACGTGGCGTGAGCCCAGCCTTGAATATTGTTGAGGGGACGTGGTGTGAGCCCGGCCTTGAATATTGTTGAGGGGACGTGGCGTGAGCCCGGCCTTGAATATTGTTTAGGGGACGTAGCGGTTAGCCCGGCCTTGAATATTGTTATGCTGCATTGTGATATATGCTTACTTGCTTTGTTTAATTATACATCATATTTGTAAACTGTTGCTACTGGGATTCTTTTGAATCTCACTCTTTCCAAATAACATTTTTTAGCCAGGGCAAGTGGATCTCGAGGCAAGCAAGTGAACAAGGACGACTAGGATTGCCAATGGTAGTCTTAGTTTCTTTTTGGTTTTTGGTTATCATTTGGACAACTGTATGTATATATTGGATTGACCATAGGTTTGTAGTTATTGTGTAATCCCCGGTATGGGAAATTGAGATGGGCGATGATGCCCTATAACACTCTTGGATTAGTGATATTATCCCGGATGAATGTCAGGAATTTTGTTAATACTCTGATATTGTGTTTGTGACAAACTGAATAGGACAATTGTTTTTATTTAAAAATCAATGGAGATCATGTTGTACAAGTGTTGCAAAATGTTTTTAATTATCTTGGATCTCTTATTCAGTTATAAAATGTATTTAAATACTAATCACAGCCTTGATGACGGCGGGGGTTATATCTTGTCTGCAGCCAAGAATCTTCTGGTTGCGGCCAGGAAAATTCTATTTCGCAGCTGAACTTCCAAAAATCTTAATTAATTCTAGAAAAATAAAAATGAGGTGATCCCAAAGTATAATGAAATCTATTTAAGTCCTTTTTACTAGAAAAATATGGAACAATACCAGAAATCACCACACAAATAAAGAATTTAAGAAATGTCCATACTGCTCCAGAATTGATCCCAGATTTAACATCAAATGTTGGGCAGTCATAACTCCTAGCTCATAAGTCAGAATGACATGAAATATTGTTCATTTTGAAGTTTAGGATGTGAACTTTAAGACTGAAAAGTTTCATAATTTTTAGACACCATTTGGTCATTCAAAAATTTCGTGTAAACGGACTGCCCAGAACAAAGTTCACATTGACAAATTTCCAATTTCCTACCAAAGTGTCCAATGACTCCCAAAATTAATAATCAAGCCTATTCCCATAAAATTTTCCATAAGGAACACAATGGTAACCTCAAAATGACCAAAATCACAACCCATTAACATGCCCTATTTTTTTTCCAATACACAAAACCAACACAAAGGTGTCAAACTTTACATTTAGGCTTCAATTCAATTCTATTAATTTAAAACATCAAACAAGGCACCATTTCCATGACAACAACATATTATACTCCCCAAGACCCTAAATCACAAAAATTAGGGCTTAAATTTCAAAAATTCAAGGCCTAACCAATGGCCACAAAACTTTTATGAAAATGGAGCTTTCACTCACCTCAATAACTTTCCCAAAGAAGTTCCTTAGTTCTCCAACTTCTAGATTTCCTTGTGGCCACAAAACACCACCAATGGCAAATCTAAAACCATGAAAGTAAAGCTCTCAACCCAAGGAACAACTTTATAGAAGGGAGTTTTTCCATTAGAAACCATTAAGAAGGTCAAAAACTCACCTTTTTTACAAAAAACTTCCTCCCTTCATGGCTGCCATGGCTGAACGAAAGAGAGAAAAGGAAGAGAGTGATGAGAGTGTGAAATGATGAAGAAGAGCATAGGAATTTCTGCCCCCCATGCCTACCATGTGTACAAAGAGAGAGGGAGAGAGAGAAATGATAAAAATATTGTACTTTGACATTTCCAATGTCCTCTTGCCAAGTGTCACAATATCATTTGCTCTTATAAAGTAAGTAACCAAATTAGTTACTTTTATCCCTCCATTAGCCATTCTAATTACATTCTCATTCCTCTCAAAGTAGTAATTAATTTTCTCATTAATCACCAACTACTTGCCCAATAATTTCATTCTTCCAATTTCTCAATAATGATGACGTATTAATTAAAATAGCCATAAAACACATAGTAATTCCCATTTAAATTCATAAATGTCCACATTAATCCTCATTAGCCCTTAATTAAAAATTGGGGCATTACAACACCTGTTTCTATTTTGATATGCGTAGGGCAATAATGAACAAGTTCCATACGCAAATAGAAAAGTATAGTTATACTGATAATAAGTATTTGTTTACAGACAGTCATTAACAGAGCAGAAATCAATAATAATGATAAATATGTACAGAATGTCCTAAAACTATTTCATATACAGACTATATACAACCACTATATTCAACTTGGGAAACGTGCCCTTCAGTTTCCCTTCTCTGTGTCCTTGGCTTTCGAGCCACTGGCACCCGCTGAGACATTTGGTTAGAAAAATGGGTGAGATTCCAAAGAATCTCAGTAGAAATATACGATCAACAAATAAAATGCGAAAATTAAATAAGCAATGCACCATATCAAGTAAAATAAAAATTCATATCATCCGTGTTTGCACACAAAATTTAGGGCCAACTAACCCGTTGAAACCCCTACATATACCTCAGCCGAGTCCTTGACTACAGCTAGGTAAGACTAGTATACCTTATCTAGGTCCTAGACCATAGCTAGGTAATGTGCCTCCAGTACGTGTTCAAATCACAAAATACGATAACATGCATCATACAAATAGTCACATAGTATATGAGGGATAGTAGTCCCTACTTTAACCTCTTTCCTGTTTCAAAGGGTCTGCCTCGTAAAACATGTTAACTGTAGGCGTCCAACTCGGTTCTAAAACATCAAATGTATAAGAAATAGGTAATAACCTATCCATGTATCATTTTAGACACTTCCATAGTGTTTATTGTGGTTATATTAGCCTATGGTGAAAATTTACCAAAATGCCCCTGGGACCCTGGCCAACCCCGTCGCACCCGGTCCAATGGTACGTTTTCCTGAAATTTTGACTAGGGCTATTCTAACATATTTCCACCCAAGAAATCTATTTCCGGACTCAAAATTATCAAATTCAATGTCAAACTACAAAATTACCCTTGGCAGCCCCATTTTAAGAGTTTCAAGGGCATTTTCGTAATTACGTTTTCTCGGCCTTTTCCAAAAAAAGTGCCCAACTGTAACCCCTACCTAATTTTCCCTCCTGAACCTAATGGAACCATCAAATCATTGAAAATCCAACTCTAAGGCCCTCTAATAGCCCTGGCTGAAATTATAGTCCCTTCCAAGAAAAATTAGGGTTTTGCGGTTTCGGCTCCGTAAACGCGTTCATTTCTACTCCTAACCACTTTATTAACCATCTAATTGAGTCATAACTATAACACCCCAATTTTTGATTAAGGGCTAATGATAATTATTGTGAATGATTTTGTAAATCAAAATGGATTTGAGATCCGAATAATTATTGGAAATGCCTAACACTCTATATTTTAGCATGATTATGTGACAAAGTAATTTAAAGGCTAAAATTAGAGGGAATGACACATGGATGAAGAAGAAAGGAACTTAATTATGTGTTATGTGGTGATTCAAGTCAATGTGCCAAAATCAGAAAGAAATTGAAAGAATGGGAACTAGTGGATAATTAGTTAGTGATTAATGAAGAAATTAATTACTAACTAAAGAGAAATGAGGAGTGTAACTAAATAGCTAATGAGCTAATTAGTGTAACTATATGGTTGCTTATTTGGTGAGAAATGAGTAGATTTAAACATGTGGCATTGAGTGATCATGCATGAAGGGAATGGTTAGAGAAGAAAAGTCAACAATCATTTTTTAGCATTTCTCTCTCTCTCCCCCTCTCTCTTATGCGTATGGACAAGGGAATGGGGGCATAAATTCTGCCTCCTCCTTCATCATCTTCACATCACACATTCTCTCTCTCCAAGCTCTCTCTTGTGCTCCATTTTTTAAGAAGAAAGAGGAAGGAAAAGCTTGAGATTAAGGTAAGATTTTGACTTCAAATGCCAAAATCTCCTTCTTTAAAATTGTTCTTTGGGTTAAGAGCATCATTTTCATGGTTTTAAATTTACCATTGGTGGTGATTTGAACTCTCAAGGAGTATAGAGTTTAGAGAATCAAATAACTCCTTTGGAGAAAGTTGAAGAAGTGAGTGAGTTGAGCATTTTGATATAAGTTTTGTGGTCATTTGGTTAAGTTGGAATTTTTGGGAATTTAGCCCTATTTTCAAAAATTAGGGTCTTGTGGTGTTTGAGTTTTTGTTGTCATGGATATGATGCTTTGAGATGTATCTTGGATAGATAGAATTTGATTGAAGCTTAAATGCCAAGTTTGACAATTTTGGGATTTTTGTTCAACATAGGCAAAAAACAGAACATATAGATGGAAAGAGAATTTGGTTATTTTGATGTTTCCATTGTGTTCCTTGTGGAAAATTGTGTAGAAGTAGTGTTGGATATGAATTTTGAACCACTGGGAACTTAGTTTTAAATGTGGCAAGTCTTGGTTAGTGAAAAATTATGTTCTGGAAGTGGCTTAAAATAGCAAATGGTGTTAAAAAATTATGAAACATTTCAGTCTTAAATTTCACTTTCCAAGCTTCAAAATGGACAAATATTTGATATTATTTAGATTTGTGAGCTAGGAGTTATGACTGTCCAAAGTTTGATGTTAAATCTGGGAACAATTATGGAGCAGTGTGGACATTTCTTAAATTCTGTATTTTTGCGGTGATTTCTGGTAATGGTCCATATTTTTCAAGTAAATAGGACTTAAATAGCTTTCAATGGGCTTTGGGATCAACTCATTTCGATTTTTCTAGAATTAGTTATGAGTTTTTGAAGTTCAGCCAAGAAACAGAATTTTCCTGGTCGCAGCCAGAAAATTCTTGGATGCAGCCAGAAACTTTCTGTGCTGTTTCTGGCCGCAGCCAGAGGTTTCTTGGCTACAGCCAACCCCCGGTTTTCAGCACCATGTGATTTTTAAAAGTGGTTTCCAACCCGATGTTTCCCAATCCTTTAGGGCTTTTATTAGAGCCAATTGTAACAACTTAAAGGACATAAATGATAACCAAATCTAAGTATTGTAAAGTCAATTGAGTATTGGAATAGAGAATAACTCTTTGTCCCTAATTATAATTATAGGATACGATATTTGCCCTCCTCGGGAGAGACCTGCGACAAAGCACACGCGGAAAAAACCAGGTAGTGACTCTTCTCTCATATTGTGTATGATATTTTGGTATGCATAACTTATCATTGAACTTTGTGAAATGTGTGCCATGGTGCATTACGGCATGAGACTTCAGCATGAGCCGTATAGGGATTGACGCTGGTCATCTCTAGGTTTGTCATTGAACTGCCGTCGTAATCGACATGCATTTTTGTGTACCCGACCCGTGGGGCGATGTTTGTGAATCTAGCCGTGGGCTGTGTGTTGATCTTTCCTATATGGCTTGCGTTATGAAATGCTTTATATGAATCCCAGCTGTGGTGAACTATATTGTGTGGATTTTTGTGATGCAATGCAGCATGAGCAATCGTAAGGGATGACATGTGTCATACTAACCATTGCCGTTGTAACTGCCATTGTAGTTGCTTTGTGTGGATAATGATTTGATTTCATGCCTTATTGTTATACATATTATGATTGATTTGACACTACGGGGATTCCTTAGAATCTCACTCTCCCAAAATTAAACATTTTAGACAGGGCTGAAGGATCGAAAGGCAAACGGGTGACGAAGAGCAAATAGAGCTCCATGTTAGGAGTTCCTTTTTAGTTATTGGTTATCATGTAAATCATTTGGATATTGTTGGATCAATTGTATATGTATTGGGATAGATTGTATAGTTTTGTGTAATCCCCAAGATAAGGGAAAAGTATGTGGGCTTTGTGCCTTTGTATAAACCCTTTTATGAGTTAATGAAACCCGAGTGTGTTGGGAATTTATGTTATACTTTGATATGTATGAATGAAATCAACCTGTACAGGCCATATGGAAATGTGAATGTGAGACCTTGTGAACAAGTTTTTGGAAAGATTTTTGAAAACCCCGATTTTAGGAAGTTTAATTTGGTTTAAGTCCCAAATCATCTAAGGTCTCTATTTCTACATTAATTACATGTTTACGAACTAATCTTGGCCTTAATCGTGAAGGGGGTTACAATAACAACCATTTGAACTAAATTTGGGCAGCATAACTGTAACACCCCAAATTTTATATTCACCAAATATATTGTAATTATTTGGGGAAACTCAATAAAATGGTGAATATTCATGAATTTGGATTTATGAATTTTATAAATGTTCAATTTCATGGAAAATTGGGCAAAAATGAATATGGAATTAATTTGGGTGATTTAAAAAGCCCAATATTAAGGTCCAAAAATGAAGAAATATTATATAAAATATTTGGTCCAAAAATATATAGAAATTGGCCAAAGAAAAATAAGAGAAGAAATTGGATTAGAAAGGTAATGACAAAATCGTAATTTTGCCAAATTATCACAAAATTAATTATTTTCTGATTAATTGAAGATAATTTCAATTAATTAAGGAAAATAAAAGGAAAAATATATTTAGAATATTTTGGTCAATTTAATATGAATTTATGGAAAATTTGAGCAAAAATGCCATTTTGACCAAAATTGAGACGTTACGTGTATATGTAACAGAAACAAGTTGTGAAGCCAATTGAGACCATAGGAAGGGACCCTTAGGTGTCTCCTACATGTGGTATAAGGAAGAAAATATTAGTTGGACTTAGTGGACAAGGTTATATGTACATAGGGATTTATGTACAAAAAGGTTAATTTTTGGAAATTTACTTAAGTAAATAAGTAAAATGCATAAAGGAAACATATGATATATTATTAAATCATCTCCATCCTCCTTATTCAGCCATTTTAACGTCCAAGCAGACTTGAAATAAGAGAGGACGTTGAGATTTTTAGAGAGATAAAGGAGAAGAAATCTCACAAGGTAAGCCGATTTCTCCGACGATTTAGCTCCTAACGCGTATAACTCCGACCCTAAGCTACTCCTCTTTGTTCTTTAGGTTTGGAAGCTCAAAATCTGTTATTGAGCACTTAGGGTTTTTAGCCATATTTGGGAAAAGCTTGTGGGAGCTTGAGGTAACTTCGAAACCTTCATATATTAACCATTCTAGCTGCAGTGGGTAATTTAATCGGTGAAATTTCGCCGGATTGCCGTTGGTTTTAAATTTTTGGAATTGAGTTGCCTAAGGTTTATGCTGCCCAATTTTGTTCAAATGGTAGTTATAACCTAATGTAATAGTTAATTAAGTGGCTAGGAGTAGAAAGGAATAAGTTTATGGAGTCGAAATCGTAAAACCCCAATTTTCCCTGGAGAACTCATAAATTTCGGCTAGCTCTAGAAATGGGTCTTATAGTTGGATTTTCAATGATTTGATGGTTCCATTGAGTTCAGGAGCGAAAATTAGGTGGGGTTACAGTTGGTCACTTTTTCGGAAAAGGCCGAAAAAGCATAATTACGAAAACGCCCTTAAAACCCTTAAAGTGGGGCTGCCAAGGGTAAATTTGTAATTTAACATTGAATTTGATAATTCTGAGTCTGTAAATGGATTCCTTGGGTGGAAATAAGTTAGAATAGCCCAGGTTAGAATTTTGGAAAAGATGCAGCCGGACCAGGTACAGCGTGCCCGGGCCAGGTCCCCGAGGGCATTTTTGTAAATTTTCATTATAGAATTTTATAACCCCTAGAAACACTATGGAAGTGTCTAAATGATGCATTTGGAATTGTAGGATTCGACATTTTCCCTGATCGCGAGCAGCCTATGCCAGTGCCAGTCAGGAAAGAACGAGGTAGTGACTCTTTTCCCTTATACTATATGTGATACATGGTATATTTGTTTGATTATTGTTTGTGAGTCTATCACCTGCGGCCCATCGATGTTGATGGTGGGAGGATCATACCTTTGGGGCGGTGGAATCCGGGGGATGAGACTATGTGAAAGCTGAAAGGCTATTTGTGAAACCTTCACCCGCGGCCCATCAGTGTTGACGGTGAGAGGATCGTGCCTTCAGGGTGGTGGAATACAGGGGATGGGATTATGTGATTACGTGCATATGCCTGCGTGCTGTGCTTAATGCTGTGATGTTGTTTAATGATTTTCTTGCATGCTTTGTGATTACATGTGGTATAAGTGATTTGTTACTACTGAGATTCTTTTGAATCTCATTCTTTCCATTGACCAACATTTCAGACAGGGCAAGTGGCTCCAAGGAGAAAGAACCGCTAGGAGTAGCTAGGATCTTATAGAGATGTGTTGTTAGGTTGTTGGTTATCTATGTTGGACTTGGGGTTACTGTTTATTTTTTAAATGTAGATATTACGTTGATGTTGGTCATATAATCCCCTAGTTGGAACTTATAACCCTTAGTTTATACATGTATGAAACCCAGGAGTTGCCGGGAATTTGGCTATGCAATCTGCTATGTATGAATGTGATTGAACTGTACGGAGTAATTAGATTCGGAAGATGAATCTGAGACCATGTTGAACGAATTTTAGAAAAGAAATTTGAGAAAAATGTATCCGTCAGTCTCTAATTCATTTAAATTACGCATTTTTGAATCTTAATTACGGTTATCAAGGCAGGGGATTACAATAACCCTTAGGCACACCCATTTTCAAAATTTAAAACTAATGGCAATCCAGCGAAATTTTACTGATTAAATTGCCCACAGCAGCCATAATAGACGATAGACAAAGGTTTGGAAGTTAACTTTCGCTTCCCTCTGGCTTTTCTCAACAAGGCTGAAACCCTAGCTTTCACAAACCCAAATATGAGCTTCCCAAACCTTAAACACATAAAAGAGTAGCTTAAGAACGGAGTTATACGTGTTAAGAACCAATTTACCAAAGAAATCACTTACCTTTACAAGTTTTTCTTCTTTTTCTCTCTCTAGAATTTCACTCACACTCTCTCTCTAGTTCAGATCTGTTAGGGCACAAAATGAGCTGGAGGAAGATGATGGAATATGTTTTTATTATAGTATACAAGGAACGAAAAACCGGACCGGTCAATGAACCGGTCGCGGTACAGGTTCAAGGGTCACTGGGTCAACCGGGGTCGGACCGGTGAGCGAACCGGTGATTGAACCGGTCACATTAAAATATTACAATTTAATTGACAATAACAAAATAATGAACATTCATAACTCATAAATTATCACTAACATCAAAATAGCCAAAATACCTAATTAATTCTTCAAAGCAAACCCATAACTAACATCAAAACATAATCAAAACATAACAATATCAATAATCATTCATCAAACATAGCCAATAACTTCAAAATAGTCAAAAAGATAGCCAATAACATCATTCATCAACCATAGCCAAATGAGTAAATCATCATTCAACAAACTCTACAACTCATCAAGCTGATCTACTGGAGGTGAGTCAATAGGTGCTGGATTGGGGAAAGGGTAAAAAGTAGTAATATCATCATTCAAAGCCGGGGGATCAGGAATGTCCCTATCTTCGTCACCTATGCATATGCACAACAATAATTAATATCAATGGTTATGTATAACAAATAATAATATGGTTGGATAATAAATAGTAACAGGATATTAATAGGACATATAATTATATAAACCTTCATTAATCCTATCCAGAGTTGATGAAAGTGCAACTTCTTCATTATTAAGAGCACTTTCAAGATTTTCTGCATCTTCATCATTGAAATCTGGAATGGGATCTTCTTCCGTCACCCAAAAATCCACCTCATCAATGGACTCATAATCAATGGGATCATAACTTGGCTTCTTTTTATTCAATACACTCCTTCAATTTTCCAATGACAAATAATTTCATTTAAAATTTAAAACTTAATCCATATTAATTAAAAGCATTTTTCATAATATCTAAAATTACCTATGCTTTAATCGCAAGTTATAGTTAGTGTAAACCAAATCATTCAGCCTTTGATGTTGCAATCTATTTCTCCTTTTTGTATGGATGCGCTCAAATAAGCTCCAGTTTCTCTCACAACCAGAAGAAGTAGACGTTTGCCTAAGAATACGTGTTGCAACACGTTGCAATTCTGGAATTGAATAGCCATAGTACATCCACCATTCATCTACAATGGAAAACATATACACAATATTAGTTGCAATCAATAAATATGTTAATTAAATATTAAACAATAAAGATGAATACTTAGTTACTTACAAGGATCCAGTTTTTCAGCCCCCTTTTTGCATGTCTCTCTGCTGAAAGATTCGTTGCCATCAAGATATAATGTCACTTGCTTCATTACCTTATAGCAATCAACATTTTCATCTGAGTTAGCCTCCACCACGTCAATCAAAGCTTGCATTAACCCTCCCTTGTGAACAAAGTTTGGACCATATACGAATGCCGGGTTCAATAAATAGGCAGCTGCATGGAGATTGGTCTTCAAATGTTTATCCCATCTCGCTTGAATGATACTTGTGTAGGGCTTGTAGTGATCTTTGTTTCTCTTGAACATCTCCTTAATTCCACTTTTTGCCCTTTGCATGCCTTCATAAACATATGGAAGTGAGGGTTTCTAATCCGAGTCAACAATTCTCAACAATTTGATCAGAGGAGTTACAATCTTCACAATTTGGTAGCACTCATTCCAAAACCGGCTATCTAATATGATTGCACTAAAAATTTTCCCCGGAGTAGTCTTAGATAGCCTATGGTCCACAAAGTGCTTATCGACAACAAGGGCTTGCAAGTCATGTTTGTGCATGTAAATGCTGTGCAATGTAATGAAGGTGGTGGCAAACCTTGTAGCACCAGGACGTACAATTTCTTTCCAACCCGTCCTCTTCCTCAACCAAGACAAGAATATCATGTGATTGTAAGCAAATACAGTTATTTTTGATGCCTTTGCTGCAATGTCCGACACATGAGGCATGCTTGCAATATCTTTCAATACAAGATTTAAACAATGAGCAGCACAAGGAGTCCAATAAATGTTTTTATATTTCTCCTTGATCAATTTGCCACATGCCACATAGTTGGCAGCATTGTCAGTCACCACATGGACAATATTCTTCGAACCAACCCACTCAATCACTTCAGAAAACAGCGAGAAAAGAGTTTTAGCATCTTTGACTAAGTCTGATGCATCAACAGACTTAACAAACACCATTCCGTGGGTAGAATAAACTAAGAAGTTTATCAAAGTCCGTTGTCTCACATCAGTCCATCCATCTGCCATAAGTGTGCAGCCGTTATTCTTCCATTTAGCCCTATGACCGTCAATGAGTAACTGGCATTCCTTTTTCCATTCTCTCAACAAGTTGGTTTTAAAATCATAAGCACTAGGGGCTTTAAACCCAGGCCCTATACAGCACATTCCATCCACAGCTCTTTGAAATAAAGGGCACTCTAATGCTCTAAATGGAATGCAGTTGACAATAGCCCATTCAGCAAGAAGCATTTTCACACTGTGTTGTGCTTCTTTTGATGCTAAGGCACTTTTGATTGTTGGCTGAGCTCCAGGAGTTGTTCTAGGAGGGAAATATTTATCCATGGTCCCAGCTTTCCTCTTCTTAGCTCCACTTCCACTATCAACCTCCTCTACTTCAACCTCCTCTTCTCTTATATCTTCAACTTCAACTGACTTTTTCTTGGAACCTTCTTTCAAAGCCTCTGCAATCCTATAACGCACATCAGAAGTAACTTTTTTGCAAGAAGCAATTTGTCCAGACACACCAGCAAGATGTTGCTTCATCCTGTTTATGCCTCCTCCTCTATAACTATTACCACAAAAGAGGCATGTGTATACATTCTGTGTCCCCTCTTTTTTTAAGGCAACATGTGCCCATGCTGGATCAGTTTTACCACGAATTATGGTACTGGGAGTAGGAGTAAGAGTGGTGTTCGAATTGGAAGTGTGAGGCTCGGTATTAGGAGTAGGAGTGGCATTCTCATTTTCTGAACTTGATATATCCATCCTTGCAACAATGCTATTATTCATGGAATTCATAGTTATAAACATTGGTTCTAAACAAAACTAGAGACTTAATTGAAATTTGACAAACAAAACCAATGTTGCTTAACAAAATGGCTATGGACAAGATCTTATATTAAGCACTGGAGATAATATGAGGTATCGAGAAAGAATAGGAGAGGAAGAGGAAAAAAATCATGCAGTTTTTATTAATTATTATACTCTTTTTATCACCACTCAACATTACTTACCTTTTTTCGTTACTTATTTTAGAATAAGCATATTAGTATTGTTTCACATCTCAGCTACTTGCCATTTTTTTTACTATTTCATTCTATCCCTTCCCTTCATGTTAAATGTGGCCTAAGACCATATTCGATGAACCCAAGAAAAGAGGAAAAATCTTTTGGCATGCAGAACTTCATTTTAACCGGAAGGAGAAAAACCAGCAACAAGCAAACCAGACACAGACATCAACAAAGCAGCAAAATCAACCAAAACTATACATGAACAGATATAGTGGATACCAAAGAGAATGAGGATGATTTTACAGCCAACCAGAGGAAAACATGGTCAGAGAAGAAGTATAAGCAACTCCATCAGCAGCTTTGTTTTTGTTCATGGAACAAACGAAGAAGAAGCATTATGAATCCAAGTTACAGGGCAAGTCAGGATTACGAACCATACAAGCTAAGTATCTTAAAGTGTCAAAACTACATATTGAAACTTGAAAGCGTCAGGAAGTGACACTCTCCACAAAATCTTAAAAGTATAACAAACTAAATTTCTAAACAAGATTTCATATTCCACCAGGCTAACTAATCCCCAGTGAACATTGTATCATGACTAGACAACTATAGTTTTAGGGCTTATGGTTTCAAACTTAAAAACATGAACAAGGTATCAATCCTTCTTCACAACCAAAACTCACAGCAATGACAGCATACAAGAAGAAAGAAATCAAACAACAGAAACCTCATGGTTCCATTAAACATCTGAAAATCTGAAAATGAGAAATCAAAATCTGAAAACGAAAATAGTCAAAAATCAAAATACCTTCAGTCGCCGTCGCCGCTTGCTCCTCGCCGCTCGCCGTCGTCACTCGCCGTTCAAGCAGCCACGGTCGATCGGAGCTAGGGCACAGGGTCGCGACTCGGGTTGGAAGGGGATCTGAAATTTGGTTCTGTTTCAGTGTTTCTTGCGTCTCTGTTCGGTCTCGAGTGTCTCAGCTTCTGATTCTGATATCTGCATTTTTTTTTTAAATGTCCCAAAAAGTCACCATTTTGGGACAAAATTTTGAGTTTTGGGGTGACCCGGTCAAACCGCCTGACCCGGCGGTTTGGCCGAGTCACCGTAGAACCGGCCGGGTCGACCCGGTCTTGACCGGGTCGACTCCTCTCCCCTCACAGACAGCGGACCGGACCGGCCCTGGGACCGGTTCGCCGGTTTTCCGGTCCGACCGGCCGGTCCGGTCCGGTTTTTCCTTCAATGATAGTATATGATTTTTTTAATGATTTATGGAATTTCCAAAAATTCCAAAATCAATTTTATGCACATAAACCCTATGTACATGTAACCAAGCTCATTAAACCCAACCAATATTTTCTTCCTCTTGCAACATGTAGGTGGAACCTAGGGGTCCCTCCCTATGGTTTCAATTGACTTCACAACTTGTCCAAATTACGTATACACGTAAAGTCTCAATTTTTTAAAAATTGCAGTTTTTCTCAAATTTTCCATAAATTCATATTAAATTGACCTAAATATTCTAAATATATTTTTCCCTTTTATTTTCCTTAATTAATTGAAATTAACTTCAATTAATCAGAAAATAATTAATTTTGTGATAAATTGACAAAATTATGAGTTTGCCATTACCTTTTTATTCCAATTTCTTTTCTTATTTTTATTTGGCCAATTTCCATCAATTTTTGGACCAAATATTTTCTCTATTATTTATTCATTTTTTAACCTTAATATTGGGCTTTTTAAATTACCCAAATTAATTCCATAATTATTTTGCCCATTTTCTCATGAATATGAACATTTATAAAATTCATAAATTCCAAATTCTTGAATATTCACCTTTTTATTGAATTTCTCAAATAATTACAATATATTTGGTGAATATAAAATTTGGGGTGTTATACTCCCCCTTCCTCTTGCTCCAGCTAAACCATTACTCTTCCAACTAGATTAATTCTTGCAGTCAAGGTAGAATATCATTTCATCATTATTTGTCCATGTAGCATTATTTTAATGCAATTTGACATGTGCTCATACAAATCCATTATAATTTAATCCGCTCCTCATATAATCATGACACTTGGTATTTTAATCCTAACACATTTTATTTTTAATTTTCGGAATAATGCTAATTCTGGCATATTTTCTTTCCTAACTTTGAAAAATTACAACTAAATTTGTAGACATCGTTTTAGAGTGATTCCAAAGGCTATAAAACCCTTATTGAGTATAGTTTCAAGGAAAAATATAGAATTTAGCCATCTGGAAGCATATCATTCTCATATTTCATTTTTTTTGACCACTACTCCAGAGACTTTTCAGATTTTTTGGACTAATTTCAAAAATTCATATCTTTTTGTACATAGCTTCAATTGATTCATATGACCTATCAAATTAAAGTTTAGGATGTCTACTTTCACTCTATAAAATTTTATAATTTTTTCTCATCATTTAGTCTTCCCAAACCACATGACAAACTCACTGCCTCGCAAACGATTTCACTGAAAACACCATCCAACTTTCAATTTTCAATATTTAATTCCTTTAGCCTTAAATATTCACCATTTTATTAAATATATAAAATAATCACAATATACTCTTGGTGAATAAAATTTGGGGTGTTACAATTTTAGCATATTTATTGTTTTTAACCGACATTTTAAACCACGAGATTCAGTTAATTGTTTCTTATGTTCTTATAAAAAGGAACGGAGGGAGCAATATAATTAGGACTGAAGGGAGTAAGTTATGTTATAAAAAGGGAGCAAGTTATTTTTAAGTTTAACTAATTCACACACATTAATAAAAGCATTTAAAAACATTAAATTTTTCATTAATAAAAGCATTTACTTTTTTTTACTAACTAGTCTAACCAATAACATCATATTAATTTCTACTCTCTCTTACTATTTTTATTAAATATAAACATATATAGAAAAAAATATTTAATAATCCTTAAAACTATAAAAAGTTTAAGGACGCCTTCTAGACTGCACCCCATACATTTATTATATTTTAATAAAAATCCTAACCTTAAAAAAAAAAAAAAAAAAAAAAAAAAAAAAAAAAAAAAAAGCGCCTGGCTTACTGACTGAAAGAAAAAAGGATGGAGATAGCTGCATCCAGCTAATTCATTTTATATTGACTCCGTTCGGCCTTTGAAATATTTTTGGGGCATGTGACCTTTGAAAAATGAATTTGAATAGAAGAAAAAAAAGGTCACCGCCCCTTGGAACAAAAACGCGTATGTTGAATGATGTAGTGCAAGCATGGTTCATTGGACCAAAATCTATTGCTCCTTCTTATTTTTTTAATATAAGACATATGTAGAAATTTGATTTTATTCTTACATATAAGATAAAATATTTATATATGTCATTATTTTTTAAATTTATCTTTATTGATATTCCGTCAATAATAATTAAGAAAGAGAAGGAATAATGGAACTAATGAAGATGATTAAGATAATTTAGAAAATACATGTCATATTAACTAACCAATTAACTTTCTTAATCTAATTAAACTTAGTAAATATCTCATATATTAAGGACGAGAGAGAGTGCATATTTCTGTAGTGTCATATTATTTATATTATTACTGTTCAAAAATAATATTTATATTATCTTTTGACCCCAAAAAACTACTATATCCAATCTTAAATATAAAATTCATTTTAAATGCGAATTTTAGTCCTAACTAAATATAAGACCTTTTTATTTTACATATTAGATTTGTTTTTTCAAATTAGTTTATCTGATTTATAAAATGATATATAATTCTACATCCGATTCTAAATATAAGATTTAGTTGAATTTTTTTGGAGAGATCAAAGAAGTTAAATAAGTTAGTTAATCCTATCATATATTGTGTATGATTAAATTATATATTAGTTTATGAGTGAGATAAATTAGTTTGAAGAAAAACTAATTAATATAAACACTTTAAAATAATTTAATTAGCTTATTTAATCTTTCTAAAAAAATCAACTGGTCTTATATTTAGGATCGGAGATAGCATTACGATACATAGAAGTATTTGAGGGATACATCTAACATGTGCTATAATTAAGTAATTTATTTAAGAATAGAGGTAGTATTATTTATATTCTCTCTAAATATGATTTAGGTAGAAGTATATATAGAATATAAAAAAGAAGAATACTTAAATTATAGGAAAAATAATATAGGGACATTAAAAAAATGAAAAATAATTGTCCGGGCCTTGTAGGCCGAATGCACCAAATACCTCTTTCAAAAAAATTTTAACTATTGTATCAAAAAATAAAATAAAAGTATGTGGTTGTAAGTATAAACTTTCGGTACAACAGTTGTGCAGGGGTTTCCCTTCAATCCCCTTTACAAGAAATTTGGAGGAGATATTTTTAGTTTTTTTTTTTTTTAGGATTTCATGGTTCTTTATATAAGAAATATTTATCTAATTTGATTAAATTAAGAAAGTTAGTTAAATTAGTTAATATAACATATATTTTTTAAAATACTCTCATCATTTTTCTTAATTCCCTCGTTTTCTCTCCTTTTTTATTATTATTGAGAGAACATCCAAGGATAGAATAAGAAAAAAAATTGATAAATATAATTTTTATGGATCTAGATCAACTCCTAAAATATACCTTATATAAAAAATAAAAGAAAGTAATAATAATTTTAGAGAAAATAAGTTTCTTTTACAAATAATTTTCTTCACCTGACACTTTCCATGTGCATTTATGCTTGTTTGTTTAGAATTTTTTTTTTTTAAAAAATAATTATGACTTGGCTTTATTCCACACTCCATGTCAATGCCGTGGCAAACAGTACTTCTACTCGTACAATTATTGTACTGCTCCCTCCCTTCCGTGTTTAATATAAGATAAAAAATTTAGATAGTTGATTTTGATTTTAAATATAAGATATAATTTATATATTTATCAAAAAAATTTTAATTTACCTCTATTAATACTTTCTCAACAATAACCAATAAAAAGAGAAAATGAAGAAATTAAACTTTTGGATGAAATGTGGGACTGAGAGGAACATTATAATAAAACTGTGAGTTAAAGACGCAAAAATTTCTATAAATTTTTAAAATAAAAATAAAAATACCATTATTGTTAAATTGACTTAACAGATATGATATACCACATGAAAATACCAAAATACTCCTGAACTCAACAAGGAAAAAAAACACCCTCCGTCCCAAACTCTCAATTCATCTTATTGGCTAACAGATCTTCCACTTCCGGAGGCTCAACATAAACAAACAACATCACCCAAATTATAATCTACTGAGTTTAAATGAAGAAATCTCAGAAAAATATATAAGTAAAGCAATAAGCATTACTCTAAAAGCTACTTTAACCAGATTCGCCTAGAAAGAATAATTGTCAGCAAAATGAATGTTAAAAAGAAAGTACTCAAATCGAAGAACAAGGGATGGTGGGTGATTGCTGAGGCTTGCGAGTCGAAGACGCAGAGTGTGCAAAGACGGTTGCCGGCACAACACAGAGGAGGGTCGACGATATGGAAAAGAGTCAAATAACAAAAAAAAAAAAAAAAGCGAAGCAGAGTGAAGAGGAGAGCCAAAGAACAAAAATAATGGTGAGGTGGAGTGAAGTCATGAGCATAATATTTAAGAGTAAAACACCACCAGATGAGATAAGATGAAGACGAAGAAGAAGAGAGCACCCACCACAGATGAAGGAAGAAGAGAGACCGACCACCAGATTAAGGAAGAAGAGAGAAAGTCGATAATGGCGAGGCGGAGGATGATTCGGAGGATGTTCGAGGATGCCACCGTCATCGGCGTTTGAAAAGAAAATGAACAGAAGAAGGGAGAAAGGATGGAGTTGGCTTTTCCCCTACGCTATCTCTTTCCTTCCGCTGCCATCCTTTTCCATTCAACACTGTCGTTTTTGTCTCAAATCGGCCTCACATCATAAGAATGGTGCCAGCGTTTTTGCTATTGATTCATCAATAGGATGGGAAAATTTTAATTGACGGCCTAACTTTGTAAAATTATTTTTTTATCAGATGCTTTATAAAATTTATAAACAACTAAAATTCAACAATAATTTAATCTTCTGGGCTAAATTTAAGAAGTTTAAGTTTCACATTTTTTAATGTTATAATAATTTAGGCAAAGAAAAAATTAATCTTTTAATCTATATAACTTTGACACAATTGTAATTTAGTCTCTATACTTTAACTCTATCTAATTCAGTCCTTATAGTTTTAACTTGGTTGTAATTAAGCCCCTAAACTTTGACTTACTGCAATTTAGTTCTTATGATTTTAATCATTTATAATTTAGTCCCTATAATATTTGATTTTATTTTCGAAAATATACGGACTAAATTATAAAATGGTTTAAATCATAGGAATTAAATTGTAGTGAGTCAAAGTATTGGACTGAGCTACAACCGAGTCAAAACTATAGTGAATAAGTCAAATGGTAGAAATTGAGTTACAGCCATATAAAATTATAAGGATCAAAAGATTAATTTTTCCTTTACTTAAATTATTATAACATTAAAAAGTTGTGATTTAAAATTTTAAAATTTAGCCCATAACATTAAATTATTGTTGAATTTTAGTTATTTATAAATTTTATAAAGTATCTAGCAAAAAAAATAAATTTTATAAAGTAAGGCCATCAATTAAAATTTTCCCTTCCTATTGATGAATGGCCAAAACAATAGCACCGTTCTTATGATTTGAGGCTGATTTGAGAGAAAAACGACAGTGTTTGATGGAAAAGAATGGCAGTGGGGGGTGCTAGCATAGGAGAGAAGCCAACTCCAGAAAGGATAGGACAGAGTCATGATCAAAGAAAGAGGGAAGGGCAAGTGGGGAAATTACAAAAAGCTAGGCATTTTTATTTTTTCAAATGGCATGGGGCCCACGCTAAAAGTAACGTCAGTTAAGGTATTTTAACGAACCTGTAGTTTTGCTTTAATTTTAAAAGTTTATAAGTATTTTTACACCTCTAAAAAGTATATGGTGTTAAATGCAGTTTAAAAAAAAGTTCATGGGTATTCTTATACCTTAACCCTAAAAATTTTAGATGAAATATATTATCCTTATTATAAAGGGTTAAGGTGCAAAAATACATATGTGATGTTCCTCAAAGTGCACCCAACATCAAATGTTCTTTTTAGGTGCAATAATGACTATGCGGTTATAAAATAGGTGCAAAACTACCCTTTAACCGTTAATTTGACTTTTTCACCATTAGTTTGACCTTTTTTATCTTGAAAGTGATGAAATGCACGATGACATGGATACTGGAGTGACATTCTAAAAAAAACTTGCTAAAAATCAAATTTTCCTAATAAATCATATAATTTAATAAAAATTAGTAATATAATATATGTATTATAATGATTTTAATTTAATAATATTGAGAATCTAGGGTTGAGAAAAAATTGAGCAATCAATATGTTTTTTAGGGTAACAGCTCTGTTGAGTGAGTTAAGCACTCTGCATTCAGATTTGAATCTACTTCAACGAAGTTGGTACTAAAATAGTGAAATGTGGGTAATATTAATTGCAAAGCTTCACCAGTCAGCAAATTTTTTTTCTAGAATGTCACTCCAGCGTCCATGTCATCGTACACATCAACACTTTCAGGATCAAAAAGTCAAACTAACAGTCAAAGAGTAGTTTTGCACCTATTTTATAACCACATAATTACTATTGCACTTAAAAAAAGCATTTGGTGTTGGGTGCATTTTGAGGAACGTCACATGTGTATTTTTGCACCTTAACCCTATTATAAATCACTTGATGGATATTAGTTAAGTTTTTTTAATATCATTGTTTACTCCTATTTGAAGTCATTAACTATGAGAAATAATTTAATACAAATATAAAAATTTCTATTTTTATATGGGTAAAATCATAAATTTATTTCATTTTGAAACAATTAATGCCCTAACCATCTCTCCTTAGTTCCAACAAGATGATTATAGGCACCTTAGGATAAAAAGATTAGAGAAAATAATAAATGATAAATATTAAATTATTTTTAAAAAAAATATTAAATTTAATGAAAAATTATGGTCATATTTCCTATTCCCTTACGAAAGGCAATTAATTTTTTATACAGCATACAAGTTAAATATGTGAGAAGAATTTTGTTTTAGCTCACGTGAATGCTTTATAATGAGCAAGTTCAAACAACCAATTAATTTTTGTCTTAAAAATGTTGCCAAATGTCAACTACTCCCTTTAGTCCTATTTATAAGCAGCTTTTTTCTTGATTGCGTCAAACAAATTTATAGTTAAAAACAATAAGTGTGTTAAAAATGTCATGTTTTTTTCCATATATGTCTCTATTTATGAAAAGAGTATAAGAGAGAGAATTTATAAAAAGTATGAAAGATAGTAAAATATACATTTTCTCAATGCTTTGTTGACTTCATTCACCTGATCTCTTTCACTCTCTCTCCTAAATATAACTCTTGGTGTGTGTGATAATTAATTATGTATTATGTATTTAATAAGGGTAAAATAGGAAAAAGAAGTTTACATTTTTAGACACAAAGTGAAAGTTGCTTATAAAAGGGATTAGCCTCATGAGAGAAAAAGTTACTTATAAATAGGACTGAAGGGAGTATCATGACTAAAATTATTAAATTATTGCAAGAGATATTGGTAAACTAATGTCTAACAAGCTGGATTTGATTTTTTTAAAAAAAAAATGTAATTAATGATAAACTTATGGCAAATCCATTATATAAGAGTAGTGCTATGCTATACTGAAACAACTACTTTAGATTGGCAACTAATAATGCTATGTTGGCAGAAAAAGAAAGTAGTAATAACCTTATTATAAAATGTTAAGGGGAAAAAATGCCTATATACTTTTATTAAAAGTATATCTAACACCATAAACTTTACTTGAATAAAAAAATTGCTAATGAACTTTTGAAGAGGGAGCAAAAATCCCAACTACGTTAAATTTGGTGAATGGCGGTTACTTTTTGTTAGTGGGACCCACATTAATTTTTTAAGTGATCATTTACAAAAAATCATCTCTCTCTCTCTCCCTTCCCACCATCTCCAACCTTCACCCATCTCTTCTCTCTCTCTCTATCTTAATTTCTCAACTCTCTCTCTCCCTAACTGTATTGCCCTCACCACTCCTTTATTCAAGTGAAAAGGGAATAAGAAGAAGAAGAAGGTTGAGAGAGTATAAGAAAGAGAGAAAATGGCAGGGACTTTTGTAAAGCTTGTATTTGTTGTAGAATAAACTCGTCGGAAGCTTCATCCTTCAAACCATAAGTATCACAAAAAGTAAGAGATTGAAAAATGTGTTGAATCTCATTAGTAACATCTTTCATGGATGACCTATTTGTTAGAAATTGTGCCCTAGGGGCCAATCATTGTACTTTGAACATTATTATTTAATGAATTTTTCCATTTTGTTGTCATATTATTCGCATGTTAACTATGATAACTGTATCCTTGGATAAATCATAAAGATTGTCCTATATGTCTCTGGTTGGTCATCTATAAGGGAGCAGAGATGAAGTAAGACCAGTATGGCTTTGATGAGGTATGGAGATATGAATCAAAGTCTTAGATACTTGTAAGAGTACAAGGTGATGGACCGACCCGCTGTGAGAAAGCTGCATGGATCAAGTCAAAAGCTTATCTCATGTATAACTACGTTATAATGTCCTTCGACTTGAGATCATCATGGATTCCTACATAAGTTTCGACACCAGTGACTAGTTTTAGGGGGTTTATTTTTTTTAAAAAAAATGAGGAGTTAAGTGGTGAGGGTGAGATTTGAACGCACCCCCTGATCCTCCAAAAGTCATGGTGACCATTAGGCCACTAAGCCCTTTTGATATATATATATATATATATATATGTATGCATAAGAATATATGTGTATAATACAAATAAAGGCATAATGGTATTGACTAGAGGTGTAATGATATTGATTAAATGAGTTATGTTATTAACTAAAGGCATAATGGTATTGACTAAAGGCGTGATGGTATTCATTAAATGAGTAATGCTATTGGCTAAAGGTATAATGGTATCGACTAAATGAGTAATGAAAATCACTAAATGCGTAATGGTATGGACTAAAGGAGTAATAATATTTATTAAATGAGTAATTGTATTTACTAAATGTGTAATGATTTGACTAAATGAGTAAAAAAATGGTTAAAGGCATAATATTATTGACTAGAGGCCTAATAGTATTCACTAAATTAGTACTGTTATTACCATTACTTATATAGTCAATACCATTACGCCTATAGTTAATAACATTACTCATTTAGTGAATACCATTGTAATATCCTGAGTTTTGAGCCTAGAAGCTTGATAATAAACCTGAATCAAACAGACTGCTAAACCCAATTTAGCAAGAGTCTAAAGAATGCTTAAGGAAATAGAATGCTTTTTAGTCACTCCATGATTCAGGTAGAGAATAATTCTATAGACTATATGATGGTTCGATGTGTGAAATTAGTCAAATAAAATATATCAGTGCAAGTATACATTGGCACACATAGACACCATTTTGATGGCATACTAAAGGTATATGTAGCGCCATGTGGGGCCCACAAGCCTAAATCCGACGTTTTCCAAAACATACCAGTATATGCTTGGTAACTCCCCAAATCATAGACCATGTGCCACCATTCAAAGGAGAAATGGACACATGGCGCGATTGTGGTGGACATCCATAAAGTAGCTTTGATAAGTAACTCTTGTTTTTGTGATAGCGCCACAAGGGGGCGCCATATGTCCCTTCATTATTAAACCCACTTTATTACTTTTATGTTGTCATCCTCAAGGGACACCACCTAGCCCTGGTCAGGGAAATTTATTAGACTCTTCTTTTCCCTTGATAAAGTGGATGGCCAAGTCATAGAAAAAAGGAAAGAGGAAGAGATTGGGTCCCACACAAAGGACATATGGTGCACCAAGAGCCAAGAAACCATAAAGTAACTTTTTGCCTTTTGTGATGGCACCACAAGAAAGCGCCACATGTCCCACCATCATTATATACACCTTTTTGACTTTTGTGTGGGCACCATGGATAAGGCACCAGTTAGCCCTAAAGTCAAGGAAACTCACCGATCTCCAGTTTGGTCACGTGATTGACTATTCCGAGCACCGAACATAGAAGTCAGGGGAATTCATTAGACTCTCCCTTCCCCTAACCAAAAAGTCGGCCAAGGATGAGAAAGAAAGAGGGAGGCCAAATTTTAAGACACTTTGCACCATAGAATTTAACATCTAGACACATGGCATCTTGTGGCTTAAGCACATTAGCATAAGTGATTATAAAAATCAAACACCTCCCTCACTCATTCATAATTTGGCCAAGACAAGAAGAGAGAGGAAAAAATAGAGGAAATAGAGAGGAAAAAGATAGAAGAGAGAAGGTGATTGTTCTTGTGAAAACCAATAGCTCCTGAGTGATTTCCTACCCCGAATCCTCAAATTCTACCGATCAAGCCTTCACAAATCTTGTTCATGACACTGAGGGCTATCTTTCTACTGTTTCAAATTTCTGATCAGAGGAATTTGAAGCTGTCTACCTAGAGTAGGTGCTGCCAAAATAAAGAACTGGCTACGATATTGAGTTGAGGTGAGCCTAGGCTTTAATTTGAAGTCAATATCGTGAGATTTGAACAAGTTTTCATTTGATTGTTGAGCTGCCCTAGGATTCGGCTAGCATGTAATTTTGAGGGTTTGATGTTCTATTGATCATGAATATGATGATGTATGGGGTTTAATGATGATATTTGATTAGTTTGGTAATTGAAATTGCAAATTGGTTGTTGTTGGTTTGAGTGTGTGGTTCAGTGAAGTATAGAACCTTGGGAAAGAATGTGATTTTGTTATTTATGAGGTTTCCATTGGATTCTACATGAAAAAATATGTGGTAATAGCCTATGGTTATGATTTATGGAAGATTGGAATGAAAATCCAAAAATTGGAAGTTAAGGTTACTAAGGTTAGTTGTTGCCAAATTAGACAGACTGCTTGCGACATGTTTTTGAATGGCTAAATCTTATCTATTGGCCATGATAGTTTCCAAATTTATAGTAGGTGTCCTAAACTTTAATTTGATATAAGATATGTGTCATTTGGGTTAGTACAATGTGTGATATGATTTGTTAAAGTTAGACATTGAATCTGGAATGATTTCTATGGAAGTGAAGATTAATTGACGTTTCTGGAACTGTGTATATAACTGGCAGTAAGAGATATTTGAAAGACTTAAAGAGTGTCACATAGGACTTTGAATCACCTCAATTAGAGATTCCTAAACAAATTATGAATTTTCAAAGTGGTGTGAAGATTCTAGCAATTAAGGCTTGACATACGAAATTGAGATGCTTGGAGTGAATTATAATAAGTTTGACCTCTAAGGGTAGAGTTATGTATTAGAGGCTAGTGTAGACACATTAAATGCTCACTTGGTATAAAGCACTAATCATAATGATAACCAAGCCAAGTATTTTAAGTTATCCAAGAATTGGGATAAGTAAGAACTCATCCGCTCATGAATTCTAACTTTTAGGATTCGATCTTTGCCCGGGACAACCAAGAGACTAGTAACCAAGTCTGGACATTGGAAAAGCAGTCAGGTAGTAACTTTTTCTCTCACATACTATATATTCTTTTACATGCATGTTTTTGCCATCCTGAATTTTTATATTAAGAACACACGATAGGTAGTAAGTCTGGTTTTACCAACATGTCCTTGGGCGGTAAGGCCTATTAAGCTTTCAAATTATGAAGGGTAGATGCCTAATAGAATACCCAGAGCTGTAGGAATGGACCAGTGTGTCCTATGAATGTATTTAATATTGCATATTGAGAATTGAACAGAATACTAAATGTGTGATATATTGTTGATATGATGGTTTACCTGGCATGTTTTATGAATCTGCATTTTATATGAGTGATATATGTTACTATTGAGATTCTCTTGAGTCTCAACCCTTTTCAAATAACTAATTTACAGCACGAGCAAGCAATTCTAAAGGCAAGAAGGTAACCGCGGATGAGTAAAGAACAAAACTGAAAGAATTTATGCTTCCGCTGGTTATTTATTTTTGAGAATTTGTATATCTTGTATATATGACCATAGTAAGACTAGTACTAACAATAGCAATAGACGTGATAGCCATAACCCCGTATGATAGTGCTTTAACACGATAAATGAACAAGAATTGGGCAACCATACTCTAATAGCTCATTAGCTAATGAACACTACAAGGGCAAAGAATACTCTGATATTAATAAATGGAAATAAGAACTTCTTAGTTGTAATGAATGTGCAAACCATTTTGAGACTACGCCTAGAGAATTTCAAAAGTTTTCAGAAAACTCACTCAAGTGCAGGTTCGAATTCTGTATTGAAGTTAGGACTTTAATTTATTACAAAGGAATATTAGTCTCCGGTTTGAAGTCATTATGTGATTGAACTCATCTAAAGGCTAAAGGAATTTAAGGTCATACGCTTTTAGTCATTACTATCAGTAGTTTAATCAAACACTGTTACATCTTTATTTGTATTATACACATATATTCTTATGCATATATATATATATATATATATATATATCAAAAGGGCTTGGTGACCCAATAGTCATCACCATGCCTTTTGGAGGACTAAGGGGTTGGTTTCAAATTCTATCTTCACCACTTGGCTCCTCAAATTTTTTTTTAAAAAAAAGAATAAATCCCCTTAAAAACAACCAACGGCATCAGAGCTCCCATAACCAGCCGGTGGTGGTGCTCTGACCAAGGGTGGCCTTTTCTTTTTCTTATTTAAACAATTGAGGGGCTTTATAATAAAATTACCAACACTTTAAAATCCTAAATTAATCCCCTCTTACCTTTCTGTCATTTCCATATCTTAACATATTTTTGGAGTTTTGAAAGTTAAAATGGTATTTAAATGAAATTTTCCATTAATTAATTATACAGCGCACACTACATATTTGATATAGCTATTAATACTCCAAATATTTTATAAGAAATATATTTTATTCTTTTTCAAAAAATTCGAACAACCTGGCACGACATGGAACTGTGCCAACAAGGTTGTTACCTAGCTTATCAAATTTAAAATCTTCCCAACTATTAATCCAACGAACCTTGGACAAAACTTAATTACTAGTTTTTTCCATATTATCCTACAAAACTTAACTTGCGATTCTATCCTAAACACTTGTTCTCATCATTTTCTCTGCAAAACTGAAAACTCAAGCTTCATTCTTCAAAATCAAACTCCCCTTCTACTGCTCCTTTTGCAACCATCTTTTTGTTATTTAGCAGTGACGCTCCTCCTCTGCTTTCGTTTTTCTTCGAGGGTTTTTACTTACCTTCTTCAAGGAGAACTTGCAAGAGATAGATGGATCAAGACATATTTCCATTAGAGACCATGAGAATTAGCGATTAGGGATTGTTATGGGAAAAATGACAAATTTGTCCCTTCAATAAAGTTCTGAAGTTTAATTTACAATAAATTAGTAAAATAAGAAATTATGCCTAGTAACACTCCCTCCTATCATTTTTATAAGAGTTCAAAATTTGAATTGCTTTAATTCTTTTTTATAAGAGCCTGACAAGAGTTATCTAACATTTAATGAACTTTTTTATTTTTATGCCTCATTAATTATTTGTATTGCATTAATTAAAAGGTTGGTTATGCTAATATTTACTTTATTTCTCTCACATTTACCTCTCATAAATAAGGGCATACTTAAAAAATAAAGTTTATTTTAGATATACTTATTATTTTTAACTAACTTTAACCATTTTCTTAGATCACAAAATTCAGTTATTAAACTCTTATAAATAGAATCGGAAAGAGTGTTAAATAACATGATGTGACTTACATTCCATTAACTTTAATGGTTATTCTAACAGTAGGGGCATGAAGGTCAGGATTTGAAAGCTGAGGGTGTGCCTTGGCCAAAAAAAGAAAGAAAGAAAGAAAGAAAGCTAAGGGTGTGATTTTTGTTATGAATATTAAATATGTGGATATCCATTAACTCATATTACTCTTCCAGTTAACTTGACATAAAGAAGAAAAGAAGATTTGACACAAAGCAAAAGCAAAAGAAGACAAGGACAAAAAGAAGATATAAAGTAACCATGGTCATGTAACCAGAGTTAAATATAACCATGGTCATGCAACCAGGGTTAGATTTCTGACTCTATATAAAGGCCTGTAATCAATTGTTTCATTTGAACTGAATGAGAACTTCTCTCTAGAAATTCTATCAATCATTTCTCTGAATTCTATCAATCTTCTCTCTTATTACATATACTTTTATAACACGTTATCAGCACGAAACTCTAAAAGAACGTATGATCTTCTTATGGTTTCTTTAATGATTATATATATCTTATTTTATTTTATAGATCTGGGATAATCTGAGCCATTATATGGAATTAGAGAAATACTTTTACCGATTGTTATGTAATATTGGGTTCCATGGCTAAGATTGGAGATCGTTATTGTTTTTATATATCATTTACAAGTTCTTTTATATTATTATTATTATTATTATTATTATTATTATTATTATTATTATTATTATTATTATTATTATTATTATGGCCAGAAGCTATACACATCTGATTCTTAAAATTATGACCAGAAATCATAATGTTTTAATTTCTTATAATATGGCTAGAAGCCATATCCATTTGATTTTCTATTATATGGCCAGAAGCCATATCTCTTTTCCTATTATATGGCCAGAAGCTATATATATTTTTCATCTTTTATCGTATTGTACTGCCAGAAGTCATGTACAATTTTTATCCTGAAGATAATAGTTAATTCCTCATCTTGAGATTAAATGGCCTGAAGTCATGAGATTAAATGGCCCGAAACCATATATGTTTTAATTTTCTTATCTTGTCTTATGAATTATTTATTGTCTTTATGAATTTACAGTTATTATATTGCATATTTACATTTCATATTTTAATTATTTTATTTATTTCTTTAATTAGTTTGAACCATGGCAAACCTAGCAAAACTTGAAATTGTGGCTCTTGATATTACCGGGAAAAATTATTTATCTTGGAAGTTGGATGCGGAAATTCACCTGAATGCTAAAAATATGGAAGACACGATTAAAGAAGGGAATAAGGCATCCAACCAAGACAAATCTAAATCCATGATTTTTCTTGCCACTATTTACATGAGGATTTAAAAACTGAATATTTGACAGTAATGGAGGTATGATCACCAGAAGATGGTCATTCTTCCAAAAGCTCATTTTGATTGGATGCATTTGCGCTTGCAATATTTTAAATCTATAAGTGAATATAACCCAGCTATGTTCAGAATTACTTCTAAATTGAAATTATGTGGAGAAAATATTACTGATGATGATATGTTAGAAAAGACATTCTGCACATTTCATGCATCCAATTTGCTCTTGCAGCAGCAATATCGTAAAAAAGGTTTCAAGAAATATGCTGAGTTAATTTCTTGTCTCCTTGTGGCTGAACAAAATAAGGAGCTTTTATTGAAAAACCATGAATCCCATCCAACAGGCTCAACTCCATTCCCTAAAGTGAATGTAGTAACAAATGAATTTTATTGTGGCCGTGGCCGTGGATGTGGACGTGGACGTGGGCGTGGCTACAGCCGTGGGCGTGGTCGTGGTCGTGGTCGATATCATGGTAGTTCAAATTCCTACCAGAAGTGGGAAAAGACTGATAAGAACCAAAAAGGGGAAAGCAGTAGGCATAACAAATATGCTGATAATCCATGTTATCGATGTGGTGGCAAGGGCTATTGGTCTCGTACCTGTCGTACACCAAGGCACCTAGTTGATCTTTACCAAGAATCAATTAAAAATACTGGTAAAAGATCAAATGTTGAAGTTAATCATGTTGATCAGGGCGAGAATTCTGAGTATGGCGATATAGATAATAACTATTTGGATGTTGTAGATTTTTTAATATAATTTGAACTATTATATTTTATTTAAAGTTGTTTCTATCATATGTATTAATTTTATTTTTGTTTTTATAAAGAATGAATCCTATTGGCATAAATCCTGAAGATTTATGTCTCATTGATAGTGCAACAACCACACCATACTCAGACATGATAAATATTTTTCTTCCCTGGTAATACGAGAAGCCAATGTTCAGACTATATCTAGTAGTATAAATTTAATTGAAGACTCCGGAAGAGCTAATATTTTGTTACCTAAAGGAACAAAATTATGCATTGATAATGCATTTTATTCTACCAAGTTTAAAAGAAACTTACTGAGTTTCAAAGATATCTACATAAATGGATATCATTTAGAAACAACAACTAAAAATAATAAGGAATATCTTGTCATTACAAATATAGTTGTTGGTAGAAAATGCATATTTGAAAGTTTTCCTATTTTTTCTTCTAGTTTGTATTACACATGTATAAGCACAATTGAAACACATGCTATTGAGAACCAGAAGTTCACTAATGCAAACTAGAAGTTTGCCAACTCAAACCAGCAGTTTGATAATGTAAACTAGAAGTTTACCAATGAATTTATTGTTTGGCATGACCGGTTAGGCCATCCCGGTTCAATCATGATGCGACAAATAATTGGGAATTCATGTGGACATACCCTGAAGTGTAAAAAAATACCACAATCCCATGATTTCTCATGTGCTGCATGTTCCAAGGGAAAGTTAATTATTCGCCCCTCACCAAGCAAAGTAGAAAGTGAATCTCTCACATTTCTAGAACGGATACAGGGAGATATTTGTGGGCCAATACACCCACCATGCGGACCATTTAGGTACTATATGGTTTTAATTGATGCATCAACTAAATGGTCGCATGCTTGCTTATTATCTTCTCACAACCTGGCGTTTGCGAGATTATTTGCTCAATTGATTAGATTAAGAGCACATTACTCTGATTATCCTATCAAGAAAATACGTCTTGATAATACTGGTGAATTTACATCACAAGCTTTTAATGAATATTGTATGTCCCTTGGAATTGATGTTAAACATCCTGTAGCTTATGTTCATACGCAAAATGGACTTACAAAATCATTGGTTAAAAGGTTGCAACTAATTGCAAGACCTTTACTTATGAAATCTAATCTTCCAATTTTTGCTTGGGGCCATGCCATTTTGCATGCAGCAATGTTAATTCGCATTAGGCCAACAAGTTATTTAAAGGTTTCCCCCTTACAAATGGTTTTTGGTCAGGAACCTAATATTTACCATATAAGAACTTTTGGGTGTGCGGTATATGTGCCTGTAACACTACCACAACGCACCAAAATGGGTCCTCAAAGAAGGATGGGAATATATGTTGGGTATGAATCTCCATCAATTATAAAATATTTAGAACCATCCACAGGAGATTTATTTATGGCACGATTTGCCTATTGTCATTTTGATGAATTACTTTTCCCAACATTAGGGGGAGAAAACAAGCAGCTGGGTAAAGAAATTAGTTGAAATGAATTATCATTGGCTCATTTTGACCCTCGTACAAAACAGTGTGAACTGGAAGTTCAAAAGATAATTCATTTACAGAATTTAGCTAATCAAATGTCAGAAGCATTTATTGACCCAAAGAAAGTGCTAAAGTCACATGTCCCAGCTGCTAATGCTCCTATTAAAATTGATGTCCCTGAAGGACAACCTGCTATGAATGAATCCAAAGCACGCCTAAAGCGTGGCAGGCCCATTGGTTCTAAAGATAAAAATCCTCGAAAAAAAAAGGAGCAAAGAATATAGATGGTCAGGTCGAGGATAATGAAGAAAAATTAGTAGCTCCAGAAGAGCCATCTCCTGAAGAGATATTATCTCCATAAGAGAATGTTGTAGTCTCAGAAGAGACCCAGGTACCTGATATGTGTGAAAATAATGAGATCTCAATAAATTATGTTATGAATGGAATCCGATGGGATATAAATGAAGTCAACGTTGATGACATCTTTGCTTATCATATAGTATATGATGTAATGAATGATAATGAGGATCATGAGCCCAAATCCATTAGTGAGTGCCAACAAAGAAAAGATTGGCTCTTATGGAAAGATGCCATTAATGCAGAATTAAAATCATTAGCCAAACGAAAAGTATTTGAACCTGTAGTCCTTACACCTGAAGATGTAAAACCAGTTGGATGCAAATGGGTTTTTGTATGAAAAAGAAATGAAAAGGGCAAAATAACTAGATATAAGGCACGTCTAGTAGCCCAAGGTTTTACACAAAGACTTGGCATTGATTTTGAAGAAATGTATTCACCAGTAGTGGATGCGACTACTTTTCGTTATTTAATCAGTCTAGCAGTAGATACAGGACTTGATTTACATCTAATGGATGTTGTGACTGCCTATTTATATGGATCACTTGACAATGATATTTATATGAAAGTCCCTGAAGGACTTAAGATGCCAGAAGCATCCAATTCAAGTTCTCGAGAACAATACTCAGTTAAGTTAAACAAGTCCCTGTATGGCCTGAAGCAATTAGGGCACATGTGGTATAATCGTCTTAATGAATATTTGTTGAAAAAAGGATACAAAAATGATCCGATATGCCCATGCATCTTTATGAAAAGATCTAATAGTGAGTTTGCTATAATTGCTGTTTATGTTGATGATATTAACATCATTGGAACTCCTGAAGAGCTTCAAAAGGCAATTAATTGTTTAAAGAAAGAATTTGAAATGAAGGACTTGGGAAGAACAAAATTCTGTCTTGGATTACAGATCGAGTACTTCAAGAAAGGGATCTTTGTATATCAAGAAACTTATACAAAGAAAGTCCTAGAGTGATTTTACATGGATAAATCTCATCCATTATGTACCCCAATGGTTGTAAGATCTTTGAAGGTGGATAAAGACCCATTCCGACCACGAGAAATTAGTGAGGAAGGTGATGAAGAACTACTTGGTCAAGAAGTATTATATCTTAGTGCTATTGGAGTACTAATGTATCTTGCTAATCACACACGTCCTGATATATCATTTGCTGTTAATTTACTAGCAAGATATAGTTCTTCACCAACACGAAGGCATTGGAATGGAATAAAGCACATTCTTCATTATCTCAGAGGTACTACAGACATGGGGTTATACTACTCAAATGTATCCAAGCATGAACTGGTTGGTTATACAGATGTCAGATTTTTGTCTGATCCACATGATGGTAAATCACAAACGGGCTATCTATTTACATGTGGAGGTGCAGCTTTCATGGCGATCTATGAAACAGACTATATCAGCCACATCATCTAATCATGCAAAAATTCTAGCAATACATGAAGCAAGTCGAGAATGTATGTGGTTGAGGTCAGTGATATATCATATATGTACAACTTGTTGTTTATCTTCCGGCAAAATGATCCCAACAATCCTATATGAGGATAATGCTGCATGTATCACTCAACTTAAAGAAGGCTATATCAAGGGTGATAGAACGAAGCATATTTCACCAAAATTCTTCTTCACTCGCGATCTTCAAAAGGATGGTGAAATAGATATCTAGCAAATAAATTCAAGTGAAAATCTAGCAGATTTATTCACCAAGTCACCCTCAGGTACAATCTTTGAAAAACTTGTTCATGATATTGGTCTTCGAAGATTCAAAGATTTCAACTGATATTATCAAGAGGGGAAGTCGATACTCGCTGTACTCTTTTTCCCTTATCTAGGTTTTGTCCCACTGGGTTTTCCTAGAAAGGTTTTTAATGAGGTAGCACTCGATGGTGTATCAATGAATGATGTACTCTTTTCTTTGGCTAGGTTTTTATCCCACTGGGTTTTTCCTAGTTAAATTTTTTAATGAGGCACATTCATAATGGACATCCAAGGGGGAGTGTTATGAATATTAAATATGTGGATGTCCATTGACTCATATTACTCTTCCAGTCAACTTGACATAAAGAAGAAAAGAAAATTTGACACAAAGCAAAAGCAAAAGAAGACAATGACATAAAGAAGATATAAAGTAACCATGGTCATGTAACCAGAGTTAAATATAACCATGGTCATGCAACCAGGGTTAGATTTCTGATTCTATATAAAGACCTGTAATCGATTGTTTCAGTTGAACTGAATGAAAACTTCTCTCTAGAAATTCTATCAATCTTCTCTCTTATTATATATACTTTTATAACAATTTTTAAATTTTTAAAGATGAGGGAAGGTCGTAATTAAAGTTGATGTATGTGTATTTTTGGCCAAAAAGAAACTAGCAATAACCTTATTATAAATTGAACTAGATATTTTAAAGGGTTTTTATATTTCCTAATAAATATGATTTTTGACATTTACATTGTATACTCTTTTTTATAGGGTGAGGCTGCTACTACTCAATCAATAATTTGTTGGGTTAATGTGCAAATTTTGGTTTTGAAGTTTTCGTCAAGGAACAATATTGTTTTGAAAATTTTTTTTAGGTTTAATATCACTCTAAAAATTTTAAAACGTAACAATGTTACCCCATACAGTTAAAAAATTGGCATTGATCATTAAAAAGTTGACGTTGACAATGAATTTTTTAACAGAAAAGGGTAATATTGCTCCATTTTAACACTTTTGGGGCAATACTGAACTTAAACAAACTTCTAGGGTAATATTACCCTTTAACAAAAATTTTCAAAACAAATTTACATCTTAATCCTAATTTATTAGTAACCGAGTCGATTAGATATATTAATAAATGAAATAATTATTAAAAAATTGATTACTTTAATTATTTTTACAGCGCAAAGTACATATTAGATATAGCTATTAATACTCCTTAAAACTGATATATTATTCTCTAATCAAAAGAAATTTATGACATTTCATGATAAACTTATGCTCAAAAATAGTTTTTAAAAAATATATTTTATTCATTTTCACCAAATTCGAAGCACGTGGCACGACATAGAACGGTGCAGGGATTGTCACCTAGCTTATCAAATTTAAAATCTTCCCAACTTTTAATCCAACGAATCTTGGACAAAACCTTTTTTTTTGGGTACATCTTGGACAAAACTTAATTACTGGTATTTTCCATATTGTCTTTCAAAAGCTTTTTTTTTTCCGAAAAAGGAAATTTATCGTATATTCAGATCATTTTAGCAAAAAAAAAAAAAAAAAAAAACACTCCCATTAGATTTTTAGGGAAAAAAATAAAAATAAGCAGGCAGCAGGCAAGAGGCAGGCACCGCGTATTTATATCAAGACATAACTGATAGGGAGCTTCAAGCTCATTCAATATCTTCATCCTGTGCACTCATTTCACATACTCCCAAACACAGTCACTCCCCCCCCCCCCCCCCCCAAACTCCCTAACCAGAAAATAGCATTCCGGCAACTTCTCCGATCAGTTGCCTCAAACGTTCAACTGTAGCGATGGAAAGAAAATGAGGAATTTCCGACGCCGATCATCATGTCGGTTTCGTGCTCCGATCACTACTTGTGTGACTCCGACCTTCTTTGCTGCGAGGATACATCCGGAATCTTGTCCGGAGAGTCGCCGGAATGCTCCTCCAACTTTGATTCCTTGCCATCGCCGGTATTTCTGGAGGATACGATAGCCGGATTCATCGAAGAGGAGCGTAACTTCGTTCCTGGATTCGATTACTTCTCCAGATTTCAAACTGATTCGCTCGACGCCTCCGCCAGAGAAGAATCCGTTGCATGGATTCTCAAGGTAAAAAGACTTTTTCAACATCTGTAATCATTAGACACTGATTTTGTGTGATATTTACGTTTATGCCACCACCGCATTTTTCGCTGACGGCTAACGGACTTTCTAAACGGATCACGCGAAAATGCCCACCCGCGGTTATCGTCTTCTAGAAGCAGTCTAGAATCTCTAGATCTGAGTCCCCGTTGAGCTCCTCCGTCTTTCACCGTTTTGCCATCGACTCTGACGAAGTTTCCGGCATCGTTGTGTTTTTCACGCATACTAATTATTTAATTAATTAACAATTAACTAATTAATGATGACTTGACGGTGTTTCGCAGGTGCAAGCATACTATGCTTTTCAGCCGTTGACGGCGTTTCTTGCCGTCAACTATTTGGACCGGTTTTTGGATTCTCGACGGTTGCCTGTGAGCTTTCTATTTTTGTCAAGTTTTTTTTTTTTTTTTTTTTTTTTTTTTTTTTGGAATTTCGTGATTAGTGATTACCATGAGCGGGCAAAATTATTCGCGGTAATGATGTTGACTTTTCAAACTAAAAGATCCAGCGTTGCTGTGGTAAGCTTTATTTTATAAAATTAAAGAAACTTTTATTAATTGATTGATTGATGTTATATATATTATATTAATTTTTTTAAAGATATTATTCGAAATAAAAATAAATCAAAACATAATGTAAAATTTTCAACTCAAAAATTGTTTTAGATTAATAAATTATTTTAGAGGGAAGCGTAAATATCTATTGCCTTTTTAGTTTTTAGTATCTCATCGTCTACGTACAATTATAAGTCATACATGCTAATTATTACGCCAAAGAAATTCCAGCCTTTTGTTCTTCTTTTGGTTTAGGTCCTTTTCCTCTTTATAACAATGGATAGCTAATTGACCGCAGAAAAAATAAACAAAGAATTACTATTCCATTAGCTACTCAAATAATTGAATCAATAAATATTGATAGTCGTCATAAAAAATAAAGTTTATTAATAAACATTTCAAAGCATAACTAATAGTTTTCATTAACTTTTCTGTTTGAAACATGTTTTCAGCAAACGGATGGGTGGCCGATGCAACTTTTATCTGTTGCTTGTTTGTCATTAGCTGCAAAAATGGAGGAACCTTTAGTTCCTCCCCTTTTGGATCTTCAGGTAAATTTTACAAAATTTCATATCCGTAAAGTCCTGGTTTCCATTGGCCTTCATATATAGGCTGACATAAGATATGTGCAGGTTGAAGGTGCCAAATATATATTTGAACCAAGAACAATTCGTCAGATGGAACTACTTGTTCTGAGTGTTTTGGATTGGAGGCTAAGATCAATCACTCCATTCAGTTTCATGGATTTCTTTGCTTGCAAACTCGATCCAACGGGAACTTTTACTGGGTTACTTATTTCTCGGGCTTCTGAAATAATCTTATCTAATATCCAAGGTATATAAAAAGTACATGTATTAATTCTCATATTATGTTTTAAATTAAGTATAAACACATTTTGAATGGTTCCTTTTCTTTTGTATACTTTTTGTCCAGAGGCTAGCTTTCTTGCCTATCGGCCATCATGTATTGCTGTCGCGGCCATACTTTGTGTTGCTAATGAAATTCCTAATTGGTCTCTTGTTAAGCCTGAGCATGCTGAATCATGGTGTGAAGGACTGATAAAAGTATGTATGTAACTATATGGTGTAATGTTTTTTATAGTTAATATAATTTTTAGTATCCAAATTTATCCTTATTTTAGTTTTTCAAATAAAAGATTTTATTCTTTTAAATTTTATTTTATTTAAGGTTTTGATTCCTATAATTAAATAAAAACTTGGACCGTTTTACTGGCTGAAACTTATAATTTGAAATTTGATGTACTAAAATTAAATTGAGAGCAAATTAGATGGAACAAATGTTATAATAATTTTTTTATTTTTTTAATATCTTCTTCCTGCTGATGATTCAAAGGAAAATACCTAAGTACATATTTATATCTATTGGATGCAGGAGAAAATCATAGGTTGCTACCAGTTGATGCAAGAACTTGTTGTCGACAATAACCGGAGGAAGCTCCCTAAAGTCTTACCACAGTTGCGAGTAACGATCCAACCCAGAGTGAGTTCAAGTATTTTATCACTGTCTTCGTCTTCGTCTTCTTCCTCCTCGATCTCTTCCTCGTCGTCGCCTTGTAAAAGGAGGAAATTAAATGCCTGCTTGTGGGTGGATGATGACAAAGGAAACTCCCAGTGAATAAGCCGAAAAAGGAGGAAATGGGTAAAAGGAAAACTATGGTGGGGTCCATGTTGCCTAGAAACCTCAGCATTTTTTTCGAGGGTTTTGAGATTAAGAATTGACTAAAGTGATGGTGTAGATTATAGTATATATACATATGTTGTATGTATCAGAATTTGGTGAGAGAGTTTGGAAAGGTTTATTATTATTATTTTTCTTTTTGGTGGGCATGGCCATTCATTAATGGCTTTGCAGATTCCCAAGGGTGTGGGGATCTGTCACCTAAATGTGAGTATCTTAGAGAGAGAGAGAGAGAGAGATGCATTTAATGGTTTGGTCATGTAAGTGTGGGATGAGCATGAAGGAAGCTAAAGGGATGATGATTGAATTTCAAAGGTGGCATTGATTTTTGGTGAAAGGAAAGGGCTATTTGGTGGGGCAGTGCTATAGAGAGAGCGTCTGAAGAAGAAAAAGCAGAGATCAGATAGCAAATAAAATCAAAGGGATTGCAAAATTTGGGAGGTTAAACTTTGAAGTTTGAGCTGTTAATGGCCTAAAATAAGTATTATACACACGTTCAAGTCAAGCTTCTCATCCTGGCCAACATCATTAGCCTTCAACTTCAACTGGCGCGTTTCTTTGATGTGGATACCAAATTGCAAAAAGCAGGGTCTTCTCTCTTCATTTTGTGGACTTTTCTGTGGCTACTGTGTGCAGACGCTTTAGGTGCTTGCGTGGTATTTGTTTTTTCCTTCTTTTTTTTTTTTTTTTAAATTTTTGGCTTCCAGAAATTCAGCCTAACTATACCGACAGGACGCCATTATTGGATATGGCGTCCGATCGAGCGTGTGATGGAAACACACGTACGTCTCTATAGGTTTAATTTTTGGCATTTTTTTATTTGTTTTTCCAGAGGGGAATATTGAAGAACCCTCTTTTTTCCGTAGCCTCATTGGCTAAAACAAAAACTGAATAGGTTTTTGGGGCCTTTTCATGTGTGCTTGTGCATGTATTTAATTCTTTAATAATAATATATATATGCTCTCATAATTCACATGCAATATTATTTCTTTCATATATAGTCACTCTCTTCTTCTTTGCTAGCTTTTTCCCATTCTTGATCGTGTGGTGAGTGGTCACTATATATGCATGACACGTGAATATGACATTTGTAGCGAAGCAGTTTGTTTCTATTAGGGAGCGAAAATAAACACAGACCCACTCTGGAATTTAGTGTGAAGAGGGCCATATAACACTGAATGTTCAATATATTGAATGTTTGGTCCCACTTTTCACTGATAAACATCATTCACTATACCCATTGACTATGACTCCTCAATCAGCCATTGGGTGCTCGACACATCATCATCTCCAGCCTGTTCTTTTCTGGTTTCATCCCATTATTATTAACCCTTCAACCACTGAAATGTCACGCACTGGCCAGCAGCTAGTCCCTGCCTTATAATACCTTCATGTCTTTTACTCATCATTTCTCACACATTATAACTCTCTCTCTCTCTCTCTCTCTCTATACATGTCTGGACCATCTATGTTTGTTTTTGGTATGAATTATGAAACCCCTTTGAACAGTACGGAGTTTTAAATCTAGAGGTTTTTGAAGGTCAAAAAAAGAATCTACAGGTTTTGTATATATGTATTCTTACACTGTTCAAATTATGAAACCCTTTTTCTTTCTTTCTTTATTGCCTTCTTAAAAAAGAAACTGCAACAATAAGGAAGTAGTGGGGTACGAGCAAGCTAGGAAGTAGTAGATGAATATCACTTTTTCAAAGTTAGGTTTGTAGGCTATGTGATGAACTAGTAGCTAAGAGTTTGGCTATGGTACCCAATAAAGTTTGCATGGTGAAAAAAGCAAAGAGAGAGCAAAGACATGTTGAGAAAGGCACCTTTAAAACACACAATTTTCTTTTCTGCAAATTAAAGATTAGAGAAGAGACTTTACCCAAAGGCAAAGAGCTTGTCAATTAGCCCCAGATCCTCGACACGAAGTGTTTATATATATATCTGTGTGTGTGTGTGTGTGTGTGTGTGTGTGTGTGTCATTTTTCTCACTCGCAAGCATGTAGTAATAATTATCACTTCAACGTTATATATTTATTCATCATTAAAATCACCATGTTAGGTATTTGTACCTGTCATGCAATCCTATCAGTATTATATATTACCCCCTTTAATTTTTTTGATCAATAATCATCTTATTATTATTATTATTATGTTCATATTCGCTTCTGCCAAATTCGTATAGCCCACCATTTTGGTCACTATATATTTACTATATTGAGGGACCTATACGTGTGTGTAAAGAAAGAAAGAAAGAAAGAAAAGAAAAGAATAGAAAACAAAAAGTGACAATTTTAGGTAATTATGTATTGAAGTTTGCTCTTGGAAGCTTGTTGGCGCGCTCTCCTTCACTGATTGTGCCATGGATGAAGGAAGAAGCATCAATAGATATTGCTCTCTCTTTGGACCACGAACCATAACTATCACCTGATATTTGATTTATTATTGCATGCACTAGCTTGCTAGCTAGGTTTCTTTTTCATTAATTATTCCATTAATTTGTTTTGCCACTTTTTGAAGCGTATATATTACACATCGTTGTTGAACTATGGGTCATTAATAATTCACATAAACAAGTGTCCTCTTCATCATTATATATATCCACCCATCATCTCCCCTTTCATATTCACATTTCTATTGCTTCCTGCTTTACCCATATCAAAATTTTTCAGTATATTCAATGGGGTCTACAAATAAGAATTTTCCTAAATTAATTCATTCTCAATAACATGCACTTTAATTAATTTAATTAAATCTATGTTATTAGTTAATAACCCTCCCACCAGTCCTTTTTATAAATAATTTCGAAGCACCAACCATTAACTTTAAAAATTTTCATCTTTGCCTACATGAAAACACATGTATAAATTAAAGTATTCATTCCCAAAAAATGCATGAAAAATAAAAATTATTGCATATATTTTCTCACCTACTTCAACAGATTTTTAATTGAGATAACATTATTGAAAAAAAAAAAGTTATAAATATTCCATCATGTATAACTTATAAAAAGAACTAATCATTACTTTTTTTTTTATAGACACAAGTTATATCCTCTTAATTATTAGAAATAATCATGTTTGAGACATTATTAGACACAAAATATAGCCACCTCTCTCAATGAGAATTCAAACTTTGTTTTTCAATGTAATGTGAAATTAGTTCCATCCCCTATGTATATACATCCAACCCCTATTGGTTAACCATTTCCTTTAATTTGTACGTGCCTTATAAGAAGAATCAGGTTGAGTGTGCTCTTTAAATCTCTCATTTTTCAGATCAATGAATGTGGATTGGATATGTCATCCCCCAATGATCCATACTGAATAAACTTAGGAAGGCATCTGCCAATTAATTAAAAGGTAGGAGCGGCGGCTCTCCCATCTTCACTCCCTGCCATTTGTTGTTTCCCAGTTAATTAAACTATTTTGTAGGAGTTATTTATATTTGGATTAAGTGCCTAATTAATTATTTAACTCCATTTCACCTTCCTCCACTCAGCATGTTATTATATATAGAGAGAGAGAGAGACACACACACACACGCGCACCATCATCTACACTACTATATCCTAACACACTCACACAAAATCTCATCCATCTTACAAATCTTTTCTAATTAGCTAGCCACTTCTTGAGATTGATTTGGCATGCGACAAAAATGTATTGGACATTATATTAATCAACTCGCTTTCTTTTGTTTCTAAAGGGACAGATAATATGACAAGCACTGGGACAACAGGGAAACAATAATTCCATTTTAAAATTAATTAATTATGTTCCAAATTATTAAACTACTCAGCTTTACTGGATTCTTCTTATTAAAGATAGAGCAATATATAATAGTAGTTTTTATTGCTTTATTTAACAAACTTTAGTTGGTACATATGGATAATCAACATTCTCAACCTCAACACAACCTATAATCAATGTATATGTTGTAAAAAAAAAAAATTTCTCTTGTTGCTTGTTGCTTGTTTCTTTATTTTTTTTTTCTGGATATATAAGAAAAAATGCTTTTAATATATATACATTTCATTGATGATGATGCAACAAGTAGAAAAGAGGTAATGGGTTTAAGGAGTCTTTTAGGGCTCTACACACACACACACACACACACATATATATACATCTATATATGTGTGTGTGTCGATATCCAATGCCATTTCATGAAGAAAGTCGAGAATTTTATTAAGGAAAAAATCACACTATGATAATTAAATCAATCATAGATTAAAAAAATATTTATTCAATCACGTGATAATTTCTTAACTTTGCTCTTAGAATATCGATTCATTTGGTAATATATGCCAACTGGCTTTGAAAAATCATAGTAGACTCTAACTAAATTTCGATAGGGTCAAATTGAGTTATATGAATGTAAATCTCTTTTAGCAACAATTTTTGCCAATTAGAAAACATATTTTTGTTATATCAATAGCAATTAATTGTTCCCACCAAGGCGCCAATATCAAACATCATGAGGGCCAAATTTGGAAGTAATATGGTATTGCGTGTCTACTCCCCAAATGCAGCTGCTCTGGAACGGAGAAAATGCCAATGAATTTTTGCCTACCCGCGGTGTTAGACTGGGAGACCCTTTATCACCATATCTATTTGTTATTATGATGGAGAGACTTAGGCATCTCATACAGTCTGATGTGGTAGACGGAGACTGGTTTCCTTTTAGGCTATCCCGGCAAGGGACACCTATTTCTCATGTTTTATTTGCTGATGATATTATCTTGTTTGCTAGAGCAGATATGGATTAGGCAAGAGTGGTGAAAGCAGTTTTAGATGATTTTTGTGAGATCTCTGGTCAAAAGGTGAACGAGGCCAAATCCCGCGTCTTCTTTTCCAAGAATACATCATTTGAGGAGCAAGGAAATTAGTGATTTCTTAAATTTCACACCCACTACCGATTTGGGGAAGTATCTTGACATGCCTATACTTCATAAACATGCTTCGAAATCCACATATAAATTTATTTTGGACAAGATGAATGCTCGTTTGGTTGGTTGGAAAACAAATATACTATCTATGCCCACACGACATACTCTGGTTGCATCAGTCACTTCGGCCATACCTTCGTATGCCATGCAAACAGTCCCTTTACCCATGGGAACTTGTACTGATATTGATAAGCGTTGTCGCACCTTCCTTTAGGGGGGTTGTAACATGAAACATAAGTCTGATTTGGTGTCTTGGGATCGGGGTGTGTGACCGAAAAGAGGCTGGAGGTTTGGGCCTTTGACAAGCACGTTTTCAAAACCAAGCTTTCATGTCTAAACTTGGTTGGGCCCTGATTAACAAAAGATACTTATTGTGGGTGAATTTTTTTCATGAAAAATATAGGGTAGGTACGGACATCATCCCGAAAGTAGAGAAGCGACAGATTGAATCTAGTACATGGTGGGGAATTAGCACTACTACAAAAAACGCTTTTAACGTCCCTTTTTTGGGCCTTTTAACGTCTGAAAACAGGGGGATGTCTATCTGAGTGATGTAGTAAAAATTGGCAATAACGTCCGTAAAATAGAGGATGTCTAAAGTTTAGACTTTAGATGTCCCCACTTCAAAATGGGGCCGTTTAAAGTGTAAGGGATACACTTTCTCTTATTCCCATATCAATAAGGTCTAGTCTCGCACTAATCTCATCCTTAGTCTTCCTTGGTATGTGCAAAAGAGTACTGACAAGGCTATCACAAATGTTTTTCTCCATATGCATCACATCAATACTGTGTCTCAAGTCAAGACTATGCCAATATGGAAGATCAAAGAAAATTGATCTCTTCTTACATATGTTCTTCTCACCCGCAGTCTTCTGATTCTTATCGAAGAAGACATTGATACGTTCTGCCCGACTGTAAACTTCCTCTCCGATTAATGCCTTCGAAGCCATTCCATGCTCCGGCAAGCCGTTAAAACGCTTTCTTAACCTACGATACGGGTGAAACCTATGAAGAAACCTTCGGTGACCAAGGTAACCCGTTTTTCTTCCATGCTTAAGTTGATGGAAATGAGTGTTTGCTTCACAGATCGAACATACTTTATGCCCCTTCACACTTTACTCTGACAAGTTTTTGTACACAGGGAGTCATTTATCGTGGTGAAAATCATTACACATAGCTTGAAGAACTCCTTCTTATATGTATCAAACACATATACGCCTTCCTCCCACAACTTCTTCAAGTTTTCAATCAAAGGCGCCAAGTAGACATTGATATCGTTCCCTGGCTGTTTGGGTCCATAAATCATCACAGAAAGCATCACATACTTGCGTTTCATACAAAGCCAGGTAGGCAAGTTGTATATTACAAGGAGTACAGGCCACACACTGTGTGTGTTATTAATAGTTTCATACGGATTGATGCCATCTGTACAAAGCCCAAGCTGAAGGTTTCTCGGCCTGCTGCCAAATTAAGGGAACATTTCATCTATTTTCTTCCATTGTGGAGAGTCAGTCGGGTGCCAAAGATATTTTTCGTTTGATATTCTCTCATCCGAATGCCATCTCAACTTCTTTGTTTTTTTTGCAGTCTTAAACAAACGCTTAAAACGTGGTATTATTGGAAGATACCATAAAACCTTTAAAGGTTGTCATTTAGTTGTCCCATTTTTCCACAACCACCATCTTTCTTCACTTTGTATCTTGTAGTTTGACACTTTGGGCACTCACTCAGACCTTTATACTCCTTTCTGTACAGTATGCAGTCATTAGGGCAATTGTGTATCTTTTTATACTTCATACCCATCGTAGATAGGATTTTTTTGGCCTCATACATACGATTTGGAAGTACATTATCGTCTGGAAATATATCACACAACAATTCAAGCAGTAATGTGAAATTACTATCGGTCCACCCACAAGTTGCTTTTAAGTTAACGAAATGTAATGTTCCTATCAACCGTGTGTACTTACTCCTAGGGTACAACAGTGTCTCTGCATCACTCCGCAGGCTATCATATTCATGCGACTGTGTAAAGGATTCTACCTCAACATCGTGAATCATTCTCTCCATTCTATCTTTATCTATGACATCTACAGCTTCCTTCTTGTGTGACAGACAATCAGTTACTTCCTGACCATGCCATATCCACCTTGTGTATCGTAGATTTATTCCATCACAAAGTAGGTGATCCCTTATAACTTAAACATCCCGTCTTCTCTCATTTAAACAATTGACACAAGGACAAAAATACATCCCATTTTTGGCTAGAGCGTTCCTTCTAGCAAATTCAATAAACTCTTCAACCCCATTTTCATATTCTTCACTTGTTCTTAAAGCATTCATCCAACTATGATCCATTTTATTACCACCTAAGCCATTCCCAATAACACTCTAGTTTAGAACAATTGTCAACAATGGGATTGCCTTTTACTATTTTCTTTTACAAAATTTTGGCAGCATTTCCCCTTAAACGTGAAACATCCCAAAATCAAAATAACAAACTATTTCAGCTTAATTTAAATGAAACTAAGCTCATTAAGGCAATTCATATTTAGGACAATATCAACACATCAAATCCAAAAATTTCACTAAAGCAATGAAACTTTGAAATCAAATTAAATACATGTTTTTCATTTGAAACTAAAAAGAAAAAATGAAACAATAATAATTAAACAAATAACAACTTCAATTTCTAATTATTTTTATGTCTTCTAACATTTATGTTACAATTTAACTTTTACTTCAAATATTGAGTAGACTCACATATGTACAAGCTTATAATTATTCACATTTAACCATATAATCACTTATCTTCTCATATTTAAAATATGAGCAAGTTAAAAAATGAAGAAAGCCAATGCCACCAATAAATAACTTAATGTTATTAATTGATCCATAAGTAAAAGAAATTAATAAAAAAAATTTCAAACAAGCAAAATTAATAAATTACTCTTCAACTAAAGCCTCCAATTTACTTTTTCTGGTTTGCAACAACTTGTTAAACAAGAGTACTATTTTAGTTCCAATTACTCAGCAATTAACTTTAGAATATAACTTACTGGCCAAAGAGATTCTTACAACTCTACTTGTTAGGATCATGGAACATATTTGTCAAGATAAGTGTAGACTACTCTTTAACAAATTGCAAATCTGAACAGTTAACAAACAAATACTTTTTTTCCCTGCAAAGTTATAAATATGAGAAGATAAGTATATTTTAACTTTTATGAATTCTAAGGAATCAGTAACCACACATTTAGAGTACCAATTATATAGACCAATTAGATAGAGAATGAAGATGATGCATGAAGGCGTGGTTGGAAGCTAACCTGTAGCAGACGGTTTAGAGGGAGACAACCCACGGTGGTGAGAGGGAGGATGACGGTGATGAGAATGAGAGCAAACTGATCGATGATGCAGGCCTAGCAGCATCGATGGAGACGAGTAGGCACGATGGTTGAAGAGAGGGTAAGATGGAGGAGCAAGAACAGAGCACGTTTAGGCAATTTTGGAGAAAGAAGACGGAGAAAGGAGAGGGAGAACGCATATGGAGAATTGAAGGGGGTTGTAGACTTTTTGGAGAAAGGAGTGGGAGAACGCATATGGAGAATTGAAGGGGGTTGTAGAATTTTTGGAGAAAGAAGACGGAGAAAAGAGAGGGAAAATGAAGATGAAGAATTAATGGGGGTTGGTGGGTGCCTTTTGGAGTCCCCAGTCAAAATTGGGGATGCCTAAACGAACCTTAGATGTCCCCAGCTTGGCTAGGGATGTCTAAGGTTCTAACACCACCTGCACTAGTCATGTCGACTAGTGCATGTGATGAACCTTTAGACGTCCCCATCCTCGCTGGAGATGTCTAAAGGTTCATAATTTCTGACAGACCATATGCACTGGTCATATCGACCAGTGCATGTGATCCACCTTTAGACGTCCCCTGCCTAGATGGGGACGTTGAAAGTTGTTCTATTTTTTTTAGCTTATTGTGTTTTTTCCCAATTTTTTGTATTTAGATTTTGCTTTTAATTAGTACTTCTAGTGTATAGAAAAATGAAATAAAACCTTTTTAATAATTTCTACATTTTTTTAAATTACAATGATTGATTGTGTTTTTAATTATAGAATTCAATTCAATACTAGCTATCTTATTTTAAAATTTTTTTCATGGCTAACTTAATTTTATAAATGGGAATTATTAGACCACATGCACTGGTTACCATTACTTTTAGCTGATTTGACTGGGAACAAGAAGAAGCATGATTAAGTTTCATAGATGTGAGAGAAAATACCCATATAAATATATAGTTGATATTTATTAATTAATTAAAGAGATAATCACATATAGATATATGTGCATTTTGGGTCAATTAATTAAGGCCAGAGGATGAAAACAAAAATTAGTTGTGTGTCAAGTTAAGAATGGCATATTGAGCTTTCAAAGAGTTAAATGATATATAAATCAAACTTCGAAGGTAGCTAGTTAATTAGCTAGTATTGAAAATGATATAGATATTTATATATATATATATATATATATATATATATATATATATATATATATATATATATATATATATATATATATATATATCCAACGTTCACTTTAGACTTCCCTAGTGGATTTGGGGACGTCTTAGGGAGATTTAGACTTCTTCAGTTTGACTAGGGACGTCTAAAGCCATCTGAGTCTATCTTTTGGTGCACCTATAATTACAAATATGCCATCGACTATATTTTGGGCGTCCCTTTTTAAAAAAGGGACGTCCTTTAGGGTAGTAATATGTATATTCTATAGTAGTGTAGGAATAACTGGGATATTGTGACACACAATACTTCTTGGTGTATCTCAAATGGTACTAATACTTCATTTTGGCAAGATGTTTGGGTATCTCATTTGAGCTCATTGGAGTCATTAGCCATTCGTGCTCTCCCTCTAGGTTATGAATCATGGAAGGTAGCGGATTGTCTACCACCGTCTGGACAATGGGATTGGTCTAGGTTTGCGTACCTATTACCTTCTCATGTCATTACAGCTATTTAGGGGGTTAAAGTCCGGGTGTCGAGATACGATGATCTCCCCATTTGGCGTTGGACAAGTGATGACAAGTTCTCTTTAAAGTCTGCATATAGGTATATTACTCGACACTTGTAAGCACACAATGGATATAATTGGAGAATCATTTGGAAATTGAAAGTTTCTCAACGATATCGGTTGTTCATCTGGATTTGTCTTCATGGTCGTTTATTTACCAATCTCTTACCGTTTCAATGTGACTTGCATGATGCTGGGTTTTGTGAGTGCTGTCATGAGGAGCATAAGTTAGTCTTACATGTGCTTCGGGATTGTTCAAAAGTAGCAACACTCTGGAAGCGTACATTGCCGTCTAAGATGCATAGACGGTTCTTTGCTATATCCAATCGAGGGGACAGGCTGACATGGAGCTTACAACAAACAGAGATGGTCAAAGGCTTTCAATTCAGCCTTTGGTTCATAATACTGGTTCGTCATATATGGTTGGCTAGGAATAATCGGGTGTTTAAGGGTCATATATGGAGAGAACATATTGAAGCTCGTACCTGTGCCTGTCTGTCATGGGGTATCTCATATTTTCTTAAATATCCTAAGGAAGGACCAGCTCATGTTATGTGGATGCCACCACCACTAGGATTGTTGAAAATCAATGTTGATGGCTTATGGAGGGGGGTTCGAGTATGTGCACATGTGGTGGCGTATTGCAGGATCATGCAGGGGAGTTCATACAAGGGTTTCAGTATCAGATTGGCATTGGTTAGGTTGTGTTGGCGGAAGCATGGGGTGTTTTGTAGGGCCTTAAGCTTGCATGGGATCGAGGCTTCAAACAGATCATTTTGGAAAGTGATTGTAGTGAGGTTATCTAGCTCATTTTCTCACCAATTTCACTTGATCACCCAAACGGTAATGTGCTCATAGAGATTAAGGCAATGCTTGATCGTGAATGGGAGGTTACTTTGTTACATTGTAGTAGGGATGCCAACCTTATTACAGATGCCATGTCTTCAGAAGCGTGGAGTTCGACATTGGATTTATCACTACAAAAAAAAACTATGATTTAGTAGTAGTTAAAAGTGGGTATTTGTAGCGGTTTTAACTGCTACTAACATAATTAGTAACGGTTCAAGAAACCGCTACTAAATCCACTGTTGCAAGTGAATTTGTAGCGGTTATAAAAAACCGCTACTCAAAGGGAACAGACCGCTACAATATTCGTAGCGATTAATATATCACCACTACAAATTGCAACGGCGAATATTTTATGGCGGGAAATGAAAATAAAAACTTTTGGTGATATTTGTAGCGGTTATTAAACCGCTACAAAATTGAATATAAAAATCGCAGGAATATTTAGCAGCAATTAATTAATTGCTACAAAATAGAATTTAAAATTGGCGGGAATCATTAGTAGCGGTTATATAACCGCTACAAATTTCAGAAAATCCAAAATTGGCGCTTATTTTAAAAATATATTCGTAGCGGTTATAAAACCGCTACAAATTTCAGAAAAAATACAAATTTTTTTTACAATTATATGTTTCCTTCATGTTAATATTAAATTAAATATTTTATTATTTTAATAGTTTAGCTAATTTAATTAGCTTATTATTCATGAGTTTAGGTCATTTATAATTTTAAAGGAATGATTTAATTAAATTAAATAAGTTTAAAAATTGTATTGATAATATTATTGGGGATAAGTAGATAATAAGGAACCATTATGTTGTCTGTTTTAATGTAAATATGATTATGTAAATAAATATCTGAAAAAAATAGTGAGAATAAATATTATGCGAAAGAAAAGTAGTATTGAAATAAATAATTTAAGAATTTATTACCATATTTGATCACCGTGAAAAGCTCCTCGGCTTATAGAAAAAAAGTTGAAAATGAGAGAAGATGAAAAAGAGGTAGGGTGGAAAGAAAAGAGGGAGTATTTGAAATGAGATGTGGTTAGGGTATTTATAGGTATCAGCGTGGAACTTGCAGCGGTTAGTGTCACGTGGTTGTAGCTGTTTTATTTTTGTAGCGTTTAAAAATATTTTTTTAATTTTTTTTAAAATGTTTTTTTGGAAAAAACAAAAACATAATTTGTTTGATTAGTCATCCGCGTCATCCCTACAGAAATTGTATAGAAAAATTGTTAGCGATGTGTTTTTTGTAAAAAAATTTAATTAAAATGATATGAATTTAAAAAACGAATCGAACTATAGGTAAATTGTGATTGCCTTCAGGGAAGAAGTTTTCGAAATTGGCAGGCTGAAACGGCTCACTCTCGTAGGCGATGTTATCACTATCACCCATGTCGTAAAGGTCTCGAGGCTTTAAATGAACGACCATATGTCAATCCCTATATCTCTCGTCCTCAACATAATAAACCTGGTGTACCTTTGAGGCAAAAATATACAGCTCATCATCTTGAGAATGACCAGTGTGAATTGGCCGTGAGAAATTTATTGATGTAATGCCTAAGTCGTTAGTTGTGAGTCCACGGGAAGTAGTGGTATTTGCCTACAAACACTTGAATAGCGTAAAGCTGAAACGACCTTGGTAATTAAGTTCCACGACATCAAGAAGCTTTCCATAGTAAGGGACGCCTTCGAACTGCATGTTGGCATCACTACTGCTCACATAACTCTTTGTCCCAAAAGTGCCATAAACACCCGAATTTTGAGTTTGCAATCTTTGATCACGTGAAACTGTGCAAAACTTGAAACCATTGACATTGTAAGCTATAAACCTTTTTGCATGATCAAGAAGGCCAATTGCGAGAGCTCTGAAATCTGGTGAGTGTGAGTTGTGGTCATTTAGTATTCTGCGCACAAACCAGCTTGGGAATTCTCTGTGGACCTTTTTATCAACTTCGGAGGATGTTTGTGTACGGATCCTGAGTTGATGCTTAACATGTCTTCTGAATTCCCTGCAATTAATCATGGGAATGCGATAGGGAAATGAAAGTGAAAAATGTTACGAAAGATATAGAATAACATGTGAGTGTACAATTCTTACTGTATGAAAGGTTCAACTTGAGTGCAATTAATCAAGACATGTCTATGTGCTTGCAACTTCTCAGTTGCCGTTAGTTTGAAGTTCTCAGTTCCTCCAACTGGTTTACCAACACGAGGGATAAATTTTGCCAATGTTGCCGTGGGTTCAGGACAATCGTCTATATGAGGCGGTTGGTTGAAGACAGTCTCAATGTCATCAAAGTACCTTGAACAGAAATACAAGACCTCATCCCCTATATAACCTTCAGCTATAAAACCATCTGGCCAAGCCTTATTCCTCATGTAAGATTTCACTTTCCCAAGAAACCTACAAAGTGAAGAAGGGCAAAATGATACAAAATGCTCAAAAGGCGACTAACAATAATAAGAACTATTAATGACGAACATATATAAAATGAGTACCTCTCAATAGGATACATCCATCAATATTGAACTGGGCCAGTGTGCTTTATTTCATGAACAAGGTGGACTGTAAGGTGAACCTTCACAGTGAAAAAGGATTGAGGAAAGAGCATCTCCAATTGACAAAGTGTAAGAATAATTTTGGACTGAAGCTAATCGAGCTCCTCAACAATCAAGACCTTGGAACACAAATTCAGAAAGAAAGAACAAAGCTCCACCAAAACGATTGACATATCGGGAGGAAGTGCATTCTTGATAGCCCGTAGAAGTAGCTACTGCATAATCACATGTGAGTCATGACTCTTCAAGACAGCAACCTTCCGAGCCTGCATGTCAATACATCTTGAAATGTTGCTTGAATACCTATATGGAACTTTTATTTTCTTCCACATCACGAGGAAGACTTCCTTGTTTGATTTTGTGAGGGTGAACTTTGCTGGCTGAAATTTGTCATGCTCATCTAGCCACGCATCTTCACGAACTCCCATAGCACGTAAATCTTTTCTTGCTTGAAGATGATCCTGCATGTCAATACAATAAATCTTTCCCGGTTCATTAAGCAGCGTATATAGCACATTGTCGCATACATTTTTTTCAATGTGCATGACATCAAGACTGTGGCGAAGTAAATTAGAATTCCAATATGGAAGAGTGAAGAAAATGCTTATCTTCCTCCATTGTTGAGGCGTAGAAGTCTTGCCCCTCTTTCGACCTGCTTGTGCTGTACCGTCGCTTTTTCCGAACTTGAATTCAACATCCTCAAGCTGCTATAAGATGTCTTAAAACTAATAAAACTTAAATGTATTAAAACAATATAAAAAATTTAAAATTCATAAAATAATAAAATTAATTAAATTTAAATTATAATTTAATAATTATCAATTACAAAATTATATATAAATAATCTAATAAATACATTACCTGCCCTTCAGCGCTCCTCTTGAATTGGACGAAACTCGCCTAGTCGTTCGGTCGGACACCGTCCAGGACGCTCTCGATCAGCTGCTCCAGAGGCATCGTCCCATCCTTATCCACACTATGGAAGAGACGATTCCTCCTGTTCCTCCAGCCATCGCCCATCTTCATCAGTGTATACCGCTTCCGGTTGGCCAAGACGGCAAACTTCAGCTGTAAAAAAATATTTAAATATGAATAATTACAAATATTCTTTTAACATTTGTTAAGTAAATAGAATTAATTACAAAAAATATTAATTAAATACTATTAATTACCTGCACCACCTCTTCTTACGCTAGGTCCTTCAGCCTATTTGGAACGTTCCTCCACATCCTGAAATGAAGGGGGAACCGTATCCAGTTCGAGCCGAGGTTGTTCAGGAAGCAGTTGAACAGGTGACCCCTATTGTTGATGGGCTAGTTCGTGCCCTCATTCTACGGCACTACCACTCGTAGTGTTTAGTCCATGCTGTTCAGACTGGCCACGTCCAGCCTTTTCGTGGACAGGTTCCCCTGCTCATCTGCACAATTTACCACATGTTAGCTAAATTGTAATTCAAATTTAATATTTTGAATTTAAATATATAATTTATTAAATAAAAATATTCATTTACCTTGTACCTGCACCTCAAACCTAGTAAACCGCGAAGACAACCCTCGTAGGTTGCTCTGCTCTCGCGCCTCCTCCATATCGAAGAACTGCTCCATCTCTCTGATCTCAATCGGGATCTCAAAGTCCTTGTTCGCATCATAGTCATCGACACTGATAACTCCCTCTCAAATCAGGAACCTCTGGTATGGTCGTCTCCTGTGGGACGACTGTCTGCGGTGGCTGTGGTAGGGCCGACTCCTGTAGCTGCTATGGGGAGATGGGCTGAAATGGCACGGTCGCCCGCCCTCCGCGCTGCCCCCTCTTCTGCTGCTGCCACCCCATAGAATCGGTCTGAGGACCTTCCCCTTATCCATCTCTGAAGCCATACAAACTACAAAAATTTAAAAAAAAGATTTAGTCACATTTATATGTAAAATTATAATAAAAATAAAAATAAAATAAGTATTGTCCGTACCTCAAGTGATAATGAGAAATGCAAAAAAGAAAACTCTCCGACAAACGTCAGAACGCTCAGATCTTAAGGAAAACTCTCGGAGAAACTTCAGAAAACAAAACGGCAAAATGGGAAAAAGGAGAGGCGGCGTGGCTTTTATAGTTGAGCATTTTATAGCGGTTATTTAAAAAACCGCTACATCAACCGCTACAAAAAAGTTAAGGCGGTCAAACTTGGTAGCAGTTATGAACAAATGTTAAGACCCTTGAAGTTCTGTAGCGGTTATGAAAGAATAACCGCTACAAATTAATTGACCTTTGAAGTTTTGTAGCGGTTATGTCTCCGGAACCGCTACAAATAGGCGACCTTTCATTTTTTGTAGCAGTTCAATTCGTAGTAACCGCTACAAATAAATGATACACTATTGGCAAGGCTCGTTGGCGCCAAGTGGCGCAAATTTTGTAGTGGTTTATTTGTATAACCACTACAAAATAACCGCGACAAAGGTTTGGCGAGAATCTCGTGCCATACTTATAGCGGTTATTTCCTATTAACTGCTACAAATAATGTTGCTAATCTATCGCGCCACTTGGTGCGAGGTTGACGCTACAATATTGTAGCGGTTTATGTTGAAACCGCTATAAATATCAACATTTGTGGTTGTCAATATTTATAACGGTTAAAATGAACCGCTACAAATCCACCGCTATAAATTTTCATTTTTTTGGTAGTGTGTGGATGGTTGAGACACCTTCTGCTCGGGTTCGGGAGCTTCTGGTAGCTGACATGGATGCTTGTGTCAGGAATGTAGTTGTGGGCACCTAGTGCCGTGGTTGTCTATTCAGTGTTTATCCAAAAAAAAGAAGAAGAAAAGGGTTCGGTTTGTTGACGATGTCTTTCTAGAGCTTATAATAAAGTGATAAAATTAAATCTGCAATTAATTAACATGTCATCCACGTAGAATGGCATGTGAGTGGGACCTACTAGAGCCTAAGTTGCTTTAGATTTTGTCTACACATGGAAAAATTATTCACAAAGAGACTCTTTTGATCATCTCCTTATCTGATCTTTTTCCACAAAGGAAGAAAAAAAAAGAAAGAAAACAAAAATCCACCACCACAACAGTTCCTTTATTACTTGTATGTTATTTTTTAATATAATTAAAGTTAAAAAGAGAGGAATAGAATGAGCTAGGAACCCTAAAGCCAAACTCTCTTTTCCCCAGTCAATATAGTAGGGCTTGATATATGTAAGGTTTATAGAATATATGTATAGGCTCTTTCATTCACACTAAATTTAAATAATCTATTCTAATGTAAACCTTTTTTTTGGGGGAAAAATTTATGTGTTTTATACGTATTGAGTTGTAAAGAACAATTAGTTATGCATGTTTATTTATACCTAAAAAATAGAGTTAAAATTTGTCTGATTGATGAGCCCCTCTTTTTGTCAGGGAAATTTTCAACTTTTAACTTGTAAAGAAGACAACTTTTGAAAATGGAGATTTTGAGGCACATACTTTCGTGGGGTTGCAATAAAAAAGGTGCATGATAGGGACCATTGGTGAAAGGTCAAGGCTTCATTCAAATAAAGCAACAATAATATGATGCAAATTAAATTCTCTTTTAATTTATATATATAAACTAGATATGGGTTTGTGAGGATTTTGAGATATGGTGAATACAAGACACAGACCACACTGTTGCTCAAGTCCTTCGGGGGCGCTCATTGTCCACGTTTCAAAGAAATATAAAGACACACATACAGTACTTTGGCTCACAATATAAGTCAATTCGGTTAATTCATCATAACCATGAGATGATAGTTGACACATTAAATCTGTCACAAATTGAAAATTAGTCTAATTTTGCCCATATTAAATGCAGTTTTGAAGGATAGAGAAAAATACAATGAATTATATTTAAGTATTAATTACATGAACGAAATTGACAAATTAACATTCATTATTCTGAAAGTGACTTATATTATGGACCAAGTCATTATTTTAAAAGTGACTTATATTGTGTGAATTATCATCAAAAGAAAAGGCTACTACACTAATTACAAAATGAATTTCTAAAGCCACCAAATGATGACTTTTATATAAGGTTGTCAAATTCACGAGTTTAAGCAAGCTCGTGACAAAGACATAAACTTATATCATAAACTCAAATAATAAACTTGTAAGTTTACTTTTATCATTAAATATGTATTAACAATGTATAATTAAATAATTAAAATATACAAAATGACAATAATTTGATTTAAATATATTTTAAATCCAAATAAATGAAATGAAATCCATCAAAATTCATATAATTTATCATATTTAACAAAAAAAAAAATTTATAGAATTTATAGATAAAGTCACTGGGTATGATTAAATCGAAAAAGTTGACACAAGTTTAAGAGTGAGCTAATACGGTTTTGTAAGTTAAAAACGTAAAAATGATAAATTTGATGTATAAACTCGTGAGTTTACCAACAACTAGACTTGATTTTGTAAACTAACAATATAAAAACGGTAAATTTGGAGAGTTAACTCACAAATTTGACAATAATACTCCTATACACACACGCTTAATAAAACTGCCCATTTGTCCACACACAGATATATGAGCATATCATGCATAATGGTCACAAGTCCCAACCCCATTATCATTTTGATTCTCTGCTCAATCAATTCATTAAAACGAAGTCTCGCATGCATGCACAAATCATTATATATATATATATATATATATATATATATATATATATTCCTCCTAATAAACCCCTCTTTTTCCCATGCCCAATGCTATTTTATAACAACGTATGTATATATCTCAGAGAGAGAGAGAGAGATTATTATACATGCAAATAGTTATATAGTGGAAAGGTATAAATAATGGAGAAGAGTGCAATGATTTGATTTGATGTGAAGAAGATATAGGGAGCTAGCTGGGGTCTTTGGATGCCATGAAAAGAAGGAGGAGCGTCGTTGCTTGAAATAATGCTTCCTGATATGATAGTGGCCTCCCGTGAAAATGAATACCCCTCTCTCTCTCTCTACATATATAAGTCCATTTTAATTTGATCTTCAATCATTAATTTTTTTGGTATCTTGAACCATCCAATATCACGTCCTTTCAAGGGTTGAAATTAATGCAGTTATAATCTACATCGTGTCAATAAAAAAGAACACAGGCCAGAATATAATGATGTGAAACGAACAGCCTCACGCATATGCAGTTTATTAACTAGGAACTTGGTTTTTTTTTCCCTGAACGGCTACTAGGAGCTTGATTAATCATGCATGAACAACTCATTTTCCATAATTACACTAGATAAGAATCCATATATATATATATATATATATATATATAAAATTATGGGCAAAAGATTAAAAAAACTTATAGGAGTGGCAAAGTTTGCTCTTAACTTCATTGCAGCAAAACTTGACTGACTTACCTTGTAGATCATATCAAAGGGCATGCGAGTAATGAATATATTAATTGTAAAACGAAAACATGGATATATATATATATATATATGGAGGAAGTGAAAGTTTAAGTGATTTTACTGTGTGCAATTGCGTATGCAAAGCAAAAAGATGAAGGTGACAAGAAAAAAAAAAAGAGAGGAGCCTGTTTAGCCGAAAGCTTGCAGTACCCTTTTCTCCATTAAATTAAATATAAATGACATCAAACAAAGCACATCATATCTCAGTTTAACCCCCAAGTACAAAATTCTTATAAAGCATAATTATATATAATTAGATTAGATTTAAATATTATCATGCTCAATTTAAAGTAGTTCTATTAATATGATTTTTTTTCTCATTAATAAAATTCAAACATTTAATTTTACTTTAGAAGAATTAATTTCCTTCCACTAATTGACCCAACCATTATTAATAATACACATTAAAGTTTTATCAAATAATTAAACATAATTATATACAACATATATAACAATTCAAACATTTAACTTTGCTTTGGGAGAATTATTACATATTATACATATAGCATATGCAATGAGGGCACCAATCCCCACATTGCATCATATTTAAATTAAAAAGAAGTTTTGATATATGAAAAGTTGTGTGTGTGTGTGTGTGTGTGTTTTGTATGGTTTAATTTAGAATATTGTAATTGCCGGCTGCACATCTTGTGCTGAGAGGTTCACATTACCTTTGGAAACTTGTAAGAAATAGAGGCTAGTGCTTATCTTCATTGGGTTTCTAAATGCTTGAATGCTGATCAATTTCTATCATACTCTCTTCTTTGTCTTTGCCATATGAATGCAATATAATTAGTTAATTAATTGATTAAAAGTGTAAAAAGGAAAATAAAGGTGAGAATATTCAGTGTCATGTTTCACTGCAACATCCTCTTTTCTGTGTTCTTTTTGGTCGGAAGTGACAGCATAGTAGCATTCATTATGTTGCAACTCTCCATTTATATGTATGGGTGCAATAAGACTTCAATTCTATTTATGGCCCTATTTATATTAATTATTTTAGAAAAAATTAATCTTTTGGTCCATACAATTTTGACTAAGTTGAAACTGAGTCCTTTCAGTTTGACTTGATGCAACTTAGTCCCTATAGTTTTGACTCGATAGTAACTTTGTCCATCAATTTTGACTTACTACGACTCAATTCCTATAATTTTGGCCGTTTTATAATTTTGTCATTGTGTTTTAGAATAAAGGTCAGTGACTGAATTATAAAATATTTAAAGTATAGGGACTCAGTTGCAGTAAGTCAAAGTTGAGGGATTGAGTTATATCCGAATCAAAATTATAGAGATTGAGTTGTATCAAGTCAAAGTATAAGGATTAAGTTACAAATTAGTCAGAATTGTGGGGACCGAAAGATCAATTTGCCCATTATTGTTTAATTGCTTTTGTTCTTATGGCGGTGGACTTAATTAAATTGTGGCCCAAGACGAGCATGAGATAGTCAATATATTTATATGGTAATATTCAAATTAAGGCCCATGAAAGGGTTCGGAATCATATTGGGCTTTCATCTTCTTAATATGCATTGCCAATTTATTATTTTAGGTTAAGGGTGAGATTGCTCCAAATTTATTATTTTAAGGGTAAAACTGCACCACTAGATATTTTAAGGTATTTGATGCACCACAAATTTTTTTTTAAGATATTGGATGCACTTTTACCCTATAAAATACGCAAGTTGAAAATTATATCACAAGCAAATAAAGAAACAAAAAATTACTCCAACGTGCCGGCTCGCATACGATCATTGCAATTGGGGGTAGAAATCCTGTCAATCCTGCATGACAACCATGTTTTTCCATTCAAATGATGGGTCTCATTCGTCAGATAGGGCGCACTTTGAGTAGTTTCATGTGGTGCATATATCACTTTATAAGCCCAGGGAAAAAATTTGATCCTTATTATATGTCCACTTTTGAGGGTAAAGAATGTTTATACATTAAACATATATTTTATGTCTTATTCAATATAAGAAAATGCATTATTAAAAATTTAAGGGTTAATACGATTTTTTATCCTTCAAGTCCATCCTCATTTTGGTTTTAATTCCTAAGTTTCAAATTATAAGCTTTGGTCCTTCAAGTTTTATTCCGTTTAAAACAGTGTCTCTATAATTAAATAAAAACTTGAACTATTTTGCTCATTGAGAGACTAAAACCAAAATGAAGATAAACTTGATGGGACTTGTAAGACCCCTCTTTATTCTGACTTGCAGCTGCATATTAATGCGTAATTCGGTAGGCACAACAGGAATAACATAAATATATGATACAATATGCTTGATTGTATACAAAATTCTCATATAGGGTATTGCACAATAAATTACAGACCTTAAAAGTAAATAAACGGTCTTCGGATAACCAACTGCTTTGCTTGTATAGCCTGGAACCTTTAGTTGCCGGAAATTATGCTTATGTCTTTTAGTTGTTGCCTGCAGCTGAAAACTATATATTTGTATGGAAAGGGTGAGATTCAAGAGAATCTCAGTAGTAACAAACTATCAATAATATAAAATGTCATACATAAATATGCTAGTTGCCAAATCATGTAACAGAACCATGACACTATGTATTCTTCCTATGTGTCAGTGTACCACAGCTGGGTCTTAGATCACAACTAGGTAATATGTGTGTTCACTATTCATATCACAAAATATGGTATACACAAGCATATAAACATTCACATAGTATATGAGAGATAGGTTATTATTTAGAATGTCCTTTCCTTGCATGACTGTTGGTCTAAACTGTCTGTCTGGCTCGGGCTATCGATATATCCTAACATTCCAAATTTAGGATAAATGAGTTATCACTCATTCATAAATCATTCTAAACTCATTGTGTTGGTTATCTTGACTCAAAAACACATTTTGACCATTTTACCCTTGGGAACCCGATCTAAGCCCTTTGTACCCGGTCCGGCTGTACTTTTTAAAAAATTTTGACCCGGGCTATTTGTAACCCCCGCCTTAAAAACTGTAATTATAACAGTAATTATATTTGGATTTTAAAATTTAAGTGAAATAGAGACTAATAATCATCAAACGTCATTTACAATCCCTTCCTTACGGGAGGGTTTTCACAAATTCTTTCAAAACCTGTTGCTTTGTCCTAGTCTCAAATTCACGTTTCGAATATAACTATCTTGTGTAGTTATGTCACATTTATACATATCAGAGTTTACAACAAAAATTCTCGGCAACCCCCAAGTTTCATTTATATATTAAAGGATTTAAAGCTTCCTAAATAGGGGATTATACAACCATATTCACAATATTATTTACATCTCAAAAAGAATATAAAGTAATCCTGTCCAAAATAGATAACCAACAGTCCAAAATGTAAAACCTCTCTACAAGGTCCTAATCGCTCCTGGTTGTCCGCTTCTCCTTGGAGCTACTTGCCCTGTATGATGGTTAGTCAAAGGAAAGAATGAGATTCAAAAGAATTCAAGTAGTAACAAATCATTTATACAATGTTTAAACACATAGCATATATGATCATGTTAAGCAACAACACAATGGTGCATGGCTCACGCCACATACGACATCACTCATGGATGTATTCACAATGTGACAGCGTTCGATGTGATCACTATGCCCGCTTTCGCGATAAACACTATGCCAGCTTCTGCTATAATCACTATGTTCGCTTTTGCGGTATAAACTATGCAGTAGCATCACAAAGCTTCACAAGACGTCATAAGGTATCACAAAGCAGCAGCAACAACACAATGCATGATAGACATACATACAATGCTTTACACATAGTATAAGAGAAAGAGTCACTACCTTGTTCTTTCTTGACGTTCCTTGGCACAGTGGGCTCACAAGTATGGCAGAGGTCAAATCCTAGAAACCAAATCAGGGACAACCAATCGTTCTCTTTTCCAAATACTTATTTCCATAATACTTTAGGTTGGTTATCATTTGAACTCTTTAGGTGGCTATTAATGGCCTAAACATATGTCAAAAGGGTTGGAAGAAACTACCCTGAAGACCCCTTTTTGGAAGCAAAACATTGATTTTTGGCTGACTCACTCGAGTGAAGATAACCTCAGTTGAGTGATGAGGGACTTGCACTCGAGTGGGAAGCTCTCACTCGCGAGTGTTTAACAGAGAGCAACATCAATGGCCAAAAAGTGCTTACTGCACTCGAGCAAGAATATTTGCACTCGAGTGATGACCCCAAATTCACTCGAGTCCCAGAAAGTGAAACATAAGAAGTGTTTGCCCGAGAGCACAACAAATGTCACGCCCTTATCTCATGTTCAACTTTTTCAGAGTATTCACGGAAAACGATATTCGGTTTGATAGGCAACACAGGAATAGCACAATTATACTGATAATATGTGCATGATTACATGAATTCCCCATAGGGGTTTGTACATGATACTTACGATTAAGGTAGCCGCACAAGGTTACTATGGTGTCTAAATTCATCCCAGTGAAACGGAGACTTTTTCTCATCTTCGTTCCACTACTATAATCCCCTCATACGGTACTTTACATTGTTGTTTACATATCTTCTATCCTCTCTTGTCTAAATTGTTGATAGGGGAGGGTGAGATTCGAGAGAATCTCAGTAGGAAACAGATACCATAATGCATGCATGATTGATGCTATATGTATGACATGTTAGCTTTATCTAGATGTATGCCCCATAATAACATTTCTGCATGCTCAATGTTTCATACAACAAGACTATGGCCACAGCGAAAACAGAAACAGAGCTTCATTTATTCAAGTATGCTCTACACAATCAAGTAAAGCAATCACATACATCACTACACAAGCAAAGATATCAAATACATGCAAATAAGGTAAGTCCCCTACCTTAACTCTTTCCGTCTCGAAACGCGTGTCTCGATCTACGTGCAAACAGCTCAGGGCTCTATATTCGATCCTACAATGTCAAATTTACTATTTAGACACTTCCATAGTGTTTCTGGGGGTTATATGAGTCTATCTTAAAAAATTACTAAAATACTCCCGGGGACCCGGCCCGGCCTCGCTGCACCCGGTTCGGTTGTACTTTTTCAGAAATTTTGACATGGGTTATTCTTACATATTTTCACCCAAGGAATTCATTTCCAGACTCGGAATTATCAAATTCAATGTCAAATTACGAAATTGCCCTTGGCAGCCCTACTTTTAGGGTTTTAGGGGCTTTTCCTTAATTATGCTTTCTAGGCTTTTTCCGAAAAAGTTCCCAACTGTAATCCCATCTAATTTTCCCTCCTGAATCCAATGGAACCATTAAATCATTGAAAATCCAACTCTAAGACCCATTTACAGTGATGGCCGAACTATATGGGTTTTAAGGGGAAAATCAGGGTTTTTCGGTTTCGGCTGCGTAAACACGTTCTTTTATATTCCTATCCACTTTATTGACTATTCCATTGGGTTACAACTACCATTAAGACCCAATTTTGGCAGCATAACCCCTATATCATCACATTTCCAAACTTTAAAACCAATGATAATCCGGCATAATTTCACCGATTAAATTGTCCACAGCAACTAGAATAATCAATACACAAGAGTTTGGAAGTTACCTCAAGCTCCTACTAGCTTTTCTCAAGATGGCTGAACCCTAACCCTTGAAACACCAAAAGATGAGCTTCCAAACCTTGAATCACATAGAATAATAGCTTAGGAGCGGAGTTATACGCATTAAGAACCGATTTACTGAAGAAATCACTTACCTTTACAAGCTTTTTCCTCTCCTTCTCTCTCTAAAAATCTCAACTCTTCTCTCTCTCTAAAACTGAAAATGGCATCAGTTATGGCTGCTGGAAGGAGATGATCACTTTTTATTTTAATATCTAATATCATATTTCATTTATTTGATAATTTCCCAATTTTCAGATTTTTACAAAATTCTGGCATATTTCTGCCTAAACTTTGAAAAATCATAACTAATTCTAGAAAAATCAAATTAGAGTGAATCCAAAGCCTATAGAATCCGTATTGAGTCTAGTTTCAATTAAAAATATAGAATTTTGCTGAATGGAATCACAAAATTCCCAGAATTTCAATCTTTGCATACTGTTCCAGAAATTTCACAGTTTTTCTGTGCTGACTTCAAAAATTCATATCTTTTTGTATGTAGCTCTAATTGAGTCATATGACCTATCAAATTAAAGCTTAGGATATCTACTTTCATCCTCTAAAATATCATAATTTTTGATCATCATTTGATCATTCAAAATCATATGACAAGCTTACTACCTTATAGGCAATTCATCAAAAACATAATTACTTTCTCCAAAATTCATCATTTTACTTTTTTAATACCCCAAAGATATAAGAATCATTAGGAGATAAATTTGGAACACCTGTTAAACCAGGGCTTATCAGTCCACTTAATTTAGGCTTATTCTCAAGTCTCTAATCCCAAATTTCGGGGTATTACAACAAATTCAGAGGAAAAAGCTCACTTGAGTACCACCAATGTCACTCTAGTGAGAACACAACACCTGCGAGTGTCAAATTACACTCTTGGAAATTGGGCAGCGGTGCTTGGCCAAGAGTAACCCTTAACCTGAACTTACACCTTCACTCGAATGAACCCATGCTCACTTGAGTGATCGCCAATATCTCTCGCGAGTTAGGAAGTGTACTCTTGCATTCCACCAAGTACACCACTGATAAACTGAAGGAAACAAGAAATATGCTGCTGCACTCGAGTGAGACCTATCCTCACTTGATTGAGCCTTATCAGATTGCCAGATCACAGCAACTGATAGAAATTCCCAGATTTGCCAAAACGGATCCTAATGGTTCCCAAACTCAACTTAAAGCTCATTCCCATCTAAAATTCTATAAGAAACCTATTGGTAACCTCAAAACACCCAAATTCCCATCCTAACAACAAATTTGGGTCCTAGATCAATACATCACACATAACAACCAAAGACGAATCTTTTCCCCATTCAAATTCCAACCAAAACTAATGACATTATAACACATCCCAACACCAGTTTCTACATATTACCATATCAAACTCATTCATTTCCAATTCTCATGAAATTAGGAAAAAAATCCAAAATTTACAAAACTTAACAAAAAATAACAATAAATATATAAAAATGATCCAAATGCTCACCTCTTCAATTTACTAAAGTCAAAACCTTGATTTCCCTGCTTTCAAATTTGTTCCAACACCCAAATCACTACCTTTCAAAATTCTGAAACCATCAAGACAAAGCTCTTAACACTATGAACAAGATTAATGAAGAGTGTTTGAGCATATGAGAACCATTACTTACCTAAAATTCAAGTTTTTTCTTTCTCTTTCTTCCTTAAGGTCGCCGGAAATGGAGGTGAGGAGAGAGAGACGATGAAAGATGATGAAGAAGGTCAACTTTCCCTTTTTCTATGCTTACCTACCGATTTGAGGGAGATAAGAGAGAAAAAGATGAGCTTGACACATTGGGCAAATCCCATGGTCCATATTAAGCCACTTGTCAACATCTTGCTCACTTTTCCATGAGCTCACATAGGTGCAAAGCACCCGATTCTGACCCATTGACAATACATCTCAACCATTGATATTTAATCACCAATGAGTTTCCTCTTTGGTAACTGACTAATTATTCGATAAATTTCCAATTTTACCATTCTTGATTTTCACTATGATTACTAAATCATCACCAAGTACATTTATTTCAAATTCACATCACATTTCTCCAAAAGCGTTTAATTACACTAATTACAATCACTTTTGAAGTCATTAACCCTTAATCTCAAATTGGGTCATTACAATTCTCCCCCCGTAAAATAAATTTCGCCCTCGAAATTTGTCAAACTACTTGAGCCATAACCTCCGGATATCGTTTTCGCATATCCTCTTCCGCTTCCCAATTTGCTTCTCTCTGGGTCATTCCCCTCCAGATTACTTTCACATATGAGATACTTCGGTGTCTGAGCCGTCCTTCTTCTTGATCAATAATCTGCTTTGGCTCCACCGCATATGTGAAGTCGTCTTGCAACTCAACTTCCTTATACTCAATGATGTGAGATGGATCTGGTTGGTATTTCTTCAGTTAGGAAACATGAAATACATCATGGAGTCTGCTCAAATTCGGGGGTAGGGCTACTCGATATGCAACAGGCCCAATCCTTTCAAGGATTTTAAAAGGACCTACATACCTTGGGCTCAGCTTCTTCCTCTTGATAGCTCTCCCGATGCCAGTAACCGATGATACTCTCAAAAATATATGATCACCAACTTCAAATTCTAGAGGCCGTCTCCTCTTGTCAGCGTAGCTTTTCTGTCGACTCTGCGCTGCAAGAAACCTCTTACGAATGATACGAATCTGTGCTGAGGTTTGATCAACAAGCTCCAGCCCATAAAGGTTCCTCTCAGATAACTCATTCCAGCACAAAGGTGATTGGCACTTCCTTCCGTACAACACTTCATACGTGGCCATCTGGATGCTTGCATGATAGCTATTGTTGTAAGTGAACTCATCAAGTGGAAGAAAGTAGTGCCAATTCCCTTTAAAATTGAGGACACAAGCTCGTAGCATATTCTCTATTGTCTAAATAGTTCTCTCTGACGGTCTATCCGTTTGAGGATGATAGGCCGTACTAAATTTCAATTGAGTTCTCAGGGCTTCATGCAATGCCCTCCAAAATCTAGAAGTGAATAGGGTATTCTTTACATTTTATGTTGTTATATTATGTTATTTCATTTTATTTATGTTTTATTTTTTTATTTACATATTTAACATTTATATTTCTTTATTTTATTTACATTTTATGTTATATTTTATTGTCTATTTTATGCTAATTATTTCATATTGTTTCATATTTCTTTATTTTACTTGAGATTTTAATAGCGATATTAAGTTGTAAATGCAGTATTTATTGAATATTTTCTAATAACTTTCACCGGAACTCCGGCAGCTAATATTATGTTTTGAATTTCTCAAGTTAAAGTTGCTAACAGTGATACTAAAGTTGTTAATATAGATAATTGAGTTGTTAATAACCTTCACCAGAACTTCGGCGGCTAATTTCGTTTTTTAAATTTCTCAGACTAAGATTGTTAATATAGATACTTGAGTTGTTAATAGCGATACTAAAGTTGTAAATGGAGTATTTGTTGAATATTTACTAATAACCTTCACCAAAGTTCCAGAGGCTAATATTATATTTTTTGAATTTCTCTAACTAAAGTTGTTAATATAGATACTTGAGTTGTTAATAACCTTCATCGGAGCTCTGACAGCTAATATCTATTTTTGAATTTCTTTGACTAAGTTATTACTATAGATATTTGAGTTGTTAATATAGATACTTGCCGGAGCTCTGGTGTAATACCTCGAAATTTGGAATTTGAGGGTTGGGAATAAGCCTAAATTAAGCGGACTGCTAAGCCCCGGTTTAGCAAATGTCCCAAATATATTCTCTAATGTTTCTTATATCTTTGGGGCATTAAAGAAAATAAAATGGTTAATTTTGAAGAAAGTGATTATGCTTACGGTGAAATCGCCTATGAGGTAGTGAGCTTGTCATGTGATTTTTATTGACTAAATGATGAGCAAAAATTATTAAATTTTACAGGATGAAAGTAGACATCTTAAGCTTTAATTTGATAGGTCATATGACTCAATTAGAGCTATATACAAAAAGATATGAATTTTTGAAGTCAGCACAGAAAAACTGTGAAGTTTCTGGAATAACATGCAAAGATTGAAATTCTGGGAATTTTGTGATTCCATCTAGCAAACGTCTATATTTTTCCTTGAAACTAGACTCAATAAGGGTTCTATAGGCTTTGGAATTACTCCAATTCTATGTTTCTAGAATTAGTTATGATTTTTCAAAATTTGGACAGAAATCTGCCATAATTTTGTAAAAAATCCGAAAATTGGGAAATTAAATTAATAAGTAAATACCATATGATATATCATCTTCCTCCTCCTCTTCAGCCCAAAACTGACGCCATTCCAGAAAAATAGAGAGAGGAAGTTGTGTTCTTTCAGAGAGAGAAGGAGAGGAGAAAACTTACGAGATAAGTTGATTTCTTTGGTGAATTTGTACCTAACGTGTATAATCCATCTCCTAAGCTTATTTTCTATGTTGTTTGAGGTGTTTGAAGCAATATTTTTGGAGTTGGGAAGGTTAGGGTTTCAGCCAAGAAAAGGAAAAGCCAGAGGGAGCTTGAGGTAACTTCCAAACTCTTGTATATTTACTATTCTGGCTGCTGTGGATAATTTAATTGGTGAAATTTTGCCGAATTGTCTTTGGTTCTAAAAATGGAAAATGGGTTTATGGGGCTGTTATGCTGCCAAAATTGGTACTAAATGGTAGTTGTAACCTAATGGAATAGTCAATAAAGTGGTTAGAAGCAGAAAGGAACGCGTTTACGCAGTTGAAACCGAAAAACCCTAATTTCCCTCATAGTACCTGTATATTTTGGCCAGGGCTATAAATGGGCCTTAGAGTTAGATTTTCAATGATTTGATGATTCCATTGAGTTCAGGAGCGAAAATTAGGTGGGGTTACAGTTGGACACTTTTTCGGAAAAAGGCCAAAAAACATAATTACGAAAACGCCCCTGAAACCCTTAAAGTGGGGTTGTCAGGGTATTTTTGTAACTTAACATTGAATTTGATAATTTTGAGTCCAGAAATGGATTTCTTGGGTAAAAATATGTAAGAATAGCCCATGTCAAAATTTTGGGAAAAGTATAGCCGGACCGGGTACAGCGGGGCCGGGTCGGGTCTCCGGGGATATTTTAGTGATTTTTCAAGATAGACTCATGTAACCCCCAGAAACACTTTGGAAGTGTCTAAATAGTACATTTGACATTGTAGGATCGAATATGGAGCCCCGAGTTGTTTGCATGTAGATCGAGGCACACATTTTGCGGCAGAAAAGGGTTAAGGTAGGGGACTTACCTTACTTGCATGTATTTGATATCTTTGCTTGTGTAATGATGTGTGTGATTGCTTTACTTTATTGTGTAGAGCATATTTGAATAAATGAAGCTCTGTTTCTGTTTTGCTGTGGCCATAGTTTTGTTACATGAAACATTGAGCATGCAGAAATGTCATTGTGGGGCATACATCTAGTTAAAGTTAATATGTCATACACATAGCATCTATCATGCATGCATTATGGTATCTGTTTCCTACTAAGATTCTCTCGAATCTCACCCTCCCCTACCAACAATTTAGATAGGTGAAGACAAAATGTATGCTGAGAACAAAGAAAAGAACCGTACGAGGGGATTGCGGTGGTGGAACGAAGAGGGGAAGATATCTCCATTTCACTCAGACGGGTTCAGACAGCCTGGTAGCCCTGTGTGGCTACATTGATAGTAATTATTATGCACGAACCCCTATGGGGAATTTCTGTAATCGAGCACTTTTTATCAGTATTTTTATGCTATTCCTGTGTTGCCCACCGAACCGCATATCATTTTCTGCGAATACTCTAGTAAAGGTGAAATTAAAGTAAGGGCGTGACATCTGGCAGCCGACAACTGACAAGGAGTTTGAGGATTTTTTATTTTTTAAAAAAACTAAGGGTAATTAAATAATTTCTCAACTTTTTTAATGTTTTAAAATTCTAAATAAGTCTTTTTAAAATTATTAAAATTCAACATGCTTATTTATTACCAATTTTGATGGTAAAACCAAAACACCCCCCCCCCCCCCCCAAATAATCCCCATGAAAATTTAGTAAGCATCTAATACATGGGGTTGGGCCATTGGATTGGTGGACCAAGCCCAAGAAAAAGTTGTGGCATTATTATTTAGCTCTCTTTATCATAAGAAAACTAAAACACGTACATTATGAATTTATGATAAATCTAGAAATCAGCTCATTATTTGTAAATTGTGACTAAGAGATAAGTATAACTTGTGGCAAGAAAAAAAAAACAAAACAAAACAGAGAGATACGTATAACTTATTATTAATTTTATATTTTTTATTTTGAATAATTATTCTTGAAATAAGGGAATCGCTTCGTGAAGTTTGATAATTTGATTCTAGTTAAGCATTCTGAGCTACATCAGGTTGAGCCATAGACACCGTGTTATCTCTCAGCCCAACTCAATATATACGTATTTAAGTTTTTAATATTAAGGGTTAATCCTTAATAAAATTTTTGAAATTTTAAGTCTGTTCTCATAATGGTTTTGATCGGTCAAGTTTCAAAAACTGGGTTTTAGTCGCCCAAAGGGGAAAATAGTCAAACTTTTATTCCAAATTATAGATATCAATATTTTAAATGAAATGAAATTTGAGGGATCAAAACCTATAATTTGAAATGTAAGAGATCAAAATTAAAATAAGGGCAAATTTGACCAAACAAATATTATATTAACACTACTATCAATTAATCTGATAGGATTGCTTTTCTTTATATATTTTATGGAATATTTTATGACAATCATTGAGATTTTTTTGGTATTTCATTCTTGTGATTTTGTTTGAAATTTTAAATTGATTTCTAACCTAATATTATGTAATATATACCCCTGTCATTTTTATAGGTTATAAATAATCAAATTAGGCAGATAAAAAACATAGTTAAAGGGAGTAAATATATAAAGAGTAATTTTTAAAAATATATCCCTAGTCTAAGAAAGAGTTTGTGAGAGAGAGAATGAGTAGAGAAAAATATTTAATGTTAACACATATAATAAATTCATCAGAAGTTTAACTTATAAAAAGGTCAGACAAAATTCAAAAGAGTATTCCTTATTTTTAACAAAATATTATTATTTTTTCATTTAATTACTTATTGACATAATGTATTTTGGATGAAGGTAATACATTTTATGAATAAATTATATTTTCAAAATTTCTAATAAAGTTTTTTCTTTATATAGCAAGCCAGGACTCTGTCCCAAATATTCATCAAACCTGACAAAGAAAATCACGCAATTTGCATCAAAGGTCACAGTCTGGTCCCAATACAATGGCATGCGGAAGCATCATCAATTAATTATCACAAAATTTTGTTTAAAAAAAATTGTGAAAAGATTTTCATTTGATGTTGGATTGTGAAGAAATGATGATGAATTGACCCCTAATTTGCTATATATCTCTTTCATAATTAAAATCCTCACAAGTCACTTCATCTAATAATCACCCCTCACACATAACTCACAGCCTCAACCATCAATCATTGTTTTGAGACATTAGATAAAAAAAAAAAAAAATCAAATTTCATTCTTCATGATTTAACTGGTTATATTTTCAGTTGGATTGATGATGTAATAATTAAATAAAAATTTAATAAAAAATAATTAAAAAGAAGAAGTAAATCTATTATAGTTTAACTGTAAAGATTATAACACCACAATATGAAAAAAAAAAAATTAATGAAATAAGACCATATGGTTATACATGATCTAAAAATGTTGAGAGAGCCAATTTTTTTAATTTATTTCAGCACATGGTTATACACTAATTCCATAAAAAGACGGTAGTGCCTACTGGCTCAATTAACTTGGGTGAACTTAGTCCTGCTTGATCCATTTGGACCAACCCAAGATAAAAGAGTTTATAAGAGGACTGGGTTGAGTTTGCCACATCGCATGGTCGCCTATCTCTCTCTCTCTCTCTCTCTCTCTCTCTCTCTCTCACACACACACACACACACACACACACACACAGTTTTTTAGAATAAATTAATTTTCTGATTAGGATGAAGACTTTTTAGAATTCCATTCTTTTGATTTTATTTTAAATTTTGTATTTTTAACATTATATTTTAATGGAACAAGTTTTGAACGAATGTAATTACTTCCTTCGGTCCATATACACAAGTATAATTTTAAAATAGGCGGGGTGGTATTTATAAGATACACTTTAGAAACATTAACTATCCCTTGCACGCATATTTTTCTTATTCACTCCCTTTTTGGAAAACAACATGTATTTTTAAACGTTTATTTTCTTCAACTAACTTTAACTAATTTTTCATCTACATAACTTGATTATTTGTATCTACCGCAAGCAAGTACAAGATTTGTTTATGAATAAACATGAAGACCTTGGCCAAAAAAAAAAGAACAGAAAACCACAGGGGCAAAATTGAGAGTGACTCTATCACCATGACAAAAAGTTAATCCATGCTTTTTAAAACCAAAATGTTGCTTCAGCCAAATGGATATTTATTAGTGAGTTTTATTTTTTTAAGGCATGATTAGTGAAAATTTTAATTTTTTATTGTGAACAAGGAGCAATGTGGTCCTTATTGTACCATTATTGGCGGAGCCACTTAGCATAAATACGCAAGCGCACATCCATATCATATCGGTTGATCAAATCAAAGAGGAGAGAGAACAAATTACTAACAATTACTATCATGAGCGATAGAGATTAAGAAGCAAATGCGATTTCCGGTTATCGAGTGGTTCGATAAAAAGCAATTAAGAAGAAGAGGTTTTGGGTTTGGATAGAACAAACCGTAAAAAAGCATCTTTGTTTGGATTTGTTCGTGCTTGAATATGAGGTAATAATACTGTTTATGGATAGTTATATTTGGACAGAACAAGTTACCTGGATGGATTGGGATCTTGAAGAGGATGTCAGTTTCGTGATATTGATGTTGATGAAGAAGATGGGCGATTAAAAGTGATTCCCACTTTACAAGTCTTCGTCTTTTTACCACTCATCTTAGAGTTGCATGCAAGGTGTTTGATGATTTGCCAATTACAAAAAGCAGACATTATAGATTATACATATGCCTTTTTCTCTCCTTATCAACTTTGGTTTTTATTCCGCCACAACCACTTCATTTATTTTTCCCAGCTTTTCAAAGTCCCATCTATCACTAATGCTTTGTGCAAAACTTGATTATTAACAAAAGGAAAACAAAAAACAAAGAAGGTGGATGGATGCTTTATGTATATATCAATCACAGAATTCCACGTCTACCAGATTTTTTATACACATTCATGACTCTTTCTTCTTTTCATTTTTTCTTTTTTCTTTTTTCTTTTTTCCTTGGAGCTCTATAAAAATTATGTTAGTGTGGAATATGGTTATGATGAAACAGACCAATCTTGTGGTGCCCAGGTATACCAGGAACTGGTAGGAGAAGGAGAATCTCTCTGGCTCTTGCTAAAGATCAAGGCCGTGTTCATTCAAAAATCAAATGGTGTTATTATTATTGTGTGAAGTGTGAACATTCACTTTGAATAATATCACAGGTTTTCACCGTTGAGTTCATCCCTGACTCTGATATTGACTCTGATATACTCTGTAATGAAGGTCTCCATGACTTATACCTCACTGGTGCACCCCCAGAATTTGTCCTAATTACCCTCTGTCTCTCTCCCCTCATTGCCTGCAAATTCACCATATGACAGATAAAGCACCACTTAATTGTATTTATGTGCTTTCAGCATCAGAGGGAAAAAAGTTTGGCCTGGAATTTTTAGTTTCCAATTAAAACATGGGTCAAAACTCAAAAAGTGTTGAGTCTCTAAATGTTTGTTTGTCTGGCTGTGATCACACACACTAATTTTTCTGTGTTGTGTCTGTGAGATTCACCAGCTTCTTAGGGAGCAATATTTTATAAGATAGTGCTTATGTATATATATACCTGATATGGCTTTCTTGTGTGAGAATTCTCTCCTTCTTGCTGTACTGATGATTCTGCCTGTGCTGGCTTCCTTGTCTTTGCATGTTTCTTTGCTCTCAGGACGTTAACGACCTCTGAAACCACAGGAATTAAACACACAAGGTTAAGTTAAGACTCTATGACCCTGAAATTGTTATAGAAAACTCAGATATTTTTTTAACAAACATAAGTCCTTGGAAAACCACACTCCAAAAGTCAGCCGTTGAAGCTGGAGAGTCCAAGGCCTTATAAGACCTTTGCTTCAAGGTAGCCAACCATTGATTCGTGACACTTTGATAAAAGGAGCATTATAAAGAATGGAATGGAAACTAGCATAAATAAAATGTTTACACACCTTGATTAGTGATGAGCCTATAGGCATGGCCAAGAGTGAGAGTTTCATTAGGACGAAGAAGCTTAACCTGTGTGATACGCAGAGCGTTCTGGTCCTGATGATTCTGTTGCTGTTGTTGAACTTGATGACGAAGTGGGATTATCAAAGACACATAGTGACCAGGATTCATCCTCATCACCTCACTTGCAGTCACTGAACTGTACAATCTCTCCATCTTCCCATTTGGGTGCTGAATCACCAGTGCTGCTGCATCCACAGCTTGGCAGTTCCCCATATCTGTGAGTCTCTCTCTATCTCTCTCTCCTCTCTGAAATTGCAGACAAAAGATGAAGAATGGATATGGAAGATAGCAGAGCAAGAGGTTGAGGGAAGGTGAAGGAATGAGGAGAGGTCACTGTCTTGGTGAAAACAAGCTTTAGCTCTGATAACATACAGTGACATTTATAGGGTCATGATAAAAATGTTGGGGATTCTGTTATTTGTGAATAGGGAATCTAGTAAGATTATGGGGGCATCTTATTTTATTTATTTCTTATATTTAATAAAAGATTAGGCCAATTCTGGTAAAAATTAATTATGGAGAGGAGGCAAAAACATCTGAGCCAGTGAGAGTGCCACGTGGAGAGATCAGAAGATATGGAAGGGACATATCCGGCTAAGTCAGACTGAGTCAAGGATTAGATTCAATATGAGACATTACTGGCAAAAAAAAAAAAAAAAAAAAAGATTCAATATGAGACAAAATTTGGCCTTCCCATCTTCTCCAACATTACTACACGACCCGTTTGGATTAAAGACAAGGTCCGAAAGGAATGGAATGGGAATGAATGAAAAATATTTTGTCATAAAGGTATTTGATTGATACTGAAAAAGAAAATAGATTGATAGAAAAATTTTTGTTTGGTTAAAAGAAAATGAGTTGAAAGACATTTTTATCCTTATTTAAAAAATATTATTTAAAGGCCTTTATTTTAAAAGTATTATTTAAAGGCCCATGTGTTTACTTTAGCCCCTCTAATCATGTGCACTCCATGGGAAACTCTTGATCATGAATCATTTCAAATAATCCCCGCATAATCACATCTTAACCACCATAGGCTACAGGTGGTAAAAACGTGGAAGAAAGAACTTTGTTTGCTTTTGTTTTCTCATAACATGACAGAGCAATAACCATGATATACCCACTAGATGTTTGTGGTCATACATGAATGAATGAAAACAACTTTAACTACATGCGTCTGATGGGTGAATCATGGTTACATGCGACCAAGAAAATTTTACTCTAACCGTTATTTACCCCGTCACCCACATGTGGTCACTGTCACTTTCCGTGGAATAATTTTACTCATGGGTACATCATGGTTACATGATAGTTCTCTAACTTTACTCTCAACCATTGCACACCCATCATCCGTATCTGGTCAACACTGTTTCCCTTATGCGAATATCACAAATTTAACCACGTTTATCACATTAATACTTCATGGTTAATATGTAACCGACCAAATTTTGTCGCAGCCATGGAGTTCCAACCACCTCCAAATGCTCCCAATCAACTCTAGCAGGCAATGATCTCTTCGCTTAACTCAATACAAAAAACCAGGAACAGTGGGTGCATCACATTCAAAGCAAATAAGAACACAACAACCCAAAAGACGGAGAAGAAGCAACCCACCTATTTTCGGGATGCAGTGTTGTTGTTGGAAAAATTCTACAAGCCCTCTCTGTTTTTCACCACCCTCTGTTTTTCAGCTCCAGTAGTGTGAATTGGGATAAAATCCTTCACCTTTTTATATCATGTCGCCGTCACATCGGGGGCCTATGAGTCTTTCGCCCATTTTCATAGGGTCTAAAAAATGGGTTCCCACCATTTTTAGTGGGAACCCATTTTCATTTAAACGTAGGAAAATGGATGCCGGAGGGAAAATTTTTTCTTGGGAAAATTGTGTTCCAAACTGCCACCACTAGAGGAAAAATTCAATTTTCCCTTTCCTACCATTTATTTTCTTCTATCCAAATGGGCCTAAGATTTATAAGGGTGATATTGAATAGCATTTTCACACTGGATAATGACAAAGCATCTGCTAGGAATATCACAAATATGGAAGAAAATTATCTAAAACTGGCTTGATGCATGGTTAACCGGTTAATGAAATCTGGTAAGGATCAATGGTCCAATCATGGTTAAATTGGGATGATTAAAATAATATAATTTAATTAAAAAATATAAAAAATATTCATATGTAACCCTGAAAATTTTAATATTTAAATAAAATATACATTAATCTATAAGTAAATGGCACATTCATGTATAAACTATACATGGTCTAATAAAATAAAGTTATCAAAGCACAAATATGACAGATTTCTATTTTTTCTTTTATTTGTTTTTAACTCAAAATGACATTGTTTTAAGTTCAACAAGGAGAAATATCTAACTCTGTTTATCTATCCAAAGTTCTTGACTGAACTAGTTGAGGGACTAGTTCACAAGTTTATTCATGTGACTGACTGATCCGAGCTAGGTTTTAATACCATGATAATTAATATCAATGTTTTTAAGTGCATTTCTTCAAGCAAAAAAGCATATCCGTAGGATTCATCACCCTTTTCTATAGAGAAAAAGGAGGCTAATTTAAGAGTGTGAACGAGATTTTTGATACTGGACAGTGACAAAGTATCAGCTCTCTGCAGGCCCTAGAAAACCCTGGTTGGTTGCCAAGTAAATCTGAGGGGGGAGAATAGAAAAAAAAAAAAAAAAAGAAAGAAAGAAAAGAATATACAACCAATCCCAGAGGTACATGTTAGAGCAAGGAAAGTAGTGCAGGGGGAATATAATACACAGTGCACAACCAACTTTTCTATTTCCCTCAAAGTTTCAAGGGCCGATGCAAAAGTAGGAATCTGGCAAATAATTGTGACTAATATTGGGAGTGCTGATATATATAAAAATATGAAAGCAACAATGAGGATTTAAACTTTAATTTGTTTGGTTGATAGCACTTATGTGTTATAGGCTTTCTTTTTTCTTCTTTGAGTGGTGTTGAAAGTGGGTTGGACCAAATCATTAAGAACACATTTTGGAATTATATTAATTAGGATTAGCATTGAGATTTGATAATAAAATAACTTCCTGCAGACCCCTGCTTTATTGTGTGTGTTATATCAAGTATTTAAAGAAAGGTTCAAACTTTAAGACCAAAAATTTGAATTTGAAGTTAATATCATGGCAGTAACTAACTCTGTTGATTGCAATTTTTTGGAGAACTTATTGAAGTTAATTGTAAGATATACTGTTGTGGTACTAATGGGGACCAAGAAAAAAGACTCAAGTATATGCATCAATCAATTCTTTAAAACTAGCAAAAACAAAAGGGTTATGATCAATCAACTTAATTAGTTGAAATTTTAAAACTAGTGGGGCAACACTTGTTGTTCGAAAATTTTAAGATTAATTCAGTAATTAGAGGAGATTTTTTAGTATTTATGAAGTTAATTAGTTAGAATATCACAACAAAGAACAATAACAACAACCTACCTTGTTTCACATAGGTGGGTCAGTTACATATGAATTGTACAACATACATCATTATGCTATACCAATAACTAAACTTTCTATAAATTGCCCTATATTTAATGACTTCATTGAGTGTTTTCTCTTCAATTTTTCTCTCCATCTTTTTAGAAAACTCTATATTATTTGATCTATGCTCCTCACCTTCAATAGCATTCTTTGTACATATCTGAACCATCTTAAATAATTTTTTAATGATTTTCTCTTCAATAAATGTCATGCCAACTCTTTCTCACACTCGCACGCGCGCATACATGCATTCATCATGACAAATTTTATCTTTTTTTAATATTTTTTTGATACTATCAACATGTATTTCACACTTTTTCTGGATCTTATTACCAGGTGTCTAAACAACCAACTACTTTAGTTTTAGGATTTTTGGCTGCCCCTCTCAGTATAGATGTCTCCTCTAGAACATTAACTCAAGACTAAAAGAAATCTAGCCGGGTCATACATCGCTAGATCAATTATGTGTTATCTTTTTCTAATATTAACACAACTTCATCTCAACATCATAATCACTGACAAAAACCTTTTTTTTTTTTAAAAAAAAAAAATTAAATTTATAAAGAACGGTAAGAAATGGCCTTATTATAAGAATTGAAGGATTAACTACTAATCAGAAAATACACATACGGTCAAAATTCCTTGATACAATGAACAAAGGCCTCGTAAGAACAAAGAGGTAATCTTGGTGAGAATCTCATTTAGCATAAACAATGAAAAGTTTTGAAATTTTCTGCTCCCATGAGTCACATGTGTATAAATCTCTTTCACTATAATGTCTGTTTCTGAAAGTCATGTGATGATGAACTGTTAGGAGAGGAGACTTTTTGCCTCTAAATTTTAAATCGCAAGATGGACTCATTCTTGCTCAAATAAATTTTGTCTCTTATGAGACAATAAATAATTAAATATAGCCTCAAATTATATATATATATATATATATGTATGTAGAAAATTTTAACCCTCCATGCTCATCAATAGGCAAGTACTGATATTTATTATCTGGGGCCCCTATACACTCAATATTGTAATGTTAGGTCATGGTTCAAATCAAAATTATATTGCACATATTTCGAATTTATTTCAGGTTTTATAGTACAGTTTCTTGTTCCTTATAATTAATTGGCTTGGCCGTTCAAGTTTAAGCATTAATTTAAGTTAGTTAGTTAGTTAATTAATTAATTAATTCAGACTTTATTGTAAACAAAACGTGGAATTCTGAAGGAGTCTTATTGATTTCGTGACGGACTTGATCTTGAGAGTTTCTTTCTTCACGTTCTTTCTATATCAACAATGCTACACGACACAAAAATCCATCCAAACTTGTGTTTTTTAAATAACTTATTAAAATAGAAGTTACTGAATGATATTGACTGAGATCCTGATAAAAATATAGTTTCTGGAAGAGGGAGGAAAATGAAAAAAATGCTGTTGTTCTTTAACTTAGTTTGTTTGTATTTTATCTTGTTGGCAAATTTACTCGTGAATTTCTCTTGAACGATACTTCATTTACATGGGCTCTAAACCAAAGTTTTGCAGATAATTATATGCCCCTTAAACAAGGCACTTCTATGAGAACATTGTACATTGGTTTCATTATATATACTTGTCCACTGCTATTTATAGGGCAGAGAACATTGATTTCATTGCTTTTAAAGCAGAGGAAAAAGTTTTTCTGTACTACTTATACTCCTCTAGTCTTATTTATAAGGCGGGGAAGGTCTATTTTGTAACCCCCTTTACGTTCAAGGCCGAAATTAGTTCATAAAAACATAATAAGTTTGAATTAGAGGCCATATATGATTTGGGACTTGGACAAAATAAAATTTCCCACAAATCAGGGTTTTCAAAAACTTTTACAAGGCCTGTTCCACAATGGTCTCATACTCACATTTCAAACATAAATGGCCTGTACGCGTTGATTTTATTCATACATATTAGAGTATAATGTAAATTCCCGACACACTCGGGTTCCATTCAATAAATAAGGGTTCTACAGAGGCACAAAACCCATAAACTTTTTCCCTTTTACTTGGGGATTACACAAAACTATACTACAAATCCTAATATATACAATTGTTTCCAAAAATATCCAAATAATTTATACATGATAACCAAATATTCCAAAAGTAAAACTCCTTGCCCGGAGCTCTAACTACTCTTCGTCACCCGCTTGCCTTTAGATCCTTCAGCCCTGTCTAAAAATTTGTTTTTGGGAGAGTGAGATTTTAAAGAATCCTCGTAGTGTTAAATCACTCATAGTATGCACAATAACAAAGTATGAAAGCAAATCATCACACAACACATAGCAACTATAATGGCAGTTATAGTGGCAAGGCCATGTATGACTCATGTTACCCTTACGTTTGCTCACACTGTATTTCACAATCACATGATCATATCACATATATCACTACAGCTGAGATCCATATAAAATATTTCACATATACACACAGCCACAGTGGTCGGATACTCAAATAGGAATCCATTATTCCACAACGCACCCCTGGTAATTACAATGGTAGAAACAACGGTAGGGCTAGGTGTGATAACCATCACCCCCTACGACTGCTCACGCTGAATTGCTCACGCTGTAATGCCCTACGGGAGATAACACAATGGCCTCATGCCAAAGATTTACACAAAAAACAATGATAAGTCATGCATACCAAGCATCATACACAACATGAGAGAAAAATCACTACCTGGTTCGTTCCGTGCATGCTTTGTCGTAGGTCTCTCCCGAGTAGGGCAAATATGGTATCCTATAAGTCATAATTAGGGATGAAGAGTCAATTCTCTATTCCAATACTTAAATGACTTCATATCACTTAAATTGGTTATCATTATTGTCCCTTAAGTACCCATAAATGTCTCTAATAAAAGCCCTAAAGAGTTGAAGAACTATCCCAAAGATCCGCTTTTGGAAGCACAAGAACATAATTTTTCACTATTGCACTCGAGTGAAGATGACCTCACTCGAGTGATGATGCACCTTGCACTCGAGCACAAAGGTTAGCACTCGAGTGATAGCCAAATGCTTACTCGAGTTCTAGAAAGTGAAACATAGAAAGTGCTAACCCGAGAGCACAAGAAACTTTCAAAGAAGAGGAGCACTCAAGTGAAACCCCTGCCACTCGAGTGACAACTTAACACTCGCAAGTGTTAAAGCGCACTCTTGAAACCTGGCAGAGAGTGACTGTAATATCCCAATTTTTGATTATGGGTTAATCATGATTATTATGGATAATTATGAATTTAATTGGGATTATTATGTGTTTTATGGCAATATTAAATTAATATGTCATAATTACTGAAAAATTGGAATAATGGAAATATTGGCCATAAGTGGTAATTAATGGAGAAATTAATTACTAACTAAGAGAAAATGAGGTGTGTAATTTAAATGGCTAATGGAGAGATTAGATAAGTTAATTGGTTACTTGCTTTATGAGAGCCAATGAGGTGGAGACATGTGGCAAGTGGTTAGGATGAAAGAGGGTGTGGGAAAAAGTCAAATGGCTTTATTTTATCATTTTCTCTCCCTCTCTCTCTCATTTGTACGCATGAAGGGGCTAGGGGGTCAGATTTTCTGCACTTCATCCCTCTTCTCCATCTCTCTCTCACGTCCTCTCTCTCCTTCTCTCCATTTTCTCCATTGTTGGCCAAGAGAGAGAAAAGAAAAGCTGGGTTTGAGGTAAGCAAATGGCCTCAAATGCCAAAATGCTCTTCATTAACATTGTTCCTTGAGCTAAGAGCTTTCATCCTATGGTTGTAGATTCTCCATTGGTGGTGATTTGAGGAATCACGAAATTATGGACTTGGGAGAATCATGAAGTGCCTTTGGGAAAGTTGTTGAGGTAAGTGAAAGCTTCATTTTCATATAAGTTTGGTGGCCATTGGTTGGGCCTTAAATTTCTGGAATTTTAGTCCTAATTTTCGTGATTTAGGGTCTTGTGGTGTTTGAATTGTTGTTGTCATGGAATTAGTGCCTTGTTAAGTGTTTTGAATGAATGGTATTGAATTGAAGCTTAAAGGTGAAGTTTGGGAACTTTTGGGTTGGTTTTATGCTATGGTCAAAACATGGCATGTAAATGGGTTGTGATTTTGGTCATTTTGAGGTTACCATTGTGTTTCTTGAGTGATTTTGTGTGGGAATAAGCTTGGTTATTAATTTTGGAGTTATTGAACACTTTGGTAGAAAATTGGAAATCTGTTTGGTTTAAGCTCAGTTTTGCGCAGTAATTTTGTATGAGCTTTTTGAATGACCAAATGGTATTGGAAAATTGTGAAACTTTCCAGTCTTAAATTTCACATCCCAAGCTTCAAAATGGACATATAGTTTGTGTCATTTCGTTGAGTATTCTGTGAGATATGGTTGTCCAAAGTTTGGCATTGAAACAGAACTCTGTTTTGGGGGCAGTGATGAGTGTTGTGTAATTCTGGAATTGTGTAGTGATTTCCAGTGAAGGGCTATATTTTTCCTTGAAAGAGGACTCATATACCTTTCATTTGGCTTTGGAATCACTTCATTTCGATTTTTCTAGAATTAGTTATGGTTTTTTGAAGTTCAGCCCAGAGTTAGGAAACTTCTGGGCCGCGGCCCAAGAGTGGCGGACCGCGGCCCAAACCTTTCTGGCCTGTTTTGGGCCGCGGCCCAAGAGTGGTGGGCCGCAGCCCAAGGAATGGTGGGCCGCGGCCCAACCCTGTGTTTTGGCACTTTGTGTTATCGAAAGGGGATCTTTAACCTATTGTTTCCCAACCTTTTAGGGCTTCCATTAAAGGCATTTGGGGCCTCTTAAGGGTCAATTATGATAACCAAAATTAAGTATTTCAAGTTAATTAAGTCTTGGAATAGAATATAACTCTTCGTCCCTAATCATGATTCTAGGATACGATATTTGCCCTCCTCGGGAGAGACCGGCGCTAGGACACGCCCGGAAGGATCAAGGTGGTGACTTTTCTCTCATATCTTGTATGATGTCTTGGCATGCATATCTTATCGTTAAAGTTGTGAAATGTGTGCCATGGTCCATTACGGCGTGAGCAGGTCCGCGTGAGCCGTGTAGGGATTGACAGTGGTCATCTCTAGGTCGGCCGCTGAACTGCCGTCGTAATCGACATGGATCTTTGTGAATCCGACCCATGGGGGCGGCGTTTGTGAAACCAGCCGTGGGCTGTGTGTGTGTATCTTGCCTATGTGGCTTGCGATTATGATATGCTTTATATGGATCCCAGCTGTGGTGAATTATACTGTGTTGATTGTTGTGATGCAATACAGCGTGAGCAATTCAGCGTGAGCAATCGTAAGGGATGACATGTGTCATACTAACCATTGCCGCTGTAACTGCCGTTGTAGTTGCTTGTTGTGAATAATGATTTGCTTACATGCATTATGGTTGTACATTATATGATTGATTTGTTACTACGGGGATTCCTTAGAATCTCACTCTCCCAAAAACCATGTTTTAGACAGGGCAGAAGGATCAAAGGGAAAGCGGGAGACGAAGAGCGGATAGTGCTCCGGTTTAGAAGCATATTTTGGTTTTATTGGTTATCATGTATATCTTCTAGATAATTTTGGGAAACAATTGTGTATATTGGGATTGATAGTATGTTTTGTGTAATCCCCAAGTTAAGGGTATTGAATTGTGGGCTTTGAGCCTTTGTAAATCCCTTATTGAATGAATGGAACCCGAGTGAGTCGGGAATTTATTTGCACTCTGATATTTGTAAATGGAATCCACCTGTTCAGGCCAGTATTATTTTGTATTGAGAACTTGAGACCATTGTGAATAAGTTTTGAAAAATGTTTTTGCAAATCCGATTTTTGGGCAAAAGATTGTCTTAATAAGTCCCAAATTGAAATATGGTCTCTAATTACAAGTTAATTATGAGTTTAAGAACTTAATCTCGGCCTAAGGTGGGAAGGGGGTTACATTTGTGGTATCAGAGCTATAGTTCCTGGCATTTGTAGGAATTGCTAGGATAGTTGCCCTAGTTATTTGCCTGAGTGTTAAGTGATTGTTGATAGTTGTTGTATACACATGTATATTCCTGTTATTGATTGGTATATAAGAGTTTAAGGAATATGTGTATACTTCTATTGTGATTTCTGACTGGGTGAATCAATTGTAAGGTTAAAGGATAGAATGGTTCACACTAGAGTCAGACCATTGGACCCAGAGGTGGGGGAATTGAAGGACAATCCACCTAATCTCATACAGTGGATAATAAAGATTGGAGCTCTGATGTGTCGATCAGAGGATTGAGGTATGAATAAGGGAATGACTGGTCTCCAGATAGTTTATTGAATTTGATAAAGTTGTGGAAGGGTGTGTGAATGTTAAGCATGCTCAACTCAGGGAAACCCTAAGATGTGTGGCCTTGAGGGGTTGAGTTAGTAAGGTCATGAAACTTGCAGAGTGATTATGATTTTGAGGTTTCTCTATGATCAATGATTATTTAGGTTAGATAGTTTAAAGAGTGCTTAAATGCATGGAGATATTGATAATGTAGGTATTGATTTTGAATTGGGACAGTTCTGTTGTAGTGAATACTACTGGAAAGGTCTATTTGATGGGATATGGCAATTGGAGGCATAGTAAAGGTTTTGTAGTCTCTCCATGTTAAGTGATGATCCTTAGTAATATTGTAGGCTCAAAGGAATGTGAATATGATATACGGTGCTATATGAATAATGGTGACCAAATCGTTTGTGGATCCTAGGAGATTCGATTTGATGATACTGAAGGTTGGAAATAAGCCTGAATTAGGTCTAAGCTAATTAGTGCTTAGGTCGAAATGAGAAGTGGTTTCATTGTGGTTCTAATACATGCCAGAAGCTCAAACCACGTGAACCTGATGGATAATGTTGAACCTTCAGTAATGTTGAGGTTATTACCCAAATACCGTGAAGGGTAGAGTAGGTGCTATTGATCTTGATTCTTAGCGAAATCTATTGGGTATGATTAAGGAAAATGACTGTTAATGTATGAAATGTTGAGGTTCTAGAAATCCTGATGAACCTAAATGTTGGGTTAGAGACCCTAGGCTGTATGATATTATATGGCAGTGATGTTACAATGGACTTATGTGTCCAAAGGCCCTAAGACCTAGGGGACCAGTGTGCCTTAGGCTGGCAGAGATGATTGAACTTAGTTGGAGTTAATGATGCTCCGTAGAAATGAGGGAAAGTGATTTCCTAGCACAGTTAATGTTGAGATTCTAAGAATTGAATTGTGATCCAAGGATTTAGCTCAATAGTGAACTGATTCTTGGGAACCTGATCTGACCAGGATGGTCTGAGGTACTAGAACGTGAAGTTGGAATGTATTGGAAATGAATATGAGGTTTCTCGATGATACTAGTTGCTATTTTAGAAAAAAAGGAAAAAAATCATAATAATAGAGCATTCCCTGAATGAATAAGAATAGTTCTTGATAGAACAACGAGTGGCTATGGAATATAGTCTCATGGTTGAGATGAGGAATCGAATATGAGTTTAAGGGCTGTGTGTATACAATAATTGTGATGGGGATGTGGTGAACCAAAGTGGTTTACTTGAGAATTTGAAGAGTATAATCAAAGGTGCAAACACGACTAGCTATGTACAAGCTAGAGGGGTGTTGATCGTTGGTGGTAGGATATTGACCTAACGTTATGAAAATAGAATGTGCCACTAACTTGAGAATGGTTAATGATGGGACCATGAATAGTCCAGAGGTATAGTCTCAAGGTTGAGACAGAAAATGGATGATGAAGAGTTGAGCTCATACATGTTAATTCGGGGTTTAAGGCGTGATATGAGAAAGAGACTCGCCACCCATCAGTTTTCCAAGTTCAACAAGGCCGTTGAAGAATGTCGGATCACTGAGAGCAATCTTAGAGAGTTGTATCCAGCTAAGGCTGGTGGTGGTCATAATGAGCCTAGTAAGGGCGGTGCTTTCCAGAAGCGAAATAGGCAAGGGTTCTCACCTGAGGACAGTGGCAAGAAGCCTTACCAATCTGGGGGTCGTGATGATCAGAAACCTCCAGTAGGAATGATGTGCGCCTAATGCAAGGGTTATCACTTTGGCAAAACTTGCTCGGGGCAAACAATTTGTTATAATTGCCAACAACCTGGACATATGGCTAGAGAATGCAACCGGCCGAAGGTTGAGCAAAGACCTAGGACTCAGGGTCGAGTGTTCATGATGACACATGAAGAGGCTCAGGAGTCCCCCGACCTGATTCAAGGTAAATTCTTGTTTCAATAATGGTTTATTGAAAAATGTTAGTTGATTGGGGTGTAATCAAATTTTGCAATATGATGACTATACGAAGCACCCGAAATTGTGTGTATGTGAAATGGTTATTGATTTGATTGTGGCAATGTTGATGATTGTGAAACCTAGAAGTCCTATGGGATTCTAATTGGTTGATAGTGAGAAATTCATTGACTATGTATTTGAATTCGATGAATCGCATCCTTCGATCGTGGTTAGATCGGTTAAGGATAGTTTTGATTGGCGATATGGTGATATAGAGTATGAGTATGATCAAAGATACTGATCGGAAAGGGCTACCTACGAATATTCTGATAAGAGAGGGCTACCTACGGTGAGGTCAGATCGGAGAGGGCTACCTACGGTGAGATCCGATCGGAGAGGGCTACCTATGGTGAGATCTGATTGGAAAGGGCTACCTATGGAGAGTTCTGACCGGAGGGGCTGACCAGTCAGTGGACTGAGTGAAGCACCGAGTGCAGTACCATAGTGTGGAGCCACCATAACGATGAACCTTAGTGTGGAGCCACCATGACGATGAACCCTAGAGTGGAGCCACCGTGACGACGAACCCTAGTGTGCAGCTACCTTGACGATGAACCGTGGAGTGCAGCCACCGTGATGTTGAATCATGGTGTAGAGGGGAGCAAGAGCTCAAAATAATAAGTGAAAGGTGTGAATAGGGCCTCAGGGGGTAAAACTTAGGGGCTAAATTACGTGATGAGAAGGGCTTTTGAAGGATCCCGATTTGATGAAAAGGGTTCTTGTGCGAAAGTCATAGTGTTTAAAAGTTTTAGTGTTGAGCATACGCCAGGTTCCAGCTCGGTATGATTGTGCGTTGTGAGCCTTTCACCTACGGCCCATCGGTGGTTCTGGTGGGAGGACCGTGCCTGAGGGGCGGTGGGATTACGGGGGATTGGCTATTTGTGTGTCTTTCACTTGCGGCCGCATGGGAGGATTCCTGTGGCGGAGGACCGTTCCGTTAGGGCGGTAGTATACGGGGGATTGACTATGTGAAAGCCGAGAAGGCTATGTGAACCGGCTGGGATCGGGGTATGAATGGAAGCCGGCAGGCTATTAAAGCCGTAAGGCAAGGTGTATTGTGACCACGCCAAGCGCACTGCCATCGGCCGAGCCCTCAGAGGGGGTATACGGGTGGAATGTAGGCAGGGTGAGCCGTGATAGATGGGTACTTCAGATAGAAGAGATTGAGATTCTGGAGTGACCCAATATTGTTATTGAAGCCAAAAGTCTCGGTTACCACTAGTGGAATCATTGGTAGGTGTACGGGTGAGGGAAATGTTATGAAAGTGGTATAGTGTAAGCAAAAGTATAATGGAAAATAGCAAAAGCTAAGAGATGTGATTACAGCAGAAGCTGTCGATCGTGCGCAGTAAGTCTGCGGTGCTTTGAGTTATTCCCAGAGGGGAAAGTGATTTAATGACTAGATGGAAGAGGCTTAAAGCCGGAATGAACAAGTGTAGTTCGTCCAAATAGTGATTGAATGAGGTAACAACCTCTAGAGTTTGGAAATGGAGGTCACACACTCGTGAGAGTGTCTCCGGGACTGAGAAGAGATAAAGTGATCAAAAGGATTATCAATGTGAGGAACGGAAGCCATCGTGAAGGTGGTTTGGAAGGGTGTGTCTCCAAGAGAAGTGACTTAGGAGGCGGAAGCGGACATGAGGAAAAGATTTCCTGACTTTATGCCCCAAGATGTGTAACAAATTTCGAGGGCGAAATTTATTGAACGGGGGGAGAATTGTAATATCCCAATTTTTGATTATGGGTTAATCATGATTATTATGGATAATTATGAATTTAATTGGGATTATTATGTGTTTTATGGCAATATTAAATTAATATGTCATAATTACTGAAAAATTGGAATAATGGAAATATTGGCCATAAGTGGTAATTAATGGAGAAATTAATTACTAACTAAGAGAAAATGAGGTGTGTAATTTAAATGGCTAATGGAGAGATTAGATAAGTTAATTGGTTACTTGCTTTATGAGAGCCAATGAGGTGGAGACATGTGGCAAGTGGTTAGGATGAAAGAGGGTGTGGGAAAAAGTCAAATGGCTTTATTTTATCATTTTCTCTCCCTCTCTCTCTCATTTGTACGCATGAAGGGGCTAGGGGGTCAGATTTTCTGCACTTCATCCCTCTTCTCCATCTCTCTCTCACGTCCTCTCTCTCCTTCTCTCCATTTTCTCCATTGTTGGCCAAGAGAGAGAAAAGAAAAGCTGGGTTTGAGGTAAGCAAATGGCCTCAAATGCCAAAATGCTCTTCATTAACATTGTTCCTTGAGCTAAGAGCTTTCATCCTATGGTTGTAGATTCTCCATTGGTGGTGATTTGAGGAATCACGAAATTATGGACTTGGGAGAATCATGAAGTGCCTTTGGGAAAGTTGTTGAGGTAAGTGAAAGCTTCATTTTCATATAAGTTTGGTGGCCATTGGTTGGGCCTTAAATTTCTGGAATTTTAGCCCTAATTTTCGTGATTTAGGGTCTTGTGGTGTTTGAATTGTTGTTGTCATGGAATTAGTGCCTTGTTAAGTGTTTTGAATGAATGGTATTGAATTGAAGCTTAAAGGTGAAGTTTGGGAACTTTTGGGTTGGTTTTATGCTATGGTCAAAACATGGCATGTAAATGGGTTGTGATTTTGGTCATTTTGAGGTTACCATTGTGTTTCTTGAGTGATTTTGTGTGGGAATAAGCTTGGTTATTAATTTTGGAGTTATTGAACACTTTGGTAGAAAATTGGAAATCTGTTTGGTTTAAGCTCAGTTTTGCGCAGTAATTTTGTATGAGCTTTTTGAATGACCAAATGGTATTGGAAAATTGTGAAACTTTCCAGTCTTAAATTTCACATCCCAAGCTTCAAAATGGACATATAGTTTGTGTCATTTCGTTGAGTATTCTGTGAGATATGGTTGTCCAAAGTTTGGCATTGAAACAGAACTCTGTTTTGGGGGCAGTGATGAGTGTTGTGTAATTCTGGAATTGTGTAGTGATTTCCAGTGAAGGGCTATATTTTTCCTTGAAAGAGGACTCATATACCTTTCATTTGGCTTTGGAATCACTTCATTTCGATTTTTCTAGAATTAGTTATGGTTTTTTGAAGTTCAGCCCAGAGTTAGGAAACTTCTGGGCCGCGGCCCAAGAGTGGCGGACCGCGGCCCAAACCTTTCTGGCCTGTTTTGGGCCGCGGCCCAAGAGTGGTGGGCCGCAGCCCAAGGCCTTCTGACCATGTTTGGGCCGCAGCCCAAGGAATGGTGGGCCGCGGCCCAACCCTGTGTTTTGGCACTTTGTGTTATCGAAAGGGGATCTTTAACCTATTGTTTCCCAACCTTTTAGGGCTTCCATTAAAGGCATTTGGGGCCTCTTAAGGGTCAATTATGATAACCAAAATTAAGTATTTCAAGTTAATTAAGTCTTGGAATAGAATATAACTCTTCGTCCCTAATCATGATTCTAGGATACGATATTTGCCCTCCTCGGGAGAGACCGGCGCTAGGACACGCCCGGAAGGATCAAGGTGGTGACTTTTCTCTCATATCTTGTATGATGTCTTGGCATGCATATCTTATCGTTAAAGTTGTGAAATGTGTGCCATGGTCCATTACGGCGTGAACAGGTCCGCGTGAGCCGTGTAGGGATTGACAGTGGTCATCTCTAGGTCGGCCGCTGAACTGCCGTCGTAATCGACATGGATCTTTGTGAATCCGACCCATGGGGGTGGCGTTTGTGAAACCAGCCGTGGGCTCTGTGTGTGTATCTTGCCTATGTGGCTTGCGATTATGATATGCTTTATATGGATCCCAGCTGTGGTGAATTATACTGTGTTGATTGTTGTGATGCAATACAGCGTGAGCAATTCAGCGTGAGCAATCGTAAGGGATGACATGTGTCATACTAACCATTGCCGCTGTAACTGCCGTTGTAGTTGCTTGTTGTGAATAATGATTTGCTTACATGCATTATGGTTGTACATTATATGATTGATTTGTTACTACGGGGATTCCTTAGAATCTCACTCTCCCAAAAACCATGTTTTAGACAGGGCAGAAGGATCAAAGGGAAAGCGGGAGACGAAGAGCGGATAGTGCTCCGGTTTAGAAGCATATTTTGGTTTTATTGGTTATCATGTATATCTTCTAGATAATTTTGGGAAACAATTGTGTATATTGGGATTGATAGTATGTTTTGTGTAATCCCCAAGTTAAGGGTATTGAATTGTGGGCTTTGAGCCTTTGTAAATCCCTTATTGAATGAATGGAACCCGAGTGAGTCGGGAATTTATTTGCACTCTGATATTTGTAAATGGAATCCACCTGTTCAGGCCAGTATTATTTTGTATTGAGAACTTGAGACCATTGTGAATAAGTTTTGAAAAATGTTTTTGCAAATCCGATTTTTGGGCAAAAGATTGTCTTAATAAGTCCCAAATTGAAATATGGTCTCTAATTACAAGTTAATTATGAGTTTAAGAACTTAATCTCGGCCTAAGGTGGGAAGGGGGTTACAGTGACAACCCGAGACGAGAGTTCATGGTATCAAATACACCTGTATTCGAGTGAGAGGAGGCTCACTCGAGTGAGAACCCACAACACTTGCAAGTGAGGCAACACTCTTGCCTTTCGCCCGGAAGTGCAACAGAAATAATGAAGGCAGAAAGGAAAAATGCACTACCATACTCGAGTGGACTCATTATCACTTGAGTGATGTTCTTCCCGTACTTGAGTGAACCCTAGATCACTCGAGTGATGCTTATCAGAACTAGAAAACGCAGAAAACTATAGCACTTCCAGATTTTTACCCAAATGTTTCCAAAGGTCCCAAAGCCTCAACCAAGGCTATCCCCACATAAAATCGCCCAAGGAACCCAATGGAAACATCAAAATAACCAAATTCATATTCCATTATCATGCTTTGGTCATAGGCTACAATCAACACCAAAATTCCAAAATCTCCAAACATACAATTTCATTCCCAAATCAATCAATCTATCCAAAACACATACCAAACACCCATTTCCATACCAACAACATGCCAAATACCCAATGGCCTTTATTTTTGAAATGTAGGCCAAAATTCTAGAAATTCCAAACTTAACCATTTGGCATAAAACATAGATAGCAAGATTTGTTTCACCTACCTCTTCAACTTCTCCAAAGAGGTTTCTTGATTCTCCAAACTCCAAAATTCCTTGAGAGCTCAAACCAACACCAATGAACAATCTATAACCATCAAAATAAATCTCTCAAGCCAAGGAACAACATGAATGAAATGAGTTTTGGCATTAGAGGACATTTACTCACCTTAAATCAAGCTTTCCCTTTTTTCCTTTCCTTCAACAATGGCGCCGGATCATGAAAGAGAAGAGAGAGATGAGATGAGTGTGGAAGAAGAAGGAATGATGACATCCCCCCAACCATACTTGCTTCAGTGAAAAAAGAGGGAAGAGAGGAGGGAGAAACCAATAAAATATGCCATTTGACTTTTCCCTTATCCACTCTCTTCATATATGCTTGCCACATGTCAACATTCTATTGGTTCCCATAAAATAAGTAACTAATTAGTTACTCTACTAACTCTATTAGCTATTTAGTCACACATCTCATTTCCTCTTAGTTAGTAATTAATTTCCTCATTAATCACTGACTAATTAACCAACAATTTTCCACTAATTTTGGCACTTTTACTGAGATTGCCACTAAACACATAATAATTCAGATTTATTTCACAAATCATTATCAATAATTATTATTAACCCTTAATCAAAATTTGGGGCATTACATATTTTTTGGTTATATTTATAAGGTCGGGCATTATATTTTTTATATGAACGTACAATTTTACTCTTTATTTGTTATTTTGTACTCCCTTAGTTTCTTTTTATAAGAAATATTTAACCGAATCTTGCGTAGCTTGAAGTGTTGGTTAAGCTCAATAAATGTGTAAAAAAATGTAACCCTTTTTTACTAAAATTCCTTATTTATGATGACACAGGGAATAAGATAAAGAATAAGGAAATTATTATAGTAAGGAGGAATATAGAAGAGAGAGAATAAGAAAATAAATATGGTAGAAGTAATAAGTCTTTGGGGTTGTGAAAATTTATTATATTGATATTAAATAGGGGTAATTAAATAAAAGCAAAATGGGAAAGTAAGAAGTTAAAAATAAAACATTTTCTGAACATTTCTTATAAAAAGGAATATGGTATGTGTAGCAGTTATTTCTCATAGAAAAGAATAGAGGGAGTAGTAGATTGTTATATTATTGGAAAGTGTGTAGTTAAATAAGGGTAAAGTTGGTAAGTTGTTAGTTTTGAAAGTAGAGTTAATGAAGTTTAAAGTTTTTCTTGGTTGTGTAAAACATATCGAAAGTGTCTTATAAAGAGGATCAAATGAGTAGTAAGCCACATCAATAAATTTTTCATATAAATGGATAAATTTACCCTTCATTTATTATTGTTTGAACTTTGTCCTTTGGTTCTATTCATATAAATATACAATTTTACCCTTTATTAAATATGGGTAAAGTTGGAAAGTTATTGAATTTTAAGGTAGAGTTAATAATATTTTAGGTTTTCTTAATTCTGGTAAAATATATTAGAAATGATTTGTAAGTAAGATCAAAAGAGGGAGCGCATACAAATGTACTTGTGTGTATGGTGGTTTTTTTTTGGTTTGGGGGGGGGGTTTCATGGTCACATCGTGAGTTTAATGTTTGACAATCTTAAACAATCCAATCTTGAAAACACAAAAATAATTGAATGTAAAAAGCTAAGAAAAATGCCACTTTGATTATTTGTTTCTTATTTAGATACCTATAATGTTGTCATGCTGATGTGGGTGTGTGGAAGTTTTTGTCCATCTAGACTCTAGAATCCCTGCTCCTTTTCCTTATTCTCCGGTTCATGTTATAATGCAAGTTATTTTTAACTACCTCACCAAAGTCCAGAACTGATGAAAGGTGCATGTTGTCATGGTTAATTCATTAACTTTGTATGAAAATATTAGATTTTATCAACTTTACATGTATTTAAGAATATGCAGAAACACTACAGGAAACTTCAAGTATTTTCCTAATAAATTATAATAGAGGTAATATTTGAAAAAAAAGTTATTTATGACCCATCAAGTGGTATATTATTTGATGGGGAAATTGCATGACAAAACCCAAAAAATAGTGGACTTGACTAGCTAAAACCCTAAAGGAACTCATTTCTAAATCCTTAGCTATAAACTCAGGCTCTACAAGAGTTGATCAGAGTCTTACAACCCATAAGCAAAAGCTTATAAATGAGACTTCTCATTCATAACTTCATAATCTCATAGTTTGAAAAAAATGGAGTACAAATCGACCTTTAAATAAAGAAACTTAGGAAAAAGACAGTTAAATACCACATGAACTTGCAAAACCTACAAAAGGCCATTAAAACTTGCAAAGGACAGATAAGGGATGGGGTGGGAATCTGGGTTTTTTATGTTTTGGCTGAAAGACCAAAATACCCTTAAGACTTATTTAATTAAAACAGAGAGAAATGTCGAGATTGTTCAAAATACAGGCTCCAACTTCTTCTTCCTCTGGCCTTTCAAAAAAACTTCTTCCTCATCTAACTCTCACAGTTGACGTTAGTGTCCCCAAATCAGTAATGGTGGGTGCAATCCGTCGCATACTCGTCTGAAGTAGGGTGAGAGTAAGCGAGTACTAAGGTTATTGGGCTGTGCGTGTTGCATCACGAGCTCCAACTTCTTCCTCAAACTGTAATAGTTGGCGTCGGTGTCCCCAAATTGGCAATGGTGGGTGCAATCCGTGGCATAGTCACCTAAAGGAGATTGAGAGTGAGCGAATATTAAGGTTTTTGGCTTGTGGGTGTGCCATTGTTGCCGTCCGTTGGAGTGGAGGTCGGTTTGTTCAAGGTTTGAAGGCCGTCATTCCGTTGGGTTGATTGAGTGTGACATGCTAATTTAATGCTTTCAAAACAGTTAATATGGTGTTTTGGGCTAATTGATGTAATGGCAATTGACTAAAACAAGTAAGGACAGTGTTTAAGCACTTGTTATGAATCATGCAAGGTTAAAATGCACCCTTCAACCTGACTAAAACAATAGATTTGTATTTTCCATGACAATTAATTTGAGTCTTGAGATGCATAAGCACATTCTGGTATAATTTGTAATGGAACAAAATCTTATATTCTCAAAGATATTTATTCTTCCTCTGTCAAATGTTGTGGTCATGTTTATGCTATGGTCTTATTATAGCAGCTTCACTCAAATTAGAAGGTAGTATTGTTCAAATTGTTAAATTTAGAACTTGTCCCCTCAAATTAAATACCCATAATTGTAAGAAATTCCCAGATTTAAATTGAATTAAATTGTGGGGTGTTTTAAAACTTGTAATTTCTGCCAGAAAACTAGTTTAGAGTAAAAGAGGAATTAATGTAGAGAGAAGCACATTTTTTTTTACTTTAAAGAAATATTGAGACAACATAGTTGGTCTCAAATCACAAGCATATCAGGCATTTTAACTAGGAATATGCTTAAAAATACAAGACCTTTCCCCTTAAGATACCATTCTTCTATTTTAGCTGTTGATATTCATCTTAATGTGGTAGATCAAGGAAAAAGAGATTTTGTTTATATTTAATGTATTTAAAACTTGGGGAAAAAGATGAGTCAAATGTGATTATGATAAGACCCATCCTCCTAACACTACTAAGGAGTGGCAAAAAGACAAGAAAAGGGGAAGAAGTTACCTTTTGTTGGTGAGAAAATTGACTTGGGAATCCTACTCTTTTAGAGAAAGACATAAAGGACTTGGGTTGTTGTTTGCAAGGGTTATAGTGTGTCTATAAGGTTATGTTGGGGGCTGTGGTGGTCATTCTTTTGTAAGGTTTAGCAAGATTATAGGGTTACCAAGGTTGAAAACAAGTGATGATACATGAAAGTTGAGGAAGGAGTTTGTGTTTATGGACTCTTATATGATGGTTGGATGTCTCAGCCACCATGGTTATATATAGAGCATGGAAAATTGTAGATTAGATGGCAGAGAGTGGCATCATAAATAAACTTGATAGCTTGCTCTGGAATTATTGAGTGCCCTATTTTCTTATTCTTGTTCCTAAATGGTAGTGGTATACTGGTTTTCTTTTTTTATGTGCTGTGCCCATATGGTTTTTCATTCAGTGTGGTGCCTATGGTTATTCTACACTTTCTTTATGATTGTTTGTTCATTTAGCCCTCCTTTGAATCAAACCATAAATAGTGAGTAATAAAATAAAGAGAGAATGTCAGTGATTTTTGACATTTGGTCCGGAAATTTCATTATCCTTGCAAGAAAGAATACTTATCCATTGAAGAAGAGATTATTGAAAAAACTTACATGATCTCATCTTTATAAGGGAATGGGATGCTAGGTTTGGCTATGGAGGATGCAAGAGATGAAGATAAGTGGGTCCTAGCATGTGGTGATGCTGGTACAAACAATTACACTTTTTTAAAAAAACTCTCAGGGGTAGTTTCATCTTTCGAATAAATAGTAAAATCCATATTCCTACCATCAGATCAATATGTCCTTTTGTTTATTAAAGTGACCTTTTTATAATTTTAGAATTGAAGTGATATTTTTGTGGGATTTTCCCTTGGATAAATTGGGCATTAACAATTACTGATGAGACGTCAATGTTTTCTTACATTTGAAGAGTAACATTTATTTCAATCAATGTGTACCTTTTCCCTTTTTAATTAGTTCTTTAACTAAATAGTTTGATGATAAATCTTTGCATGCGAAAATTGTTTGGAAACTGAAAGGAACTTGATATGTTTTGTTTAATGATAAACAATTGGTTTCCTTAGCACATGGTTTATATTTGCAATTGAATTGTATTTTCACTGTTGGATGAAGTTTGAATGACAATGAAGAGGTTGTTTTGTAGGATGAAAAAGATGGAGTATGATCCAATGACAAGTAAAGAGGTTAAGGGCCATAATACAGACATGGAGGCCCAAAATGAAGAGGTGGGTGCAAAGAGGAAAGCAGTATGTGCAAAGAACATTGATGTAGAGGCAGATGAAAGAGGCCGGGGGGATAAAGTGGAGGTGCAAAATAAAGGCGTCAATAATGGTTACATTTTGTTTCGGAGTGAGTTTGAAAAGGGGAAAGACTTTATCAATTTTCACTGAGAAGCTTAAGGAGTCAACAAAGGTGTGGAGGAATTTGATTGAGGAGGAGAGGAAAAAAAGACCTAAGCCACTACCTAACACTTCAACAACTAACAACTAACTAAGATAAACTTAAAAAAACACTAACAACCAAGCTAAGACACACTATGACAACTAAAAAGAACACTTAACTACTTAAAACCTTGGCAATAATCCTCCTCGACAATGGCACCAATTTGATGAACCCATGTCATATGAGTTCACAAAATAAAACTAAGTTTGAAAATATAGCATAGTAGCTCAACCTAGGTTGTTCTTTTGAGGAGATTAATTTCCAAGTTTCTAAATAGTAAAGTGACAAATACCTTAAAGTTATGAGAAATCATTTTGAGAAATTGCATTTTTAAACTAATGAAGTAATCTAAGTTAAAGCAATATTTTTGTATTTTTCGGTTTTTAAAATAAAGAAGAAAACGAAATAGAAATTAACAATAACAACAAAGTAAACTTAATAAACTAGAATAATAATGAAATGGGATTCCCTTGAGTTGAGGTTTTAGTCTTCCTTGCTAATGATTTGAATTCCATAATGAGCCAAGAGGATGGAACTAAGCTACTACTAACTCCATAATTGCAATAATCATTTAATTCATTCAACTAAAGCAATTAAATGAATATCACCAATTAATTATGACTCAAGGAGATGAAGAATTAACTTCCAATTCTAAATTGTAATCACCATTACAACAATTCAAATACTCAGTTTAATCATTTAAATTCACTCAATCGAGTTGGAATAAACAATTCAGCCTACTCCTAATCTGAATCATACAAAGCTTAATTAATCAACTCCTAGCTCAACCACCAAGTTTGTTCACTTAGCATAGAACAATCTAGATCACAATTACATACTTAAACAAGCTACATAATTATGAACTAGAAAGAGAGCTTAAATGAATTCCATTGAATTTTAGAAGCTCAAACCATTACCTAACTCAAGGAAATCACCAAAGCTTAGATACTTATAGAGGAAGAAGAAGATGAAGCTTGATGAAGGAAGAAGAGATTAGCCATGGAAATCAAAGGATCACCGAACAGCTCTTCAATTCTCAATTCTTTCCAGCTGCTTCCAAATCCGTTCGGTCAACTCCTCTTCAATTTCCTTTCAACCCCTTTGTGACCAGAGATAAGTGGGAAAAAGTATTGTATTGTATTATTCATGAATGTGTATATATATATATACAAGTTAAACACTATACAAATATGTAACAAACTATAGCTAACCAATATATAACTGAATACATAACAGAAATAAAGAAGTAACAAAATAGGTTATAATACAGTTGTCACCCCTATAAGCTGGAGCATGGATATTGGTCTTGCCCAGCTTGAATATTAGTTCATGAAAATGCTTGGGATGTAAAGGCTTAGTGAAGACATCAACCAACTGATCTGAACTTTAAATGGGAAGAAGTTGAATGAGTTTGGACTAAAGTTTCTCACGGACAATATGACAATCCAATTCTATATGCTTTGTTCTCTCATGGAAAATGGGGTTGGTAGCAATATGAATGCCAGATTTCTTGTCACAATATAGTAGTACTGATGTGAGAAATGTGAAAATCATTAAGAAGACAAACAAGCCATTGAACTTCACAAGTAGTAGAAGCCAGAGCTCGTTACTTTGCCTCAGAAGAAGATTTGGAAGCAGTAGCCTGTTTCTTGGCTTTCCAAGAAATCAACAAAGAACCTAGAAATATAGCAGTGATAGAGCGATGTGTGTCAACACAACTAGCCCAATCTGAATCACTAAAACACCTCAGTAGCAAATTTGAAGTAGAGGAAAAGAAAATACCAGCACTAGGGAAGATTTGAGATATCTTAAGATGCAGTGAGCAGCCTACAAATACAAATCTGTTGGAGTAGACATGTACTAACTCAGCTACTGTGTTACAAAGCTTAAATTTGGCCTTGTGGTTGTCAAGTACTGAAGACGACCAATTAACTTTCGATAGGCTAAAGGATCAATAAAAGGAGTTCCTTTTTCTTTTGAAAGCTTTAAATGGGGGTCCATAGGGCAATCAACAGGATGACAAGCTAAATACCCTGCATCTTTAAGTAATTCCAAGGCAAATTTTCGTTGATAAAGAAAAATACCTTCCTTAGACCGAGCAAGCTCAAGGCCAAGGAAATAGTGAAGATCTCTAAGATCTTTAATGGTAAAAGCTGTGTGAAGTTGCTGTTTGACAGAATTGATCTCAGTAATGTCATTTCCAACTAATACAACATCATCCATATAGACAAGAATGAAAGTAAATGAATCAGAAGCAGCTTTGAAAAATAAAGAATGGTCAGAAGCTGATTGACAGTAACCAAAAGACAACAAGGAAGTAGATAATTTGGAGTACCATTGGTGACTAGCCTGTTTAAGACCATATAAAGATTTCTGCAATTTACACACCATATTAGGCACAGAAGGAGTAAAACCTTGTAGAAGGTCCATATAAACCTCTTCGTTTAAGTCACCATGTAAGAAGGCATTATTAACATCTAATTGGTGCAAATGCCAATTCTTAGCTATTGCAATAGAAAGAAGTAAATGGAGTGTAGTCATTTTAGCAACTGGAGAAAAAGTATCAAAATAATCAATTCCCTCGGTTTGTGTATAACCCTTGGCAACCAATCTTGCCTTTTGTCACTCTATGTCACCGTTTGCTTTATATTTAGTCCTGAAGACCCATTTACAACCAATGGTTTTCTTGCCATAAGCTAAAGAAGTCAAGGTCCAAGTATGATTATGTTCATGTGCACTAATTTCTGTAGCCATAGCATCTTTCCAGATTTGGTGTTTAACAGCTTGGTGGTATGTTTTTGGATCAGAAGTAGAAGTGACAACAGAAACAAAATTTTTATATGAAGGAGTGAGAGAGGAATAAGATAAAACTGAAGATAAAGAATACCTAGGAGAACCTTCCTTACATGATAGAACAACAGTAGATGTAAGGTCATAATGATATTGTTGCATATATGATGGTGGGTGATGAGGCCTAGTAAAACACCTAGGAGGAGGTAAAACAGTGGGCTAAACAGGGGAAGAGGCAGTAGGGATAGAGGTAGGTAAAAGGTCATCAAGATAGGGAGGAAGAGACTGAACAGTGGGTTCAACAGAGGGAGAAGAGGAAGTAACCTTGTCATCTTTGAAAGGAAAAACAAGTTCATGAAAAACCATATCACGAGAGAGAAAAATTTGATTTGTATGCAAGTCTAGTAATGTGTAAGCCTTTGAGCCAACATGAATACCCAAAAAGACATACTTCCTTGATCTAGGATCAAATTTAAAACGTGTGGAAGCCAATGTTGAGGCAAAACACAATGAGCCAAATACTTTGAAATCAGAATAGGAAGGAGAAACATTATACAATTGCTCAAAAGGAGTAAAATTGTTGATAATAGGGGATGGGAACCAATTGATAATGTAAATAGCATGTAAAATAGTAAATGACCAATAACAGATAGGAATATTTGATTGAAATAATAATGCGCGAGCTACATTCAAAATATGCTAATGTTTTCTTTCTACTAAACCATTTTGTTGAGGAGTCTCAACACAAGACCTTTGATGCAAAATGCCCTTAGATGCATAAAAGTTAGGCATGGAAAATTCAATGCCATTATCATATCTTAAAGTTTTAACAGAAGTGAAAAAATGAGTTTCAACCAAAGTAAAAAAAATTCTTGAGATGCAGCCTTGCTTCAGACTTAGTGGTAATTAGAAATAGCCAAGTATATCTAGAGTAGTCATCAACAATAGTCAAAAAATATTTATGCCCTTGAACAGAGGAAACTGAGAATGGTCCCCAAATATCAACATGGGTTAAATCAAAGGTTTTATTACTGAAACTTGCACTTACAGGAAAAGTAAGACGTTTTTGGTTCGCAAAGTGACAAGTATCACAAGGAAGGGAATGGGGAGTACAAGAAATATCTGAAACTTTCCTTTGTAAAGCAGTAAAGGTGGAGTCAGATAAGTGACCCAACCGTTGGTGCCAAAGTGTATACAAGGAATCAGTTTTTGTAGCTAAATTGATTTGTGAAGGAGGTGTACCAATTATATCTGCAAGCAAAAGATAGAGTCCCCAAAGAGTTTAGCAGTACCAATCATCAGAGAAAGTTGGGTTAAGTGTATCCTGCACAATTGAGAAGAAAAAGTTAGGGAACATTTTAAGGATATGGTTAATTTTTAAACAGAAATAATATTGAGGGAAAACTGGGAAGATAAAGAACATTGGTCAAAACCAAGGTAGGAGATAAGATCACTGTGCCAGAAATAGAAGCAATAGCATGAGAACCATTTAGTAAACTAACAGATAATGGAGAAATAGAATGAAAAGAAGATAATAAATCTAAAGAACAACAAACATGATCTGTTGCTCTGGAGTCAGGAATCCAAGTCTTGGCAAAAGAGACAAATTTGAGTGAAGCATAAATACCTGCAACTGGAGGAGAATCAGATGACGAAATGTGATGCAGAAGAAACAGGAGGCTTGGAGGAATTAAGCAGCTCAAGCAAATGACTATATTGATCAGCCAAGAGTTGAGTAAGAAGAGAAGTTGTCACAGAAGATAGAGAGGGAGTGCAAGTGGCTTGATCAGTATTGATATCTTGAGGAGAATCAGAAGATGGAACTGAGACCTGATTAATCATGGCAGGAGAACCAGAGTTGCAAAACTTGAATCCAGGAGGGAATCCGTGCTTCCTATAACACGTTTCTTTAGTGTGGCGAGGCTTGCCACAGTATGTTTGTTATTTTGAGAAGTCAATCTTTAACCAAAAAAAGAACAAGTGGAGGAAGATCGTGCACCTTTAACAAACAAGATCTATGGTTCAGAGGAGAATGGATTGTTACATTCATGCTAGAAAACCAGAGAGAAAACACGAGTAATAGGAGGTAGAGGATCAAGAAGCAGAATCTGAGACTTGACAGAAGCATATTGTTCATTGAGGCCTTTCAAGAATCGAATGACCTGATCCTTATCTCGGTGATGTAGAGCACTACTAATGAAACCCCATGTGTAGGCTTTGAGAGGACGAATGTTAGACAATTCATCCCACAAAATCTTAATTTTTGTGTAATAATCACTGATAGTGGAACTACCTTGCTTGAGACTATAAATTTATTCTTGAATCTCAGCGATACGGAACACATCAGATTGACAAAAGCGAGAACGTAAATCATCTAAAATCTCAGAAGCTAAATCAAACCATAAAATGATTTTAGCAATGTAAGGAGTCACCAATTTGGTGAGCCATCCCTAAACCAGGTTGTTACAACGCTCCCACACCAGAAAGAGCGAATCGAAAGAGAGTGGTGGAGAAATCGTACCATCGACAAAGCGTAGCTTATTCTTGGAGAAGAGAGCACTACGCATAGAATGCGCCCAACAGTGATAGTTTGACCTATCAAGCAGTAGTGAGACAAGAACCAAGGCCGGATTCTTATTCGGATGAATGAAGTAAGGACTCACCGGATCAGAAGAGATGATGGTGATGGAAGCCATGGAAATCGAAGAAAGGGAAAAGTAAATCTGAAAAGAGAAGATGTCGAAGAAGACAGAGAAGAAAAAGGGGAAAAGAGAGAGGAAAGGATCGGAAAAAAAAAATTTTAGGTGGCTTTGGATACCATGTGACCAGAGATAAGTGGGAAAAAGTATTATCACCCCCTGACTGTAAACACGTAATTATAATTCGATAACACATATTTAAATCGGATTAGAGACCATTGGATGCTTTAACCTCGTTTTAAACTTTCCGTCTCATACTAAAATTTTCACAAAACTTTCAAAACTCTTTTTCCCATCTTGGTCTCAATTTCAATATTCGAATATAATTACCTGTGCAGTTAATATACATTCAATCATATCAGAGTGTATAACCGCATCCCCGGCAACTCCCAGGTTCTATACATAAAAACCTGAAGGTTTATAAGTATACACTAGGGGATTACACAACCAAAATCGAATATAGTGTTCCTGATTCAAAATATACAGTAATTCTGAGTTCAAAATAAATAACCAACGTTTCTAGTTCAACTATATATCCCCAAGTATCCTAATTGCTCCGGGTTGGCCGCTTCTTCTTTGAGCCACACGCCCTGTCTGAAATGTTAGTCATAGGAAAGAATGAGATTCAAGAGAATTTCAGTAGTAACAAACTACTCACACAATGCATAAACACAAATCATGTACATAAATCACAAATAGCAACAGCAGCAACAATCTCAAAGATACATGGTTTTCACCACAAATGACAGCACTCACGGCTGTATACACAATACGACAGCTCTTGCTGTAATCAACATCACGACAGCTTACGTTGTAATCACAATAACGACAGCTTACGCTATAAACGACAGCTTGCGCTGTAAACGACAGCTTGTGCTGTAAACGACAGCTATCACCAGCTGTAACCGCAGAAGCATCAAAGATTCATCATAGAACAGTGATAACACACACATACAGAGCATTACACATAGTATAAGAGAGAGAGTCACTACCTTGTCCTTTCCTGACGTCCTTCGGCGTAGTTGGCTCACGAGGGTGGCAAATATCAAAGCCTATAACAAAATCAAGAATGGTGGATTAATTTCCTACCCCCAATTCCTACTTTCAAACACTTAGAATAGGTTCCATATGAGTCCCCTAAATGGTTATAACAAGCTCAAAGAGAACCTAAAAGGATTGGAGAGTACTAGGTTGGAAATTGCTTTGCAAACTCACAAAGTGCTGAAAATTGGGTTTTGGCTGCAGCCAAGAATTCTCTGGCTGCAGCCAAAAATGGCTAAAAACGTCACAAAAACATTTTGGCTGCATCCAAGAATTTTCTGGCTGCGGCCAGGTCACACACAGAAAGTTTTGCGCTGCAGCCAGAATTTTGGCTGCAGCCAGGGAAACTTCAAAAATTCATAACTCGCTCTAGAAAACTTGGAATAAGGTGATTCCAAAGTCCATTGAAAGATATTCAAGTCCCCTTTATGGGAAAAATATGTAAAATTATCAAGAATCACCACAAAAGTCCAGATTTACCAAAACCCTAACATTGTGCCAAAACAGGGTCCAGTTTTGATGCCAAACTTTGGACAGTTCAAACGCCCAGCTCAGAAAGTGAAATGACACAAAATTTATGTCCATTTTGAAGCTTGAGATGTGAAATTTAATATTGAAATTTTTCATAATTTTGTAACATCATTTGCCCAGTCAAAACGTCCACACCATCTGACTGTCCAGAACAGACTTACATTGGACAGATTTTCCAGATTTTCACATTTGATCCCAAATGATTCCCATTTCAACCCAAACACCATTCTCAAACAATTTTGCTCAAGAAAGCCATTGGAATCATCAAAATGACCAAATTCTACATAACACATAAGCCAATTCATACCATTCGAAAATTGCACCAAAATCAGAGCAAATTCATAAATTCCCAATTCTCAATCAATGATTACAACAACTATCCAAAATACTTCTAATTCTTACCTCTTCTTCTTCCTAAAGCCAATTCTTCAATTCTCCAACTTCCAAATTTCTACAAGTTCTCAAACTTCACCAATCAAAATTCTGAAACCATAGGAATATAGCCCTCAACCTCATAAATAATATTAGTGAAGATGAATTAGACATTCATGGTCATTTAGGGCACTAACCTTAGGTTTTCTTCTTCCTCTTTCTTGCTCAACTTGGACGTCAATGGTGGAGAGGAGAGATGAAGTGAGCTGCTGGAAAATGATGACAAAAGGCTTATTTTAGGGTGAGCTAAGTCACTTGGCCGACTTACATGGAAAGAGAGAGGAGAGATGAAAGCAAAATAATCATATTTGACTTTTCTTCTCTTTTTTTTTCTTTGCTTTTCATCTTGGTCAATGACTCAACTTGTTTTAATTTAATTCCTCTTCCCTTTCCTTTGTTTCCACCAAAATGTTGCACTTTGAAACAAAAAAAGAATGTTGACCACTTGCTTTAAGGCATATGTGACCCATATGACCAAAGTTCCCTTGTAAAAGAGTTGAAATTTTGACCAAATTCCTCTTTCCTTCTCCTTTACCCTTTTTGGATGCTTTTAACAATATGAGGAAGGGTATTAATTTGTTTTCCCATTTGTCAATCTTGATTCTTCATTTTAAGCTTGATCCCACAATTAAGCTTAACTATAGGGTTTAGGCACTGATTACAACACATTCGGATCAAAATCCACATCATATACTTCAAAAGTGTTCATTTACAACAATTACATCACTTTTGGAGTCATTAGCCCTTAATCCCATTTTTGGGTTATTACAAGTATTGTATTGTATTATTCATGAATGTACATATATATACAAGTTAAACACTATACAAATATGTAACAAACTATAGCTAACCCATATATAACTGAATACATAACAGAAATAAAGAAGTAACAAAATATGTTTTAATACAGTTGTCAACCTTTTCGCTCCTTTCTCATCGGTTCAGCAGCTCCCTCCTTTATTCATCTTGTGCTGCCCTTTTCACACACAGCCGCCATACCTATTTCATTGTATTCGGTGTCTCTTTCCCCCTTAAACTCCAGCCGCCAAACCCTTTATTATTTCATTTGGTGCTGCACACTTTCCTTCACATGGTCCCCTCCTTTCTCTTTAATTCCCTATTTGGTGCTGTGCTTCATAACAACCTTTCATTCTTCACTTCAGTCTAACCCTATCTATTATTTATTTCGACCCCACACCTTTTCCATTCGGTCAAGCCCTTTTTCCATGTTCAATTAGTCCACTATTTTTTCTCAATTCTTCTCTCACATCCATCACCTCCACGCCTTTTCCAGCTGCACACCTCTTTTATTCAATTCAAGCCCTTCTTGTTTTTTTTGGGTCAGCCATCATCTTCACATGAGCTCTCTTTGGTCCAATTAGCTTTCAATCTTAAATTCACTTTAATCTTGGTCCAGCCCATTTTTTCAAATGAATTTTCTCTTGGTTAAATGAATAAATTGTACCACATCATCACCTACAAAATTAGATTCACAAAAGTAATATATTTTGCTCAAAAATAACAGGAATAAAAAATATTAATTAAAAATATAACAATTTAACCACTATAATTCTCAAATTAGTCTTTCACTAAAATCTCACATTAACACTTGATTATGCTCAAAATATTCAATTAAGTCCCACAAAAGCCCAAGATTAATTACTAAAAATATATAAATATTGAGCTCTATCATAGGGTGAAGCAAGAAAGATCGGAGAAGTAGAAGAGGAACTACGCAGTTGCTTTTCAATTGTGTTGCTCTCTGAAGCAATTCATCAAATTGGTTGCTTTTATAAATTGTAATACAAACTTAAAAGCTAAGGTAGAAAGGTTAAGATTTTGAGATCCGCTTGATGTGGAATGTATGAGACTCCCTCGAGACATTTTAGTTGCTATTATGAGAGTGTATGATCCCCTACCATTTCCATCGGTCCTTGGTAGAATTGCTTGGGGTACCAGATAGTGGGGAGGAGGTGAAAGTAGAGGTTACTGAGATAGATGAGACATATAAGAGATTGAAGACAGACTATGGTAAACTGAAGTATGAGAACATAATTAATGTCATAATATCTAGGGAGGTAGATGACAATTTTGAGTTTATGTTGCACATGCTGGGTACTTTTCTATCACCCACATCAAACTTAACAATTACTGACAAGTTGCTTAAGCTGATGTGTTGCACCATGAAATGATTTACTCTTTGATTGGGCAACATACATTGTGAATGACTTACGGAAAGAGATGGCAGATTATGTCAATGTGATTAGATCGAACAAAAAGGGAACTTGTGTAACGCCCCAAAATTTATTCCCAATATCCCTTGTAAACATTTGTGGCATTTAACGAAATCGAATGGGGATTTTGGTGAATGTGATTATGCTTCCAGTGAAATTTCCTGTAAGGCAGTGAGGTTGTCATGTGATTTTGTATAACCAAATGATGAGCAAAAATTATGAGATTTTACAAGGTGAAAGTAGACATCCTAAGCTTTAATTGGATAGTTCATAGGACTCAATTAGAGCTATATACAAAAGGTTATGTATTTTTGAATTTATTCCAGAAAAACTGGAAAGTTTCTGGAATAGCATCCAAAGAATTTAATTTTGGGAATTTTGTGCTTTCAATCGGTTAAGTTTGATATTTTTCATTGAAACTATACACAATAAGGGTTCTATATCCTTTAGAATCACTCTAATTCGATTTCTACAAATTAAGTTATGATTTTTCAAAGTTTGGGCAGAAAATCTGCCAGAATTGCCAATTATTCCGAAAATGGGAAAAAAATGTGATGGCAAATGTTGTAATTTTGGAATAAAATACCATCAGCTATTTTTCTCTTCTAATGATCCCTTGGGAAGTTTTTTTGGGCTTTCCAAAGGGAGGAAGGATTAGTCCATTTTCAATTGAAGAATATGACACAATTTGGAAGGGATAAGGTCAAAGTAAAAAAAGGTGTCATAAAAGTCCAATTTTCTAATAAAATTAATTAAGGAAAAGGTGAGATATTTTTAAGATCACATCTTCATCTTTTCTCTTCCATTTTCAGGCCATATACACAAAAGAGAGAGGGAGTGAAGAGCTTGGAAGAACTTGGCGAAAGAGAGCAAGAGGAGGAAAAAATCCAAGGTAAGTGGTTGTAATCTTGAAGTTTATGCTTCCTAGTTCTTGTAATACCTCCTCTAACCTTCATATCTTCATGAACATGGCGTGTGACAAGCAAAATCAAGAGGTTAGAGGGAGGGATCAGCCATGGTTAGAGAGAGAAAGTGGAGTAATCATAAGGTAATCTCAAGAAACTTGATTATGTTGTTGATTCTTGATTATTGTTGATGTTGTTGTTGGTTTGGTGGCTTGTTTTGCTTGGTTTTTGAATTTGGGAAGACTAAACCCTAAGAGGAGGTGCTACCCAAATTAACACTAATAATATTCACTGGGTAATTAAGAGGTTAAACAAGTGATTAGGAATGTAAATAAGGTGTTAAGTTGATTGGAAGCAAGAAACATTAATTTTCCTTAATTTTCTAGATTTCAGCCAGGGGAAATTCCATCCAGAAAGAGTTGGAATTTCTTTAATTTGATGGTTCCATTGTGTTTGGGAGAGAAAATTCTGTAGGGTTGATGGTGAACATTTTTTCAGAAAAGCCCCCGGATGTGAAATTGCAAAAATAGCCCTAAAGTCCTAAATAGGGGCTGCAGAGGGCATTCTTATCTTTTTGTAGTGAATTTGGTAATTTTTAGTTGAGAAATCGATTCCTTGGGATAAAATAAGTCAGAATAGCCCTAGTCAAAATTTTGGAAAAAGTATGGTCAGCCGGGTATGGCAAGGCGGGGCCGGGCCGGGCCAGGTCCGGGGGCATTTTGGTAAAGTTTCACCAAGGCTAATATAACCAATATAAACACTATGGAAGTGCCTAAAATGGTATATGAATGGGTTTTAACCTATTTTTTTTGTACATTTGGTTTTTTAAGATCGAATTAAGAGCTGAGTTGTTTGGCACGCTTTATGAGGCGCACGTTATGAAGCAAGAAAGGGTTAAGGTAGGGAACTTACCTCTCCTGCATGTATTTGGTATTTTTGCTGGTGTATTAATGCTTGTGATTGCTTTGCTTGTTTAAGTGAAACATATATGAACTACGGAAACTCTGTGTCTATTTTTGTTATGGCCATAAGTATGTTGTTTGAAATATTAAGCACGCAGATATGTCATTGTGTGAGCATAAGTGATGTAATGCAAGCATGTTATGTATTAAGCACTTATCTTGTATGCATATTGGTACTATTTTTCTACTGGGATTCCCTCAAATCTCACCCTCCCCTACCAACAAATTAGACCGGTGAAAACAAGAAGTGTATTGAAAGTAGAGAAGAGAATTACATGGGAGGAATGTAGTGATGGAACAAAGACGGGAAGATGCCTCTATTTCACTGGGATGAGTTTAGATACTCTAGAGTCCTGTGAGGCTACAAGGTTTGTAATTATTATGTACGAACCCCTATGGGGAATTTTTGTAATCACGCACATATTATCAATATATTTATGCTATTCTTGTGTTGTCCACCAAACCACATATCATTTTCCGTGAATACTCTGAAAACAGTTAAAATAAGGTAAGGGCGTAACAACCTGCAATATGAGAGGGTGTCTATATATGCTGTTGGTATGTATTCTGAGCATTTTTTTTGTTTTTTTTTTATATTTTTGAATGTGAAATGTTAAACATTTGGCATTGTTGTTGCAGTTATATTTCGGTGAGTAGTTCCTATTGTTTAAACTTGTTTGCCATGATTCAATGAAAGCAATTTAGTTCTGGACATAAGAGAAGCTGGAGGAAATGATTAAGAAAGAGAGGAAGACTGACATAGGGATATTGTATACGAGGAAGGGCACTCAACTGAAGGATTACAATGAAATTGTCAATAGGAATAGCGTGCCTTACTTAGATCCAATATGTGCTAACACTTGTAACATTATATTGCATGGGTTGTAACATTATATTGCATAGGTAATCGATGTTTCTGACCATTTTTTAATTGTGTAATGCAAGGATTGAAGGAGTTGAATGGAATGTTGATGGCTATCGTTGACGACAACCATAAAAAGGTAGTTGAAAACCACAAAAGGCTTGTTTTAGCTATTGAAGAGGAGCTACTAAAGGCACAACTGAAGATTTAAAGGCAGTGCAACCAGCAAGCTAAGGACCCTATTGACACTGTGGAAATAAACGATCATACTCCTAAGAGACATAAGGAAAGGGATAAGGAAGATGGTAAAGAGGATAAGGGACATGAAAACAACGACAATGATGTTGATGGAGATAATGACGATAGATATACTAGAGAAAGATCTGTGGCAATGCCCATAACCATTTTTGAATTTAATGAGGTGACTTTAAACCTAGATGCTACATGCAATGAAGGAGAAGAATTCGTGGATGATGAATTAATAGAGAAGGAACAAGGGCCAAGGAGATTAAAGAGGCCAAAGATGCAAAAAAAGCAAGTCCTTGTGGACTTTAACAATGCCAATTAAGCAGAAGAAGGCCAAAGATAATAAGGACAAGTTTTTCAAGTTGATATCTCAAATGTGCAAAAGTGATGAAGGTAAAGAGTAAGTTGTAATGTTGTTCTTTTCAAATGAACTTACACAATCAGTAGCATTTATTTATTAATGAGTAAATGGATAATGACATTGTTTACACTTTATAGGAAACTGATTGAAATAGGTGATGAAGACATCACACAGGATCAGTTGTGGACATTTAGAGGACTTAACAGAATAACTAATCGGGTGGGTGTTATAACAGCTGAGTAGGTATATAATATATTTAATGCATCTAATACATGTGATTCCACATGCAAGTAATGTCCATTGTGTGTAAGCTATTAATGGCAGAGATGAAAAATATAGGACAAGTGGGCCAACAATTTTTATGCGGATTTTATGGTGATCAAGCTATAATTGTACAACAAAGTTTTTTTTATTGACATTTATATATTTGCCTAAAAAGTACATTACTGATGCAGGAAATATTGTCCTGTAAACCTATAGGATGGACAATTGCTAAATGAAAAGACCAATTATTGCCTGAAAAAGTTGGCCACAACATTGTAGACTATGATTTGTTAATGAGGCCCATGTTGGTTGCAAAACATTGGTTCAGTGTGTCCCTTGAACCAAAAGGATGAACTTTTATGTCCTTGATTCAATGAAGCCACTATCTGATATAAGTAAAACTAAAAAGAGGAAGAAAGAAAGTGCACTTGAAACTCCCCAAGCAATCGTTATAGATAAAATTGTAAGTTAAGCGGTCACCCTTTTATTAGTCCTTAGTGAATCATCCTGATATCATATGCATGTGTCATGTTTGTTGAGTGATCTATTTCATAACATAATTGCGCTTGTAAACTCGAAGCATTTTGAGAAAAAGCTAAAATGTGATATTATTTGGGACCCTACTCCACAACAGAACAATTTATGAGTGTTTTTATATGTAAACATGATTTTGGTTAAAAGATGGTTTCTTGTTTGGCCAGTTTGTCACTGTGTCATGTAGGCGAGACTGTGGCATTCATGTGTTGATTTGGTTGAACAATTGGAAGCCAGGTGTAACCCTCTAGTATGGTAAGGATGAGATTCGAGAGTACAAGTGAAACCGAATGTGGTGGTTGGTTAACCATGAATTGAATAACAAGAGGGAGGATGCATTAGAACTCATCACTTCAGAAATGACCCAGACCAAAAGGAAATGAATGACATAATTTTGTTTAGTTTTGTTGTAACAAGTATTTTTTTTTGGAATTAACCAATCTTGTATAGAGATTAATAGCTGTTGCTTAACTTACTAACCAATCATAGTTTTTTGGGGTAACATAGGCAGGGTAATTTTGGTCATTAATCATGTATACTGATTCAAAGCTGTGATCTTTTGTAATGAACTATTAGTATATGGAGGTTGACTAAAGCTTTACCCCCTTTAGTCCAAAATTATGCTATTGTGTACATTTTTTGTACAGAAACTCAGAAAATCAGGAAAGATTATGTGAAAATTAGTAATGGAATTAACTAAATGTATAATGGGTTTGACAAAATGCATAATGGGAATGAAAAGATTGTGAATGTCGTACTGACCAAAGTTGTTAAAGTCTTTACCAAAACGTGTGGGCTTTGACAAATAAAGTAATGAGAATGACTAAATTACTAATGGTTTTCACAAAATTTATAATGGGAATGACAAATACTACATGACTTACTGACCAAATGATATAGTCTTTTCCAAAAGGTGTGGGCTTTGACAAATAGAGTAATGGGAATGACTAAATTACTAATAGTTTTCACAATTTATAATGGGAATTGTAATACCCCAAATTATGTATATAACTCCAGAAGAGAATGTAACTAAGGTTAGGAAACACTTTTGTGGAATAAAGTGTGAATTATGATCCGAATTAGCAATGGAAAATGCCTAAACCCATTATCAAAAATTTAATCGTGATAAAAAAGTCTAATTGGGATATTTTGAGATATCATTATTCTCTTCCAATGGGCCATAAATTTCATCCAACATGAGGAAAAAGAGAGAAAATGAATATGTGAACACAGATGGTGACCTTGGGAAGCCATTAAAGTCAAGTGGAAAAGATAAGAAGAAAAGTCAAAAAATTATAGGCTAAAGTTGTGATATTTAAAGAGGCAATTGAAGTAACATATTTGGTTATTAGGAGGAGCCCATTTACAACACTTTATGGGCATAAGGCAAAGGACATGATGGTTGAATTCCAAATGCCAAAATATGAAGTATTATAGTCAAGTAAGAGGTGAACTTTCTTAAAGAAAGGAATGGAAGAGAATTTATTTGACATATTCTTACACTTAAAGTCAATAAAAGTGGCTAGGATTTAATTAACATACTTCCTTTACCTTATGCATAAGTTGGACGTCCAAATCATAAGGGAAAGAGAGAGAGATAAGTTAATCAAAGGATCTCCTCACCTTTTTGCCTATTCACAAGTCGGTCCAGCATTTTAAGAAAGAAGAAAGAAGGAAAGAGAAAAGCTCACTCTTTTTGTACCAATTACACTTAGATAAGTTACCAAAAAAATGTATGACTAAGTAATTAATATTAGCCACAATTTTCTCTCCATTTGGTCTAAATTTTTGGTCAGATCTTAAGGGATAATAGAAGCTAAAAATCTAATTATTCATCACTTATTTTCTCTCTCTCCAAGTCAGTTTGCAGCAAGTCCCACGAAAGAGAAAGAAGAGCAAGGTGAAGGTGAGACTGTCTATCTTAATTTTCACCTTCTTAACCTCATCTATGGCTCAAGTGTCCTTCATAAACATTGTTCTTCTTGATGAGAGCTTCATTTCTATGGTTTTAGAATTTCAAGAGGAGGTGTTTTGAGCCATCATCCAAGAACAAAAGTTGTAGAATCAAAGAAAGAACTTAAGAAGGAGCATTAGTGAGTATTAGCATCAATTTGAGTTATTGGTTGTGTTGGTTGAATGAGATTTTGGCATGTGTAAATCTGCCCTGATTTTGGCCAAACAAGGGTTTGGGTAATTCATGATGTTTTGGTTATGTTATTGGTGGTTTATGATGCTTAGAAACCATTTGACATAAGTTTGATGCTGAAATTGGAAGTTGGTAATTGTTGGAATTTATTTTGAATTTTCTGCCAAAATAGGACATGGGTAATGAGTGGGAATTTGTTCATTTTGATGTTACCATTGTGTTCTACACAAAAAATTGTGTTGGTATAGCCCTGTGTTGTGATTTTTGGGTCATTAGAACTCAAAATGTAAAACTGGATTTTCTGCTGAATAGAATTCCAACAAGTTACCATGATTGTGTGGTGTTTTTGGATAAGCAAATGATCTCAAAAAATTCTCCAACTTTCCAGTTAAATAGTAGACGCATCAAACTTTAATTTGATAGTCATTTGTGTCATTTTGATTTGTACACTCAGAGTTATGAATTTTTGAATTTAGTTCATGAAAACTAGGTTGAATTCTGACAGTGTGCAATAGATGAAAATTCTGGGAATGCTGTGTATGCAACTGGCTGTGGGTGATATTTTTTCTTGAAACTAGACTAACTAAGGGTCTCATAGCCTTTGGAATGACCCCATTTTGGTTTTTATAAAGTTAGTTATGATTTTTCAAAGTTGATTAAAAATTCTGACAGATTTGGTCACTTATGCGGAAATTGAAGATGATATAACATAATGTAATATTATTGAACTATGAGGTTAGAAATTGGTCTTTTAGGTTAATTGAATGATAAGTAAAATATTTGCATATTTATTTTCCCTTATATGATGATTTTGCGGACGATATTTGAGATTAATGTAATAAATTTAGGTGTAACTGATAAATACAGGATGACTTTGGCATAAATATTTTTATTACTATTATAATATTTACTTCTTTTCTCTTTTGATAGCCACACAATAAGAGGAGAAAGGAGATCAAAAATTGGACCGATGGGATTGAAAATGTCTATTAATATAGCATCAGATTGAAAAACTCATCATGAGCTAAACTTCTATTTTCCTAGGGTGATGACGTTGCATACTAATGACGGATTGAATCTTAACTTATTAAATTTAGTTTTAATTTCTCCTTCGTGATTGAGTTTTAATTATTGTTCTTAATTCTTTCATTTGATTGGCCATATTTTGAATGATTTCAATATGTATGTTGAGACCGGAAGGAGATGCATGTGTATAGACCCTATAATTAAAACCATAATTTACATATAAAATAGGAATATATTCATATCAATTGTGTAGTCTTAATGAGTTTCATAAATCTTAATGCTAAATTAGTTGCTTAAATTTATATAGGAATATATTGGATTAGCAATTAATTATAGAATTGCTTGACCTTGGAAGAAGCTAGTAATTAAATGAGGGAAACTCGACTATCAATCATGTGGAATAAATTGGGCTAGAATAGATAAGTGATTCAATCTGAAATTTGTTAAGTGAAATCTGACCTCTAGAACTTTTTCTTATAGTTGTCTTCATATTAGTTGCATCCATATTTAATCATTTTCTATTTTGTATTTTCCATCACCAATTAATCAATCAACTAAATAGAATTAAAATTACTCATTTTGGTACTTAGAAATCAATCCTGATGGGAACGATACACTACTCACTTCTTTATTACTTGATTACGACAATGTACACTTGCACTCTTTAATAGGTCATCTAAACTTGTAACAAGTTTTTGGCGCCGTTGTCGGGGGTTGTTGTCATTAATATCAATACCAAGTAATTTTAATACTAATTTAGTATTCATGTGAAAATTTCAAAAAAGAAAAAGAAATTGAAAAAAAATTGGATTATTCACTGCATTTATTTGGCTTAATCAGTGATAAAATGTCATATCTTGATTTTTTTTTCTGGAATGCATGTGAATGGAATGAGACAAGAAAATATAAATGCTGATTGGATTGAAAATTCTTCTCCTTATAATTTTTTTTCTTGTGCTTATTGTAGAGAGTGTTATTCTTATGAGCATTGTCCATATAACAATACCAGTCATTATGTGTGATATGATTTCAATATAAACTAAACTTGTTTTGATAATTCCTTTTATCCTGTTGTAATTTTAGACCAACAAGAGTCTTTGGATCCATATGTCAGGTATTGTCCTAATCCTCCTTTCTACTCTTATCCATATATTGAAGAACAAACTCTTGAGTATAAGGAAAAGTCTGATTTAGAAAGATTATGTGAGGAGTTTGCGGAATCAACAAAGAGATTCAGTAGAGAGCAAAAGGAAATTGGCACTAGAGTTGAGTCGAGTGTCCAAAATATTGAAATATATGTGAGTCAAACTGTTTCATCGCTTGAAACTCTTAGGCAAGATAATTCTTTATGCATGATGGCCATTTCTTATGTTGATGATGATGATTATTGTGAGGAAGTGGAATTGAATGAAACTTTAGCTCTTGTGGTATGTGATAAGGAACTTGAAATCACTTTTGGAGAGAACAGTGAATGTCTAATTGAGGTTCCAACTGTGGAGCCTAATTTTTGTGACTTTGATGTTGAAACTAATATGGATATTCCAAAAGTTGTTGTTCATGTCTCTCCTATTGAAGTGTTGACTCTTACTGATGAAAGTCAAATGGATTTTGTGGGATGCTCTAAAATTATGGAAACTTCTAAATCTATTTACAAATACATGCAGCTATGCTTTATTTGAATTCAGTAAATAATTGTCCTCTAAAATTGTCTATGATTGAAGAAGTACAATTAATTACTTTGAATGATCATTTATTGTGTCTGAAACATTGTTGCTTGAAAAGAAATATAGATAAGGTAATCATGGTATTTGATACTTTTGATTAGTAGTTTGTTTGGGAAGTCTGGTTGAAGACTATAAATTTAGTGCTGCTTGGGAGGTAACCCAAGGTTTGGTTTGATGTTTTGTTGTGATTTTGCAAGACTTCTGGTAGCCCTTGATAATGTAGTCCACTTTGGTAGCTACAAATAATTTTTTTTAAAAAAATAAAAAAAGTTAATCAAAAAATAAATTGGTTTGATCTTTGTCTAGCGAAACACGTTAAAAAAGGGCGGCTATTTGGGAGGCAACCCAAAACTTCTTTCCTACTCTCTCATTTTTCTTTCCTACTCACCGAAACACACTGCTTTGGTTTGAGAATTTTAATTTTCATCAGTTTCATTTTAAGTTACTATGGAGGAATCTCTTGTAAAGCTTAAGAACAGGTTCCCCACTCTTCCCAAAGATGTGCTCAAGAAGATCTATAATAGTTGATTTGAAAGGATGAAGATATTCAAGCGTTTGGGCCTTACTGTAGACGTATGCTAGATCATTGAAGCTAAAGTATGTTTAGTAGGTGAGATTTATAAATCATTTGTTAAACCTTTGCTAGGAATAGGAAGAAGTTCTTACTCCAAAAAGAGAAGAGCTAAAAGGATGAATGTCTGTTATAAATGTGTAAGATGGAATTGTGATAAGCGTTGTAGGAGTAAAGGTATGGTTTCTATAAATCGAGAAGATAAAATTAAATTTATAAAGGATGGACAAAGTAAGGAGTCACTGGATGATATCATTTAAACTCTTAAGATGCATTTGAGTGGTGATGTTTATCGTATTCTTCTTGATTTAGCGGACATATTCAACAGAGCAAAAGAGTGCTATTGTCTTGGGAATCTGACGTTAAAAGATCATGTTGCCAGTTTGTAAGAAAACTGGATGGGAAGCAAATCCTCGATTCATAGAAAGCGTTTAAGCCATTACTGGATGTAAAACTAGAGGAAGATGTGAGCCAAAATCACAACTACTGTACATAATCATGCTTTCGTCTATTCGTCTTATCTTTTCTGTAGCTTTTGTCTAATCTATCTTATCTTTTCAGCAGCTTTTGTCTAATATGTCTTATCTTCTTAATAACTTTTGACTTTCTTTCCCCTTGTTCTTCACACAAATTATGCCGGTCATTCACGTAGGAAGTTTTTCAAAATTTTTTGAAAAATGCATAATTTGCATGATTTTGTTGTCACTGTTTTAGTGTTATATATATGTACTCTTTCACTTGTAAATATGTTTTCTTCACTTGTGAATATGCATTTTTCTACTTGTGAACATAAATGGTCCGAGAGAAAAGAAAACAAAAAGGGTATCATACAAAAATGTATATTTACATCTATCTGTATTTTTGGTGAAACTGATACGGGTAAGGATGGTGAGTTTATAATGGCAACAAACGAATTTGAAAGTGCAATAGCTGCTAGAAAGATCAACTTTATATACGGGGGAGGCATCCAAGGACTAAGGGGAAGTGTGGCCATTTTTTCATACATGAACGGAAGCAAGGGTTTGAGTGTAAGGGTAAAAGAGTTGGAAGCTCACACTTTTTCCTTAGGACAAGATTTACAGGTTTTGAGCTTTCTGAATGACTGGGATGAGTGTTCTACCATGCTCAAGTTTTTATGACTCTACCCGATGGTTTGGAGACGTTGGATGGCATTTCTAGTGTTGCATATTGGGCTAAGTTAAACTTTCACAAAAAGTCATTAGGGTTGTTAAATGTTAATGGTTTTTATGATGATCTGTTGTCTTTTTTTAATCATGCTGTGTAAACAGGATTCATACCCCAAACGACTCGTCACTCCATAATTTCTGCACCAACTGCTGATCAGTTGCTTGATCAACTGCAAATCTATGAACCTCACCTAGATCTATTAGTCAAGCAATGTGGGCAATCTTCAGAAAGCAATCAGAAGCCGAACCCAGATACTACTCTTTGGTTGTAACTCTCCTTAATCTTTTGGTTTTACTTTTAGCATTTTGGTTTATTGTGTGTTTGTGTTTTTTAAAAAAACTTTCTCTAAGCTTTAAGAAGACATTGAGGACAATGTTTGATTTAGATTCGGGGAGGATTTGTAGAAAAAAAAATTAGTTAGTTAGTAAAATCCATTAGATGCATGGGATGTGAAAAAAATGGCAGAGTAAGGAGTTATTCTTTACTCCTGAGACGCATTTTATTAGTTGCATTTTATTAATTACATGTTTTTGTTCTTTTCTATAAAAAACAAAGAGTAAAAGTAACCAAAAAAATCTTGTTTAAGTGCTTTGTAATGATTTTAAGAAGTATATAAGTCTTAAGGATGGATCAATTGAATTTAGAGATTTTATAGCATGAATGAACAACTGATTGTTGCAATTGGTGATGAATTTTGAGATTGAATGAGCTGAGTTTGAAATCCCTTAACAGTGAGCTTTAGAGCCTATAATGATATTTCTCTTGTGTGTGATATTCACCTATTAAGTTGCTACTCTAGAACTTGCTTTAAATTTGGTTGAAATTATATTTCACATGCACATTCAAAAAGCCAACCTTGCAATTATATCGTTGTTAAGCCCTTTTGAGCCTAATTAACTGTTTCTTTATTCTAAACCCATTAATATGTGCTTTATTGATATATCAAGTGCTTTTACTTAATTTAAAAGATTAGCAGAGCATTTGAAATTCTTGTGAAATGGGCTTTTGACAAGTGTGGGGGTGTATATAACATCAACTTTAGAGTTGCAGAGTTTTATGCAAAAAGAAAAAAATTATGAAAAAAAATGTTAAGTATTTGAATTGTGGGTTTTTGTGATGGGATAAATTTATAAGTAGCCATTTTTTCAATTGCTCTATTAAATTTTTTAAATATAATCCTTCATATCATGTTTTACATTTCTTTTACCTTAACCCCGTTACAACCCTTAATAAGTCTTTTTGATTTGAATTATGCATGTGAATTAGGTAGTAGATATTGAGATTTTTAGCAAGTTTATGGTAATGTAATTTTTTTGTTGAATTTGAGCAAAACACTTACCCTTAAATACTTTAGAGATTGAGAGAATGAGTTACACTTACGAACTCGATTTATTCATTTTCAATTAAAGTTACTAGTTTATATTTTTGTTGATTCATGAATACTATGATCTCTTTATTTTTCAATTGTGTTCTTACTTATGACTTGATACTTCTGATTTTGTTGGAAGCACTTATTAGTTATTCCTTGTCTGAGGATGTCTAAGAGCTAAGTGTGGGGGAATTTGATAAGTAAAATATTTGCATATTTATTTTCCCTTATATGATAATTTTGTAGACGATATTTGAGATTAATGTAATAAATTTAGGTGTAATTGATAAATACAGGATGATTTTGGCATAAGTATTTTTTATTACTATTATAATATTTACTTGTTTTCTCTTTTGATAGTATTTTTACTTAAGTATTTTTACTTATTTGAGATTAATGTAATAAATTTAGGTGTAATTGATAAATACAGGATGATTTTGGCATAAGTATTTTTATTACTATTATAATATTTACTTGTTTTTTCTTTTGATAGCCACACAATAAGAGGAGAAAGGAGACTAAAAATTGGACCATGGGATTGAAAAAGTCAATTATTCTAGCATCGGTTACTATTCACGATGGCACTATTCACGACGGAAATCACTATAGTGACGCAAGCACTATTGTAAATGCGGTTTTCACTGTAGCAACCATGTTTTTGTTACTGTAACAACGCGTTTTTTCCCCTATAAATAGAGATGAAGGCCAAGCACACAAAAAAAGGAGGGAGGGAAGAGATGTAGAGGCTTGGTTTTTTGATAATTGGAGGTCCTTCTATAACCCCCTACCTTGGAAATCATAATTATAATTCAAAATTCATAATTAAAATGAAATAGAGACCAATAATCATCAAAAGTCTCTTTTACAATCCCTTCCTTACGAGAGAGTTTTCACAAATTCTTTCAAAACTTTTGCCTTTATCCTGGTCTTAAATCACATTTATACATATCAGAGTGTAAAACAAAAATCCCGGCAACCCCCGAGTTTCATATCATAGCTAAAGGGTTTATGGAGCATATTCACCCGTTACAGTTTCCCAATGAGGGGATTATGTAACGCCCCAAATTTCAATTAAGGGCTAATGATAATTATTAAGGATAATTATTGAATTAAAGTAGAATGATTATGGGTTTTGGAGGTAATATTAATTATTATGCCATAATTAGGAAAATTGAAAGAATAAAATTGTTGGGCAATTAGTTAGTGATTAATAGAGAAATTAATTATTAGCTAAGAGGAGAAATGAGATGTGTGATTAAATGGTTAATGGAAGGATTATAATGGCTAATTGGTTGCTTATTTTGTGGGAGCTAATAGAAATGAGACATGTGGCAAAAGTGGGTATGATGAGAGAGAGTGAGAAAAGACAATTGCCTCAATATTTTATTGTTTTTCTCTCTTTCTCTTCCCTCATTTTCCCTGCAGCATCATGATTGGGGGGATGTCATCTCATCTCATATCTCTCTTGTTCGGCCAGGGTTGAAGGAAAGGGAGGAAGAAAGCTTGCATTTAAGGTGAGCTAATGGCTTCCATTGCTCAAACTCTCTTCTCTAATGTTGATCCTTGAGTTGAGAGCTTCAATTTGATGGTTGTAGTTTTTCCATTGGTGGTGATTTGAGGAGTCACAAAAATCTGGTAGTTGGAGAATCAAGAAATGTCTTTGGAAAAGTTGAAGAGGTAGGTGAAACCAATCTTTCTATCTATGTTTTATGCCAAAAGATTAAGATTGAAATTTCTAGAATTTATGGCCTATTTTCATTGGAATAGGGTCATTGGTAGTTTGGCATGTTATTGGTATAGAAGTGGGTGTTTGGTATGAGTTTTAGATAGATAGATTGATTTGGGATTGGAATGATTGAGTTTAATGATTTTGGAATGTTAGTGATTAATGTTGCCCAAAACCAAAGCATGATAATGGAATGGGATTTTGATCATTTTGATGGTTTTATTGGATTTCTTGAGTGATTTTGTGTGAGGATAGCTTCAGTTGAGGTTTTAGGCCCCTTTGGATCAATTGGGCAAGTGTTGGGAGGTATGGTCAGTTTTTCTGCGTTTTCTGGTTTCTAATAGAATCACTCGAGTGATTTGGGGTTCACTAGAGTATGGGATGAACATCACTCGAGTGGTGATGAGTTCCACTTGAGTGCTGTAGTGCAATTGTCTTTTCTTCTCTTAGTTTCATGTTGCACTTCTGTGTTTAGGGCAAGAGTGTGCCTTAACACTTACGAGTGTTAAGACATCACTCAAGTGCTTTGTGCTTCACTCGAGTGTTCGGCTTCGTGGTAGTGGGGATGCATTGAGGCGCTACTTACCCCCAGGTAGTGGCTTCGATCCCCACGGAGGCTAGAAACCTCGCTTGCGGAGCGAGGGACTCTTGTAAGTCTTGGGCTCGTAAGCCTAGCTACTTGCCACCCCCGAATGGTAGTACGGGTGGCACTACGGTCGGTGCCGTAGCCAGTTGTGCCGGAGTAGGCGTCCCCGAAAGCACCGACAGGGGGATGTGACATGCACTCTCTAGTACCCGAGTGTTGACTGTACCATCACTCAAGTGAGGTCTCCTTCACTCGAGTATCCGTACAATATCACTCGAGTGAGGTCATCTTCACTCTAGTGTCTCAGTGAAAATATCAGTTATGGGCTTTCAAAAAGGGGATCTTTGGGGATAATCTTCCAACCCTTTGGAGTAATTGATAGAGACATTCATGGGTATTAAAAGAGCAGTAATGATAACCAACATTAAGTGTTATAAAAGTGAGAACTTGGAGTGGAGAATAACCCGATATCCTTTATTTGGTTTATAGGGTTTGATATTCTCCTGGATCATGAGCAGCTGGAGCTGGAGCTTATGGGGAAAGAGTGTAGGGAACATGTATTTGATAATTGTGTTAGTGTATTGATTCATGTTACTTCTTTGACTAATTATGTGAAACATATATGAGTGATTGAAGCTCTGTTTCAACTTATGATATGGCCATGAGTATATTATGTGAACATTGAGCATGCTGATATGTCATTGTGTGAACATGAATTATGTATTGCAAGCATGTCATGCATTAAACACTTATCTTGCATGCGTATTGGTATTGTTTTCCTATTGAGATTCCCCAGAATCTCACCGTCCCCTACCAACACTGTAGACAGGGCAAGTGGATCAAGATGGAGCAAGCAACCAAGGGCGGCTAGGTCTCCTTATGGGAAAGCGCATTGGTGGTTGATTATCGTTATAAGTTGGATACATGTTTATGTTGGATGTATATGATCAGATGATAGATTAGAATGTGAATTTGGAAAGAGTATTGTGTAATCCCCATTTGAGATATTGTAAAAGGCGTATGTGCCCTATAAATCTTATGTGAAAGTTTAAACCCGGGATTGCCAGGATTATTATTGTGCACTCTGATATATTTTGAATGTGATTTATCTTACGATGTAATTGTATTTGAAACGTGAATGTGAGATCAGATTGATTATATTTTTGAACTGTTTTTCTGGATACCCCATCTGTAAAGATGAGGGATTATAAATGTTGTTTTTGTCTTATTGGTTTCTATTTCACTTTAATTGCGTATTTTGGATATAATTACGGAAGGGGGGGTTACAGATTACATCACCTTATCCAAAATAATATTTACAAATTATACAATGTTTCCTAAGAAAAATATGACAACCAACTATAACCTAGGTTTGTGCTATCCGCCCTTAGTTGTTGGCTTCTTCTTCGAGCTACTTGCCCTGTTTGTAGGTTAGTCAAAGGAAAGAATGAGATTCAAGAGAATCCCAGTAGTAACAAATTACTCATACAATGTATAAACACATAGCATGTAAGCAAATCATTAACAACATATCAACAGCAATAATACAATACACAATGATTTATGGCATTCACCATAAACGACAGCACTCACCACTGTAAACACAATGCGACAACTTTCACTGTAATCACAATGATGACAGCCCTATTAGCTGTAACACTATACAACAGTTTTCACTGTAATCACTATGACGACAGCCCCCCGGCTATATTCACAGTAGCATCATACATCATGACAAAGCATCATAAACATACATACAATGTTCTACTCATGGTATAAGTGAAAGAGTCACTACCTTGTTCTTTCCAACGATCCTCTGGGACACATTGTTCACGTACAGGGAAAATATCAAAACCTATAAGCAAAACCAAGGATGACGGATTAATCTCCATTCCAAGGTTTTTTTTTTTCAAAACATTTAAGACTGGTTGTCATTAAGTCCTTTGGGTGACCACTAGAAACTTAGACAAACACTTAAAGGGTTGGAAGAATTATACCCAAGACTTCCCTTTTGGAAGCAAAAATATTGATTTCAAGTGATTCACTCGAGTGATGGAGTGATTTGCACTTGAGCACGAAGGCACACTCGTACGAGTGCTTGACAGAGAGCAACAATAGAGACAGAAAGTGCTCACTCACTCAAGCACAAACATCAACACTTGAGTGATAACCAAATGCTCACCTGAGTTTTATAGAGTATGGTACAGAAAGTGTATACCCGAGAGCACGGCAAACCTTAAGGTGAAAAATTCACTTGAGCACTACCCTTGACACTTGAGTGATGACACAACACTTGTGAGTGTCAAGTCATACTCCTAGAGAATAGCTTGCGAGTGTTAACCCGAGACGAAATCTCAAAATGTAGAACATACATGCACTCGAGTGACTCCCTAAGCACTCGAGTGATACCCCATATCACTCACAGGTGAGGAAGTGCACTCTCGAACTTTGCTTGAGAACTCTACTGAAACGTTAAAGGAAAAGGGAAAATATACTGCTGCACTTGAGTGAGACCCTACCTCACTTGAGTGAGGCTTATCAGAAGCCAAAACACAGCAGTTGACATAATTGTCCAATCTTTACCAAATATTTTCCAATGGTTCTAAAATTCCTGCATAAGCCTTTTCCCACATAATTTCATACAAGGAACCTATTGGAGATACTAAAACAACCAAAATCACTTCCTAACAACATATTTGTCTTGGTCAACACATTACACACAAACCCTCCAATGACCAAACTTCCCCTTTCAAATACCTAACTAACTCCAATGGCCCTATAACACAATATGCCACCAATCCTACCATAATACACCATTCCATTTTCTCAAACCAAAATCACATAAAATCAAGGAAAAATTCAAAATTCATAAAACTTAACCAATAATCACAACAATTACATCAAAATGCTCTAACTACTTACTTCTTTCTTTTTTCCAAGGTGGGTTCTCTGATTTCTCAACCTTCAAGTTTTCTTGAAGTGCTTAAACACTACAGTTCCAAAATATAAAACCATGAAGATGATGCTCTCAACACCATGAACAAATTTAATGAAGAGAATTTCATCATTCAAGGTCAAATAGAGCTTTACCACAAGATTTCTTCTTTCTCTTTCCTCTTCTTGCTTGGTGAAAATGGAGGTAAGATGAGAGAGATGAGAGAATGATGAAGATCATATTTTTCCCTTGCTTCTATGCTCTTAGCCGACCTTAAAGGAGAGAGGAGAGAGGGAAAAGTGTTTGAACATTTGACCAAATCCAATGGTCTATATTTTGCCACTTGTCATGATCTTGTTTTCTCAACCATAACTCACATAGGCTCTAAGGCACATGATTCCACCCTCTTTAATACTTGAGAGTCCTAACAATTGATCTTTAGGTTACCAATGGGTTTCTTCTTTAGTAACTAACCAATTTATCGGTAATTTTACCATTTCGCCCTTGATCGTCACAACATATACTAAATCATCATCAAACACATATATCATTCCTTCCGCTCAACCATGCGCCCTTCCCTCCATTGTGGTTCATTTTAAGCTTTACCATATAATTAAGCTTAATTACATGGTTTGGGTATTGGTTATAACACATTGAAATAAAAATTCACATCATGTGCTTCAAAAGTGTTTGATTAGCATTAATTACATCACTTTTGAAGTCATTAGCCCTTAATCACAATTTGGGATATTACACCTTCTCTGACAGTTCTGTAAAAATTGTGTTATTTTCTAGATTTAATTGCATACACTGTATTACTTTTTGTATGCCTCCTATATGGAAGGCTTAAGATTGTATTACTTTTTGCATGCCTCTTACATGGAAGGCTTAGGATTGTATTACTTTTTGCATGCCGTCGCCATTTTCATGCATCTTTTGGTTGTATATTTATATTTTAGAATTTAATATTCAAGTTTTATATAGTATTTATGAGGTTTTCATTCTAGTTTTATGTAATGTTAATTTATTTTTATTTTATTTTTAATTTCATCATGTGCTAAATTTCTATTTTTCTACGGTAATGATGTAGTATACTAATGACGGATTGAATAATAACTTATTAAATCTAGTTTTAAATTCTCCTTCATGATTAGGTTTTAATTATTCTTCTTAATGCTTTTATTTGATTGACCATCTTTTGAATGATTTCAATATGTATGTTGAGACTGGAAAGAGATGCATGTGTATAGACCCTATAATTAAAACCATACCTTGCATATAAAATAAGAATATATTCATATCAGTTGTGTAGTCTTAATGAGTTCCATAAATCTTAATGCTAAATTAGTTGCCTAAATTCATATAGGAATATATTGGATTAGCAATTAATTGTAGAATTACTTGACCTTGAAAGAAGCTAGTAATTAAATGAGGGAAACTCAACTATCAATCAAGTGGAATAAATTGGGCTAGAATAGATAAGTGATTCAATCCGAAATTTGTTAAGTGAAATCTGACCCCTAGAACATTTTCTTGTAGTTGTCTTCATATTAGTTGCATCCATATTTAATCATTTTCTATTTTGTATTTTCTATCACCAACTAATCAATCGACTAAATAGAATTAAAATTACTCATTTTGGTACTTAGAAATCAATCCTCATGGGAACGATACTCTACTCACTTCTTTATTACTTGATTATGACAATGTACACTTGCACTCTTTAATAGGTCATCTAAACGCATAACATTGACCATTTCGGCTCCTTATTTGTCTTGATTAAATGACCATTGTAACCCCCCACCGTAATTATATCCGAAATACGCGATTAATGTGAAATAGAGACCAATAATAATTAAAACTCATTCACAATCCCATCCTTGAGATAGAGTTTTCACAAATACTTTTTGAAATCTAATTAACCTGGTCTCATATTCAAATTTTGAATACAATTACTATACGAAGATAAATCATATTCATTACAAATATCAGAGTGCACAACATAATCATCCTGGTAATCCTGGGTTTATACCTTCGTTATTGGGTTTCAAAGGGCACATTAGCCCATTACAATTACTCAAATGGGGATTATACAATCTAACTCGAATACATATACAAATATCCAATAATTTATTCCAATTACATAACCAAATATAATCATTCAAATACACATTCTGACCTATCCAACCATATATACATAATCCCAACTATTGAGTCGATAACCAACTACCAAATCTACAACCCGAAGGAGTCCTCACCACCCTTGGTTGCTTGCTCCATCCTCGATCCACCTATCTTGTCTAAAATGTTGGTAGGGAGGGGGAGATTCTAGAGAATCTCAGTAGGAAATAAATACCAGTATGCATGCAAGATAAGTGTTTAATGCATGACATGCTTGCAATACATAACTCATGCTCATACAATGACATATCTGCGTGCTCAATGTTTCTACAACATACTTATGGCCATAGCATAAATAGAAATAGAGCTAGAATCATTCATATATATTTCACATAATCAAGCAAAGCAATACATGCATCAATACACCAATACAAATATCAAATACATGCATAAAAGGTCGGTTCCCTACACTTATTCTTTCCACGTAAGCTCCAGCATCAGCTACTCACGATCCGAGCGAATATCAAACCCTATAACCAAATCAAGGACATAGGGTCAATCTCAATTCCAAATCCTTACTTCTACAATACTTAAAGTTGGTTATCCTTCACACCCTTTAAGTGTCTAGTAATAAGCTCAACAAAAGTTTGAAAGGATTGGAACATACTAGGTTGGAAATCACTTTTCAAAATTACCAAATACTAAAAATGGGGGTTGGCTGTAGCCAAGAATTTCTGGCTGCGGCCAAAACACACTCAGAAACTTTTGTTCTGCAACCAAGGAAACTTCACAAATTCATAACTAATTCCAGAAAAATTGAAATGAGGTGATCCTAAAGCCCATTGAAATCTGTTTAAATCCTCTTCATAGGAAAAATATGATCCATTGCCATAAATCACCACACAATTTCAGAATTACACGAAATTCCCTTGCTGTTCCAGATTTACACCCAGTTTTAACGTCAAACTTTGGAAAACCATAACTCCTAGTTCACAAAATGAAATGACACAAATTATATGTCTATTTTGAAGCTTGGAATATGAACTTTAAGACGGTAAAATTTCAGAATTCTTAGAGACCATTTGCCCATTCAAAACATCCACACAAGCAGACTATCCAGAACAGAGTTTCAAAAGACAGAATTCCAGATTTTACATCTTTACTTCCAATGGTCCCATTTTCATACCAAATATCATTCCCACACAAAATTTCACAAGGAATCCATTGGAAACACCAAATAAATCAAATTCACATCATATTGACATGTTTTCACAACAATCTCAACATGTCAACACAATTCATGTAACGCCCCAAATTTTGATTAAGGGCTAATGTTGATTATTGAGAATGTAATCATGGATTAAAGTTGAATTAATGTGTATTTGTGACAATATTATCTAATATGTCATAATTGATGGAAAAATTTATAGAATGGAAATATTGGCCATGAGTTAGTAGTTAATGGGTAAATTAATTACTAACTATAAGGTAATGAGAGGTATGATTAAATGGCTAATGGATGGATTAGAGAGGCAAAATGAGTGTTTATTATATGAGAGCTAATGAGAAGAAGACATGAAGCAAGTTGGTGTTGTGTGAGGAGTGGAGTAAAAGTCAAAGAAGGATATTTTTATGTTTCTCTCTCCTCTCTTCCCTCTTTGTGCGCTAAACAAGTATGGTAGGAGGGAGTATGATTATTTTCTTCATCTCTTCACTCTTCCTCACTCTCATCTCTCTCGTTCTCTCTCATCTCTCTGTCGTCAGCCATTAAAGACCAAAAGGGAAGGAAGAAAAGTTTGAAAAGGTAAGGGAAAATGATCTCTATTACTCAAACTCCATTTATTAAAGTTGTTCCTTGAGTAATGAGCTTCATTTTGATGGTTATAGCTTGTCCATTGGTATTGGTTGTGATTTCAAGAGATTGTGAAAGTTGAAGGATCAAGAAGTCCTTTTAGAAAAGTTGAAGAGGTAAGTGAAACTAACTTATCTATCTAAGTTTTGTACAAAATGGAGTAGTTTTGAATTTCTGGGATTTATTGGCGATTTTCAAAAAATGATGATCATTGGACATTTGACACGTTATTGGTATGAAAATGGTATGTTTGGAAGGTATATGGATAGATAGGATTGATTGGGGATTGAATGATTGAGTTTGTGGATTTTGGAATTTTAGTGTTTAATGTTACCCAAGACCAAAGCATGATAATGGAATAGGATTTTGGTGGTTTTGACGTGTCCATTGGATTCCTTTAGTGTTTTTGTGTGAGGATAGCTTTTGTTGGGGTTTTGGGTCCATTGGTGGCCTTTGGAAAAAATTCTGGAAAACTGTCATTGTTTTTGCGTTTCCTGGTTTCTGATAATATCACTCGAGTGATCTGGGGTTCACTTAAGTGTAGGATGAACAACACTTGAGTGGTGATGAGTTCCACTCGAGTACGGTAGTGCAAACTTCCTTTCTGCTCTTTATGTTCTTGTTCCACTTCTGTGAGAAGGGCAAGAGTGTTGCCTCACCTGCTAGTGTGGTGGGTTCTCACTTGAGTGAGCTTCCTCTCACTCGAGCGTTGGTGTATTTGATGTAACCCCCTTCGCGATTAAGGCCGAGATTAGTTCATAAAAACATAATTAATGTGGAATTAGAGACCATAGATGATTTTGGGACTTAAACAAAATCAAACTTCCCAAAATCATGGCTTACAAAAACTTTTACAAAATGTGTGCATGACAGTCTCATATTCACATTCCAATACTAAATGGCCTGTACAAGTGGATTTCATTCACAAATATCAGAGTATAAACAAATTCCCGACACACTCGGGTTCCATTCATTAAATAAGGGATTTACAAAGGCTCAAAGCCCACAATTCAATACCCTTAACTTGGGGATTACACAAAACTATACTACCGATCCCATTTTACACAATTGTTTCCCAAAAACATCCTATAAATATACATGATAACCAATAATCCCAAAATATACTCCTAACTGGAGTTCTAACTACTCTTCGTCGCCCGCTTGCCTTTTGATCCTTCTGCCCTGTCTAAAACATGGTTTTTGGGAGAGTGAGATTCTAAGGAATCCCCGTAGTAACAAATCAATCATATAATGTACAATAATAGTGCATGTAAGCAAATCATTAACCACAACAAGCAACTACAACGGCAATTTCAACGGCAATGGTTAGTATGACACATGTCATCCCTTACGATTGCTCACGCTGAATTGCTCACATTGTATTGCATCACAACAATCAACACAGTATAATTCACCACAGCTGGGATCCATATAAAGCATATCATAATCGCAAGCCACATAGGCAAGATACACACACACAGCCCACGGCTGGTTTCACAAACGCCGCCCCACGGGTCGGATTCACAAAGATCCATGTCGATTACGACGGCAGTCCAACGGCCGACCTAGAGATGACCACCGTCAATCCCTACACGGCTCACGCTGACCTGCTCACGCCGCAATGGACCATGGCACACATTTCACAAAATTTAACGATAAGATATGCATGCCAAAACATCATACAAGATATGAGAGAAAAGTCACTACCTTGCTCCTTCCGTGCGTGTCCTAGCGCCGGTCTCTCCCGAGGAGGGCAAATATCGTATCCTATAATTATAATTAGGGACGAAGAGTTATTCTCTATTCCAATACCCAATTGACTTCGCAATACTTAGATTTGGTTATCATTTATGTCCTTTAAGTTGTTAAAATTGGCTCTAATAAAAGCCCTAAAGGATTGGGAAACATCGGGTTAGAAACCACTTTTCAAAATCACAAGGTGCTAAAAACAGGGGCTGGCTGCAGCCAAAAACACCTCTGGCTGCGGCCAGAAACAGCACAGAAAGTTTCTGGCTGCAGCCCAGAATTTTCTGGCTGCGGCCAGAACGTGCGCAGAAGCTTTTGCGCTGCAGCCAAGATTTTCTGCTGCAGCCAAGGCAACTTCAAAAATTCATAACTAATTCTAGAAAAATTAAAATGAGGTGATCCCAAAGCCAAATGAAAGGTACTTAAGTCCTCTTTCAAGGAAAAATATGGCTCCTTGCTGGAAATCACCACAAAAAAAAAAGATTTCAAGAAAAGTCCACACTATTCCAGAATTGCACCCAGATTTAACATCAAACTTTGGACAGTCATAACTCCTAGTCCAAAAATCGAAATGACACAAAACATATGTCCATTTTGAAGCTTGAGATGTGAAATTTAATTCTGGAAAATTTCATAATTTTCCAACACCATTTGCTATTTTAAAACGTCCATGCAAAATCACTGCCAAAACAGAGCTTCCTACTAACCAAACTTGCCACTTTTAACACTAAGTTCCCAATGGTTCAAAATTCATATTCAACACTTCTCCCACACAAAATCACTCAAGGAACACAATGGTGACTTCAAAATGATCAAAATCACAACCCAAATATATGCCCTGTTTTTGGCCCAATGCACAAAACTAACATAAAGTTCCTAAACTTCACCTTCAAGCTTCAATTCAATACCATTCATTCAAAACACTTAACAAGGCACTAATTCCATTACAACAACAATTCAAACACCACAAGACCCTAATTTTCGAAATTTCAAGCCAAATTTCCAGAATTTCCAAGCTAAATCATTTGGCACAAAACTTATACAGAAAGGTTTCTTAAACTCACCTTAACAACTTTCTCAAAGTAGCTTCTTGATTCTCCAACCTCCACAATTCCTTGAAGTCTCAAACCAACACCAAATGGAAAACTATAACCATAGAAATGTAGCTCTTAACTCAAGGATTAACTTTAATGAAGGGAGTTTGAGCAATAGAGGTCATTTACTTACCCAAAGATCAAGCTTTTCCTTCTTCCTTTCTTGCTTGTTCCAGCGAAATGGAGAGAGAGAGAGAAAGAATGAGAGAAATGAGAGGGAAGAGTGATGAAGAAGGGAAAATAATCACACTCCTTCCCAATTCAGATTTTTCAGCGCAAGAGAGGGGAAGAGAGGAGAGAGAAATGCTAAAAAAAGAACTTTGACTTTTCTCTCTTACACACACACAAGCCAACTTGCCACATGTCTTCTTCTCATTGGCTCTCACACAATAAGCACCCAATTAGCTACTTAAATCTCTCCATTAGCCATTTTAATCACACATCCCATTTTCTCTTAGTTAGTAATTAATTTCTCCATTAATTACTACTTATGGCCAATATTTCCATTATTCCAATTTTTCCATAATTATGACATTAGTTTAATATTGCCATAAAACACATAATAATCCCAATTAAATTCATAATTATCCATAATAATCATGATTAACCCATAATAAAAAATTGGGATATTACAATTCTCCCCCCGTTCAATAAATTTCGCCCTCGAAATTTGTTACACATCATGGGGCATAAAGTCAGGAAATCTTTTCCTCATGTCCGCTTCCGCCTCCCAAGTGGCTTCCCTTGGTGACATTCCCTTCCAGACCACCTTCACAAATGGTAAGCTTCGATGCCTGAGCCACCGCTCTTCTCGATCAATGATACGCTCTGGCTCTACCGCATAGGTGAAGTTATCTTGCAACTCAACCTCTTCATACTCAATGATATGCTCAGGGTCTGGTTGGTACTTCTTGAGCTGCGAGACATGGAATACATCATGCAATCTACTCAAACTCGGGGGTAGGGCTATCCGATATGCTACAGGTCCGATTCGTGCCAGAATCTCAAATGGACTAATGTATCTCAGACTCAGCTTCTTCCGCTTGATCGCTCTCCCGATGCCTGTGACCGGAGACACTCTCAAGAAGACATGATCCCCCACTTCAAACTCAAGAGGTCTTCTCCTCTTATCAGCATAGCTCTTCTGACGACTCTGTGCTGTAAGGAGCCTCTTCCTGATGACTCGGATCTGCTCAGCGGTTTGGTCAACAAGATCCAGCCCAAACAACTTTCTCTCAGACAACTCTGACCAGCACAATGGTGACTGGCACTTTCTCCCATACAGTGCTTCATACGGGGCCATTTGAATGCTCGCATGGTAACTATTGTTATATGCAAACTTAGCCAATGGAAGATAGTAGTCCCACTTTCCTTTGAAGTCTAGGACACACGCTCTCAGCATATCTTCTAAAGTCTGGATAGTCCTCTCTGACTGTCCGTCTGTCTGAGGATGGTAGGCCGTGCTAAACCTCAATTGAGTACCCATAGCTTCATGTAAAGCCTTCCAGAATCTCGAAGTAAACTGAGGATCTCTATCGGAGATTATATTCTTCGGTGTACCATGGAGTCTCACAATCTCCTTGATATAAATCTCAGCCAGCCTATCAGGAGAATAGCTAGCGTTGATAGGTATGAAGTGCGCAGATTTCGTGAGTCGATCAACAATCACCCAGATCGCATCGTAGTTCTTGATCTTGGGCAAACCCACCACTAGATCCATGGTCACACTCTCCCACTTCCATTCTGGAATTTCTGGACTCTGAAGCAAACCTGGCGGTCTCTGGTGTTCAATCTTCACCTTTTGACAGGTAAGACACCGCGCCACATACTTCGTCACATCACTCTTCAACCCTGGCCACCAATACATAGACTTCAAGTTATGATACATCTTGGTCATACCGGGGTGAAGAGTATACTGACTCTTATGAGCCTCATCAAGAATTCTCAACCTCAACTCCGCCTTCAGTGGTACATAGATTCTCTTCTGATAACGCACCAATCTACTTGGTGACAAGTCATAGTCTCGAGTCTCTCCTCGCTCAATCTTAGCTCGGATCGACTGAGCTAGCTCATCATGCATTTGAGCCTCTTCAATCTCAGTCCTCAGGTCATTCTCCCCTTGGACCACACCATAATTGGCACACAGGATTTCCTTCGAGAGATTCAAATCCCGAAAATCCTCTATCAGCTTCCATTCCTGGATCATCATTGTTGCCACTAGCACCGCCTTCCGACTCAAAGCATCCGCGACAACATTAGCCTTACCCGGATGATATTTGATCTCCAGGTTGTAATCTTTCAGCAACTCCATCCACCGACGCTGTCTCATATTCAACTCTTTCTGATCATACAGATATTTGAGACTTTTGTGGTCGCAGTACAATTCCACAGTCACACCGTACAGGTAATGACGCCAAATTTTCAATGCAAACACAATTGCCGCAAGCTCCAGATCATGAGTGGGGTAGTTCATCTCGTGCGGTTTCAGCTGTCGAGAGGCATAGGCCACCACACGTCCCTGCTGCATCAGGACACACCCTAACCCCTGCTTACTCGCATCACTGTACACGACGTAAGCCTCACTGGGATCAGGTATAATTAACACTGGTGCCGTAGTCAATCTCTCCTTCAGCTCAGTGAAACTCCGTTCACAACGTTCATCCCACAAAAACGGTTGATCCTTCCTCGTGAGCTTGGTCATCGACAATGCAATACGCGAGAAGTTCTGAATGAATCTCCGGTAATAACCAGCAAGACCCAGAAAGCTGCGAATCTCAGAAACAGTTTCTGGTCTTTTCCAATCGAGTACTGCTTCCACCTTACTGGGATCCACTGATACCCCGTCTCGAGAGATTACATGGCCAAGGAACTTCACTTCCGTAAGCCAAAACTCACATTTGCTCAGTTTGGCATAGAGTTGCTTTTCTCGCAGAATTCTCAAGACGATTCTCAGATGTTGCTCATGATCCTCCCTACTCTTGGAGTAGATCAAGATGTCGTCGATAAACACAACCACGAACTGGTCAAGATACTGTCGGAAGATGCGATTCATATAATCCATGAATACCGCCGGTGCATTCGTCAAACCGAAGGGCATCACAAGGAACTCATAGTGCCCATATCTCGTTCTGAAAGCAGTCTTCGGAATATCCGCTGCCTTCACACGCAACTGATGATATCCCGACCTTAGATCAATTTTGGAGAATATGCACGAGCCAGACAATTGATCTAACAGGTCATCAATCCTTGGGAGTGGATACTTATTCTTAACAGTTACCTTGTTAAGTTCTCGATAATCGATACAAAGCCTCAAGCTTCCATCTTTCTTTTTCACAAATAACACTGGAGCTCCCCACGGCGATACACTGGGTCGGATGAATCCTTTCTCAAGCAAGTCTTCAATTTGCTTCTTCAACTCCGCCATTTCATTCGGGGCCATACGATATGGGGCTTTTGATATCGAACCAGCTCCAGGCACAATTTCAATTGGAAATTCCACTTCCCTTTCTGGAGGCAATCCACTAAGATCATCTGGAAATACCTCAGGAAATTCATTTACCACAGGTATACTCTCTATAGCTTCACTTGACTCTCCCTGAACGGAGAAAAACACCATATACCCTTGACATCCTTTCTCAAGATATCTCTCAGCTTTAGCCGTTGAAAGTAAATTCAAACTGGCATTTACATTGCTATCCCGTTGTGCACTACGGAAAGTGATTCTCTTATTACCACAATCAAGCAATACATCATTTGCTGTTAACCAGTCGAATCCAAGAATAACTTCCAGTTGTTGAAGTGGCAAACAAATTAAATCTACTGAAGACTCACGACCCTCATCAACTATCACACAATTTAAACAGGCTTCGGCCGTCACAGCCTTGACACCCATCGGCGTCGACACAACCAAATCAAATGGTAGTCTATGCACATGCAATCCCAGGCGCTTTACATAGTCATAAGCTATAAACGAATGACTTGCACCCGAGTCGAACAAAGTATCTAATTCATTGTCATCAAGAAGAATTTTACCTTGGATCAATTCAGGCGACTTCCGGGCTTCCTCATGTGTCATCGCAAACACTCGACCCTGATTCCTGGGCCTTTGCTCTACCGGCTGTCGTGGGCACTTAGAAGAAATGTGACCCACTTGCTTGCAGTTGAAGCAAATCACCTCTCCAGCACAAGTTCTTCCCGGATGATACTTTCTGCACTGATTGCACATCGGTCCTGCTGGAGGTCTCTGGTCACTACGACCCCCAGGTTGATAGGGCTTCTTGTTACCGCCCCCATATGAGGATCCTTGCCCCTTCCGCTTCTGGGAAGTATTAGCCTTACTAGGCTCATTCCGGCTACCACTACCCTTAGATGGGTACAACTCCCTCAAGTTATACTCCACAATTCTACACTCTTCCACAGCTTTATTGAAGTTAGTAAACTGATGAGCAGCTAACCTCTTCTTCAATTCACGCCTCAATCCCCGAATTAGCATAGCGGAGCTCCACTCCTCATTATCTCTTTCCCGAAGGTAGGCAGAATACCGCGACAATCGAGTGAAACGGGAAAGATACTCGTCAAAGCTCTCCGTATCTCCCTGCTTGATAGCTAGGAACTCAGACTCTTTCTCAAGCCTCACCGACTTGGGGAAATACTTCTCGTTGAATTGTTCTTCAAATACCTCCCAAGTCAATGGTACATTCCGGTTTTTCAATGAAGTAGCGATGTTCTTCCACCACCGGTCTGCATCCCCTTCCAGCTTATACACAGCTAGTTTTGCCTTGACCTCTGTAGGGCACTCGAGGACTTCGAAAATCTTCTCTAACCGGTTCAACCAGTCCTCAGCAGCTTGGGGGTCAAACCTCCCTCTAAACACCGGAGGCATATGCTTGCAAAACTTGGAGACCCAAGAATTCAAGTCTCTTTCCTTACGAGCCGGCACCCCTTGAGACTCTTGGTTAGGCACCGTGTGAGGTAGGGATTCATGAGATCCATTGGACCCCTCAGCTGTCTCCTCATGATGAGTCTCTGATCGAGTTTCCTCATGAGTCGACTAGGTCCTTTCCTCATTTCGCTTAGCCCTTTCCTCTCTGAGCTCTTCTCTCAGCTCAGCTATCATATTCCTTTGTTCCCGTACGAGATCCATCATCTCTCGCATTGGGTCAGGAGGATTGTCATTCAACTCCTCCACCACTGGGTCCTGTTGCCTGACTCTAGTAAAAGGGCGAACCATTTCGTCTTTATCACTACAAATGATTCACCACGTCAGTACCTTAGCCAATATATACACATAATCCATAACATTTATCTCAATCCACAATTAGTAGAAATACTCATGTGTATACGCAATAAGCACTTATCAATCAATAAGCTACCCTAAACTCAAGGATTAAGGTCAACTAAGGAGCTATCCTAGCATATCCTAACCTTGCCAAGAACTACGGCTCTGATACCACAAATGTAACCCCCTTCGCGATTAAGGCCGAGATTAGTTCATAAAAACATAATTAATGTGGAATTAGAGACCATAGATGATTTTGGGACTTAAACAAAATCAAACTTCCCAAAATCATGGCTTACAAAAACTTTTACAAAATGTGTGCATGACAGTCTCATATTCACATTCCAATACTAAATGGCCTGTACAAGTGGATTTCATTCACAAATATCAGAGTATAAACAAATTCCCGACACACTCGGGTTCCATTCATTAAATAAGGGATTTACAAAGGCTCAAAGCCCACAATTCAATACCCTTAACTTGGGGATTACACAAAACTATACTACCGATCCCATTTTACACAATTGTTTCCCAAAAACATCCTATAAATATACATGATAACCAATAATCCCAAAATATACTCCTAACTGGAGTTCTAACTACTCTTCGTCGCCCGCTTGCCTTTTGATCCTTCTGCCCTGTCTAAAACATGGTTTTTGGGAGAGTGAGATTCTAAGGAATCCCCGTAGTAACAAATCAATCATATAATGTACAATAATAGTGCATGTAAGCAAATCATTAACCACAACAAGCAACTACAACGGCAATTTCAACGGCAATGGTTAGTATGACACATGTCATCCCTTACGATTGCTCACGCTGAATTGCTCACGTTGCATTGCATCACAACAATCAACACAGTATAATTCACCACAGCTGGGATCCATATAAAGCATATCATAATCGCAAGCCACATAGGCAAGATACACACACACAGCCCACGGCTGGTTTCACAAACGCCGCCCCACGGGTCGGATTCACAAAGATCCATGTCGATTACGACGGCAGTCCAACGGCCGACCTAGAGATGACCACCGTCAATCCCTACACGGCTCACGCTGACCTGCTCACGCCGCCATGGACCATGGCACACATTTCACAAAATTTAACGATAAGATATGCATGCCAAAACATCATACAAGATATGAGAGAAAAGTCACTACCTTGCTCCTTCCGTGCGTGTCCTAGCGCCGGTCTCTCCCGAGGAGGGCAAATATCGTATCCTATAATTATAATTAGGGACGAAGAGTTATTCTCTATTCCAATACCCAATTGACTTCGCAATACTTAGATTTGGTTATCATTTATGTCCTTTAAGTTGTTAAAATTGGCTCTAATAAAAGCCCTAAAGGATTGGGAAACATCGGGTTAGAAACCACTTTTCAAAATCACAAGGTGCTAAAAACAGGGGCTGGCTGCAGCCAAAAACACCTCTGGCTGCGGCCAGAAACAGCACAGAAAGTTTCTGGCTGCAGCCCAGAATTTTCTGGCTGCGGCCAGAACGTGCGCAGAAGCTTTTGCGCTGCAGCCAAGATTTTCTGCTGCAGCCAAGGCAACTTCAAAAATTCATAACTAATTCTAGAAAAATTAAAATGAGGTGATCCCAAAGCCAAATGAAAGGTACTTAAGTCCTCTTTCAAGGACAAATATGGCTCCTCACTGGAAATCACCACAAAAAAAAAGATTTCAAGAAAAGTCCACACTATTCCAGAATTGCACCCAGATTTAACATCAAACTTTGGACAGTCATAACTCCTAGTCCAAAAATCGAAATGACACAAAACATATGTCCATTTTGAAGCTTGAGATGTGAAATTTAATTCTGGAAAATTTCATAATTTTCCAACACCATTTGCTATTTTAAAACGTCCATGCAAAATCACTGCCAAAACAGAGCTTCCTACTAACCAAACTTGCCACTTTTAACACTAAGTTCCCAATGGTTCAAAATTCATATTCAACACTTCTCCCACACAAAATCACTCAAGGAACACAATGGTGACTTCAAAATGATCAAAATCACAACCCAAATATATGCCCTGTTTTTGGCCCAATGCACAAAACTAACATAAAGTTCCTAAACTTCACCTTCAAGCTTCAATTCAATACCATTCATTCAAAACACTTAACAAGGCACTAATTCCATTACAACAACAATTCAAACACCACAAGACCCTAATTTTCGAAATTTCAAGCCAAATTTCCAGAATTTCCAAGCTAAATCATTTGGCACAAAACTTATACAGAAAGGTTTCTTAAACTCACCTTAACAACTTTCTCAAAGTAGCTTCTTGATTCTCCAACCTCCACAATTCCTTGAAGTCTCAAACCAACACCAAATGGAAAACTATAACCATAGAAATGTAGCTCTTAACTCAAGGATTAACTTTAATGAAGGGAGTTTGAGCAATAGAGGTCATTTACTTACCCAAAGATCAAGCTTTTCCTTCTTCCTTTCTTGCTTGTTCCAGCGAAATGGAGAGAGAGAGAGAAAGAATGAGAGAAATGAGAGGGAAGAGTGATGAAGAAGGGAAAATAATCACACTCCTTCCCAATTCAGATTTTTCAGCGCAAGAGAGGGGAAGAGAGGAGAGAGAAATGCTAAAAAAAGAACTTTGACTTTTCTCTCTTACACACACACAAGCCAACTTGCCACATGTCTTCTTCTCATTGGCTCTCACACAATAAGCACCCAATTAGCTACTTAAATCTCTCCATTAGCCATTTTAATCACACATCCCATTTTCTCTTAGTTAGTAATTAATTTCTCCATTAATTACTACTTATGGCCAATATTTCCATTATTCCAATTTTTCCATAATTATGACATTAGTTTAATATTGCCATAAAACACATAATAATCCCAATTAAATTCATAATTATCCATAATAATCATGATTAACCCATAATCAAAAATTGGGATATTACATTTGACACCTAGAACTTGCCTCTCAGGTTGTCACTCGTGGGTAAAGTGCAAGAGTGTGTCTTAATACTTGCAAGCGTTCAGGGTCACTCGAGTGTAAAGGCCAGTACTTGAGTGCTCCTCTTCCTTTGAAATTCCATTTGCTCTCGGGTTCTCACTTCTTGTACTTCACTCTCTAGTGCTCGAGTGTAGCATTTGGCTACCACTCGGGTGAGGTCTCGTGTGCTCGAGTATCCCCGCCTCTGAAAAGTTCTTATGCTCTCGGGTGTTCACTCGCTAGCCTTCACTCTCAGATACCCGAGTGCAAACTGTACCATCACTCGAGTGAGGCCGTCTTCACTCGAGTGTCAGTGTCCCATCACTCGAGTGAGGCCATCTTCACTCAAGTGAAACAGTGAAAAATATCAGTGTTTGTGCTTCAAAAGGGGATCCCTGGGGTAGTTCTTCCAACCCTTTATGGCTTTTATTAGAGGCATATATGAGTGTTAAAGAGACAGTAATGATAACTAATTTAAGTATTGTGAAGGTATTAAGTATTGGACTAAGTGGTAATGCATCGTCTTTAATTATGACTTTAGGATTCGATATTTGCCAAAGCGTAGAAGGCCCATGCCTGCTCAAGAACAGAAAGACCAAAGTGGTGACACTTTATCCTATATCATGTATATTTCATTGCTTGTATGCATTAGTCAGTGAATACAGTGAAGGGACGTGGTGAAAGCTCGGCCTTGAATATAGATACAGTGAAGGGAACGTGGCGTAAGCCCAATCTCGAATACAGATACATTTGATAGGACGTGGCGAAAGCCTGGCCTTGAGTACAGATACAGTGAGGGGATGTGGCGAAAGCCCGACCTTATATACAGTGAAGGGGACGTGGCAGTATGCCTGGCCTCGAATATGGATTCCTGCATTATGATATATGTTTACTTGCTTTGTTTATATGCATCATATTCGTAAACTGTTGCTACTGGGATTCTTTAGAATCTCATTCTTTCTAAATAACATTTTAGACAGGGCAAGTGGATCAAAGAACAAGCAAGTGAGCAAGGACGATTAGGACTACCAGCGGTAGTCTTAGAAAGATATTTTGGTTTTATACTGAACTGGTTATCATTTTGGATAAATGTACATATTGAATAGATTATAACATTATAGTTTTGTGTAATCCCTGGTATGGGTACTGAGATAGGCAATGATGCCTTGTATAAACCTTTGGATTAATGTTATTATCCCGGGTAAATGTCTGGAATTGTGCTCATACTCTGATATTATACATGTAATAGACCAAACAGGCCAATTGAATTTATGAACGATTGAATGGATCTATTTATACAAGTGTTGTAAAAAATTTTTAATTACCCTCGATCTCTCATTCAATTATTAAATGTGTTTAAATGCCTAATCTCGCTCCTGATAGTGAAGGGGGTTACATTCATGGTATCAGAACAGTTTTCCTAGCATTTTTAAGAATTGCTAGGATAGTTGCCCTATTTTATTGCCTGAGTGTTAGATGATTAATGATTGCTGATTGTATACATGTGAATATTCCTGTTATTGATTGGTATACAAGAGTTTAAGGAATATGTGTATACTCTTATTGTGATTACTGACTGGGTGAACCATTTGTAGACTGAAGAGAAACAATGGCTCCTACTAGAGTTAAAAGACCTGACCCAGAGGAGGAAGAGATCAATGAAAATTCACCTGACCCTATGCAAGAGATGATGGGTCTAATTCAAGAGCAAAGAGATATGATTCCTGAGCTGAGGGAATAGCTCAGAGAAGAAAGGTTGCAAATACTCACCTCTTCCTCTTTCCCAAACCAATTCCTTGATTCTTCATCTTTCTCATTTTTCTTAAGCTCCCAGACACCTCCAATCAAGAATCTAAAACTATAGAGATGAAGCTCTCATCACTATGAACAACATTATATAAGGGTGTTTAAGCATTAGAGGATCATAAAGCAACCAAAACTCACGTTGTTCTTTTCTCTTTCCTTCTCTATTTGGACGAACATGGAGATTTTGGAGAGAGAGGATGAGATGATGATGAAGGTGAGGCAATTCAGTTTTTTGGGCTCCCTTGGCCGACCTAATAAGAAGAGGAGAGAGGAAAAATGAGTGGAAATGTTGACCATGATCCTAGGGTCCATAAGTTGCCAAGTGTCAACATCTTGCTCACCTTCCATGAGCCCACATAGACACACATACATGGGATTCCACCCCTTGATCTCTTGCACAGATAAATCTCAACCATTGATCTTAAAGTTACCAATGCGTTTCTTCTTCGGTAACTGACCAATTGGTCGGTAACTTTACCATTTTGCCCCTAATTACAGCAATTCCTCTTGAATTACCACCAAATACACCATATCATTCCTTTTCTTCCACAATGCGCCCTCCCCTCTATTTTAAGTCAATTTAGATGTTAATCAATAATTGAACTTAAATACAGGGTTTCAACGCTGCTAACAACACATTCCGATTCCAAATCACATCATAGCCTCCAAAAGGGTCCATTTATCACTAATGACATCCACTTTTGGAGTCATTAACCCTTAATCATAATTTAGGATCTTGCTAAACCGGGGCTTAGCAATCCACTAATCTCAGGCTTATTCTCTTGCCTTAAGTCTCAAAATTCGGGGTATTACATTTCTCCCCCTATTCAATAAATTTCGTCCTCGAAATTTGCCACACCACTTAAACCATAAACTTTATCTCATATATCAACACGCCATTAGCCTGGTGTTGTGTTGATATCACAATTGCTTTTCACATTGGGATAGTCCCTTTTTGACCAGCCCCACAAGTAATGTGCCACACAAACCGCAATCGGCCTATTTCACAATTGCCACACAACCACAATCACCACACGGTTGTCAAATAAATGCAATCGCATTCACGTATGATTGCCACAAAATGCATTATCACATAAACACAATATCCAGAGGCTCTAGCTCATGAGCTATATCAAAAGATCGTATAGTTGGGTGGCATTAGCCACCACTCCGCCCAATCTGGTTATGTAACACCCCAATTTTCAATTAAAGGCTAATGGTAATTATTGAGGATATTATCGAATTAAAGTGGAATAATTACGTGTTGTATGGCAATTTTAATTAATATGCCATAATTGTTGGGAAATTAAAAGAATGGCTCTAAATTAGTGATTAATGGAAGAGATTAATTACTAATTAAGAGGGCATGAGATGTGAAATTAAAAGGCTAATGAAGTGGTTAGAGTAACTAAATTGGTTACTTGCTTTATGAGAGCCAAGGAGGTGGAGGCATGTGGCAAGTGGTTAGGATGAGAGAGGGTGTTGGAAAAGTCAAAACACCATTTATTTTATTCATTTTCCCTCTTTTCTCTCTCTCTCTCATGCGTATGTGAAGGGGGTGGGGCAGATTTTTCTGCATTCATCATCATCTCCACCTCTCTTCCTTCTCTCTCTCACGTTCTCTCTCTTCTCTTTCTTGTGCAGCCATTGTTGGCCAAGAAAGAGAAAGGAAAAGCTAGATTTTGAGGTAAGCAAATGGCCTCAAATGCCAAAATGCTCTTCATTAATATCGTTCCTTGAGCTAAGAGCTTTCATCCTATGGTTGTAGTTTCTCCATTGGTGGTGATTTGAGGAATTACGAAATTATGGACTTGGGAGAATCATGAACTCCCCTTGAGAAAGTTGATAAGGTGAGTGAGACCTATCTATCTATCTAAGTTTCATACCATTTGAAATAGTTTGAATTTTCTGGAATTTTGGGCTCATTTTCGAAAATGAGGGCCATTGAGAGTTTGGTATATGTTTGGTATGGAATTTGTATGTTTGGAATGCATTTTGGATAGATAGAATTGATTGGGTTTGAGATTGTTGAGTTTGGAGATTTTAAGAGTTTAGTGTTTAATGTTACCCAAAACCAAAGCATGATAATGGAATAGGATTTTGGGGATTTTGACATTCCCATTGGATTCCTTGAGTGATTTTGTATGGGAATAAGCTTGGTTGTTGATTTTGGATTCATTAAAATCACTTGGGAAAAGTTGGAAAGTTATCTGGTTTGAGCTCTGTTTTGTGCAGTCTGTTTGGACGAGCGTTTTGAATGACCAAATGGTATTGGAAAATTATGAAACTTTCCAATCTTAAATTTCACGTCCCAAGATTCAAAATGGACATATATTTTGTGTCATTTCGTTTAGTATTCTGGGAGATATGGTTGTCCAAAGTTTGGGATTGAATAAGAACTCTGTTTTGGAGTAGTGTGTATTTTTTGGTGATTCTGTATTTGTGTAGTGATTTCCAGTGAAGGGCTATATTTTTCCTTGAAATAGGACTTATATACCTTTCATTTGGCTTTGGAATCGTCTCGTTTTGATTTTTCTAGGATTAGTTATGAATTTTGGAATTTCAGCCAAGAATCAGGGGATTTCTTGGCCGCGGTCCAAGGTGGCTGGCCGCAGCCCACGGCCTTCTGACCATATTTGGGCCACAGCCCAAGGAAGGGCTGGCCGCGGCCCACCCCTGTGTTCCAACACTTTGAGTTTTCAAAAGGAGATCTCTAACCTATTGTTTCCCAACCTTTTAGGGCTTTTATTAGAGGTATTTGTGGCCTCTTAAGGGTCAAATATGATTACCAAAATTAAGTGTTTTTAGTTAAATAAGTCTTGGAATAGAATATAACTCTTCGTCCCTAATCATGATTCTAGGATACGATATTTTCCTTCCTCGGGAGAGACCGGCGCTAGGACACGCATGGAAGGATCAAGGTAGTGACTTTTCTCTCATATCTTGTATGATGTTTTGGCATGCATAACTTATCGTTGAATTTGTGAAATGTGTGCCATGGTCCATTACGGCGTGAGCAGGTCAGCGTGAGCCATGTAGGGATTAACGGTGGTCATCTCTAGGTCAGCCGTTGAACTGCCGTCGTAATTGACATGGATATTGTGAATCCGACCCGTGGGGCAGCGTTTGTGAATCCAGCCATGGGCTATGAGTTTTGAATCTTGCCGTATGGCTTGTGTATGAAATGCATTATATGAATCCCAGCTGTGGTGAAATGTATTGTGTGGATTGTTGTGATGCAATGCAACGTGAGCAATTTAGCGTGAGCAATCGTAAGGGATGACATGTGTCATACTAACCATTGCTGTTGTAATTGCCGTTGTAGTTGCTTGTTGTGGTTAATGATTTACTTACATGCACTATGATTGTACATTATATGATTGATTTGTTACTACGAGGATTCCTTAGAATCTCACTCTCCCAAAAACCATGTTTTAGACAGGGCAGAAGGATCAAAGGGAAAGCGGGCGACGAAGAGCGGATAAAGCTCCGGTTTAGAAATATATTTTGGTTTATTGGTTATCATGTATATCTTTTGGATATTTTTGGGAAACAATTGTGTATATTGGGATTGGTAGTATAGTTTTGTGTAATCCCCAAGTTAAGGGTATTGAATTGTGGGCTTTGTGCCTTTGTAAATCCCTTATTTGATGAATGGAACCCGAGTGTGTCAGGAATTTGATCTATACTCTGATATTTGTAAATGAAATCAACTTGTACAGGCCATTTAGTATTGAGATGTGAATATGAGACCGTCAAGTACAAATTTTGTAAAAGTTTTTGTAAGCCATAATTTTGGGAAGTTTGATTTTGTTTAAGTCCCAAAATCATCTAAGGTCTCTAATTCTACATTAATTACGTGTTTATGAACTAGATCTCGGCCTTAATCGTGAAGGGGGTTACAGGTTATCCCTTTTCTGGAGTAACTCATAGTACCGTAGGTTCACTATGCTTCCGCTACGCATGAACAACAGCACACACTATTGTATACATAATAACGACAGCTTGTGCTATATTCACATCCACCTCAGCTTTCGCCTGTTGCAAAATTACCTGAGCTTTCTGCCGTTTGCCATATTCACAACGTTACCCTCACCCGTGCACCTACAAGTAACTCCGCTAGTGGTAACTGGGACTTTTGGGTATTCACAATATCACCTCACAATATCAAATTTCACAATGCCACAACAATATCTATAGGTTCACAATCACACCCTACCCTCATCCCCTTTTATCATCGGGAAGGCACGCAGCCCTACCTGAACTGTTGTTAGCGACTCAGGGACTATTGGCGTGGTAGTGTTTACATATAACCTTTCGGCTTCCACAAATTGCCTTACGGCTTACAAATAGCCTTTCGACTTCCACATTGCCTTACGGCTCACAAATAGCCTTTCGGCTTCCACAAATAGTCAATCCCCCATAAACTACCACCCCTGTGAAACGGTCCTCCACCATGGGGACCACCCCATGCGGCCGCAGGTGAAAGACATCACAATTAGCTAGTCACATCCTGAGCTTATGCCTACCAGGTGCAACCCATCGGACCAATCCGATCAGGCCCAACTGGGGAGATGGACTCACAATATAATCATGACAAGCTGGAACTGGATATATTCAGCACCGATGCCTTGTCACATCATAATTTACACTTACTGCAAGCTCATGCTGACTCGAGCTCCTACTCAACGCAGTTCTCAAAAGTATCACCTTCACCACACTTCCGCTGCACTCTCTGAGGTTTATCCCCTTATTTTTGCTTTAACAATGTCAGGTTATTTAATAGGAGTCCTATAGGAATCTCCCACTACATCTAACCACACTCACAATCTGTGTTAGACCTTGGCCTAATTCAACTCGAATCATTTAGAGCCACAACTAACACATCGTTGAGAGCCCATAGTTTTAACATTCCTATAACTCTACTCTACGAGTCAACATCACAGTGACTGCTCTTTATGGTTCGTTATCATGGTGGCTGCACACCAGGGTTCATCGTCACGACATCTTTTATAAAATCACATAGTCTTACCCCCGTATGATACTGCCCGAAGGTACAGTCCTCTCACTGGAACCACCGATGAGCCGCAGGTAGTAAACTAACAAATAGCCTTTCGGCTTTCACATAATCACATAGTCTCATCCCCCGTATGCTACCGCCGAAGGTACGGTCCTCCCATCGGAACCACTGATGAGCCGCAAGTAGTAGACTCACAAATAGCCTTTCGGCTTTCACATAATCACATAGTCTCACCCCTCGTATGATACCGCTTGAAGGTACGGTCCTCCCACCGGAACCACTGATGAGCTGCAGGTAGTAGACTCACAAATATTCATCACACCATGGGCCTATACCAATCTGGCTCAGGCCACCAAATCAACCTGATCGAGCCCAACCAGGGAGATGGACTCACAAATAGCCTCTCCAATCAGATGTCACCGTAGGTAGCACTCTCCGATCCGAATCCTCTGTAGAGAACTTTCTCCCTGTTCTAGATTATCAACTAGCAACTTCAGAATACCTGATACACATTTCAATTTAATCTAGTACCATACTCTGGTACCACAGACCATCCAAGTCAAATCAACTTCCTAAGAATCAGCCCAGCTATTGAGTTTGATCCTTAGATCACAATTCATCTTGTAAACCTCAACCTTAGTTGAACTGGAAAATCACTTCCCTTATTTCTTCGGAGCACCATCAGCCCCAACACAAGTTCAAATATCTTTGCCAATTTAAGGCACACTACTCCCCTAGGTGTTAGGGCCTTTGAACACATAAATCCAGTATGACATGGCCAGTAATGTCATACCAACTAGGGTTTCTCACCCTACCTCTAGGTTAGTCATGACACCTAGAATCTCAATATGATATACCCTGTAAATCATTTTCCTTAGTTCTCTAATCAGATGATGGGTCTGATGACCTCCACCTCTAGGTCTACACATCAGATTCTCGGGTGAACCACTATATCTTTCGATTCCATAAGGATTCGTCAATGCAGAATAACCAAATAACATATACATATAGTCCATAAATCTTATATATCCACAAACAGCATGGACCTTAATGTGTATATCACAAACAAATAAATTCATTCTTTACGACTTAAGGCAATAACTACTGCCACTATCCTAGCAAAATCCATCTTTGCCAAGAACTACAGCTCTGATACTAAAATGTAACCCCCCACCGTAATTATATATGAAATACTCGATTAAAGTGAAATAGAGACCAATAATAATTAAAACTCATTCACAATCCCATCCTTGAGATAGGGTTTTCACAAATACTTTTCGAAATCTAATTAACCTGGTCTCATATTCAAATTTTGATACATTACTATACGAAGATAAATCACATTCATTACAAATATCAAAGTGCACAACATAATCATCCCAGTAATCCTGGGTTCATACCTTCGCTATTGGGTTTTAAAGGGAAAATTAGCCCATTACAATTACTCAAATGGGGATTATACAATCCAACTCGAATACATATACAAATATCCAATAGCTCATTTCAATTACATAACCAAATATAATCATTCAAATACACATTCTGACCTATCCAACCATATATACATAATCCCAACTATTGAATCGATAACCAACTACCAAATTTACAACCTGAAGGCGTCCTCACCGCCCTTGGTTGTTTGCTCCATCCTCGATCCACCTACCCTGTCTAAAATGTTGGTAGGGAGGGTGAGATTCTAGAGAATCTAAGTAGGAAACAAATACTAGTATGCATGCAAGATAATTGTTTAATGCATGACATGCTTGCAATACATAACTCATGCTCACATAATGACAAATTTGCGTGCTCAATGTTTCTATAACATACTCATGGCCATAGCATAAATAGAAACAGAGCTAAAATCATTCATATATGTTTCACATAATCAAGCAAAGAAATACATGCATCAATACACCAACACATGTAACCCCCTCACTGTAATTTTATTCAGATTATAAAATTTGAGTGAAGTATAGACCAATAAGACAAAAATAACATTTAAAATCCCTCACCTTCAAAATAGGGTGTCCAAAAAAAATAGTTCAAAACATAGTTCATATGGTCTCACATTCACCTTCGAATATAATTACCTATGCAGTTATACCACATAATAAATATCAGAGTGTGTAACTAAAATCCCGACAACCCCATGCTACATGTATATATATACAATGGGTTTATGGTTTCCCAAAATGAGGATTACATATCCAAAATTTTGATTTACATCTCATATACAAACGGTAATCCTAAGCCAACAATAGATAACCAACCCCCAACCAAATGTCTCTAAGAGATCCTAACCACTCTTGGTTTGTCCGCTTTCCCTTTTGAGCCACTTGCCCTGTCTGAAATGTTAGTCATTGGAAAGAGTGAGATTCTAAAGAATTCTATTAGTAACAAATCACTCATACAATATATAAACATAAAGCATGTAAGTTCATCATGTTCAACAGCAACACTATGAGTCATGGCTCGCGCCACAATTGACATCACTCACGGCTATATCACAATGCTCCATTCCTGCTTTCACTGTAAACACTATGCCCGCTTGCGCTGTAATCACTATGTCCGCTTTCATGGTAAACACTACCCAGCAGCATCACAAGGCTCAAAGTATCGTAAAGCTCCACAAAGCAGAAGCAGTAACACAATGCATGATAGGCATACATACAATACATTTACACAAAGTATAAGAGAGGAGTCACTATCTGTATCTTTCCTGACGTTCTTCGGCACAGTGGGCTCACGAGTCTGACAGATGTCAAATCCTATAACCATATTAGGGACAACCAATCAATCTCTCTTCCAAATGCTTATTTCTATAATATTCTAAGTTGGTTATCATTTAGGACTCTTTAGGTGACCATTAGAGGCCTAAACACATATTAAAAGGGTTGGAAGAAACTACCCTGAAGACCCCTTTTTTGAAAATAGAACACCGATTTTTAGCTGACTCACTCGAGTGACGATGACCTCACTCGAGCGATGAGAGACTTGCACTCGAGTGAGAATAACTCTCACTTGCGAGTGCTTGACAGTGAGCAAAAACCATGACTAGAAAGTGCTCACTACACTCGAGCATGGGGGATCGCACTCGGGTGATGAATCCAAATTCACTTGAGTCCTTACAAGTGCAATACAGGAAGTGCTTACTTGAGAGTATAGACAAATTTAGAGGAAAAAGCTCACTAGAGCACAACCCTTGGCACTCGGGTGAGAAGACCACACTTGCGAGTGTCAAAACACACTCTTGAACAATGACCAGCGAGTGATGACCCGAGAGCAACCCTAACCATGAACTCACACCATCACTCGAGTGATCACTAACATCACTAGCGGTTTAAGAAGTGCACTCGAGTTTTCTTCATGAAAACCCAGGAAAAACATAAAGGAGAAAGGGAAATTACACGACAGCACTCGAGTAAGACCCCCTCACTCGAGTGATGCTATCAGATTGCCCAGAACGCAGCAACTCACAGAAATTCCAATATTGGTTAAAATTGCTCGCAATGGTTCCCCAAACTCCACACAAAGCTCATACCCACATAACATTGCCTAAGGAACACATTGGTAACCTCAAATCACACAAAATCCTATTCTAACCACAATTTAACTCTTCGGTCTCTAATTCACATACAATACCCAATTCTAATCAACACACTTCAAAAACTCAAAACTATATCTAATACTTAGATAGCTTCACAATGAACCAAATCCAACATCATTCATCATGTAATTCATACATTTAAAAATGGACATAAACCAGGGCAAATTCCAGAATTTTTCAAACTTATCCAAAAATCACCATAAATATACCAAAAAGCATCAAATCCTTACCTATTCACTTTGCCAAAACCAGAACCTTGATTCTTAAACTTCCAATTTGCTCTAACACCCAAACTACCAACTTTCAAAATTCTGAAACCACCAAAATGGAGCTCTTAACACTATGAACAAGTTTAATGAAGAGGATTTGAGCATAGAAGAACTATTACTCATCTAAAAATCAAGCTTTATCTTTCTCTTTCTACCTTGATCACTGAAAAATGGAGAAAGAGGAGAGAGATTGTAAAAGATGATGATGTGTACATTTTCCCTTGGTCCATACCCCCAAAACCGAATGGGAGAGAGAAGAGAGAGAAACAGTGAGTTTTTACTTTTGGCATAATCCTATGGTCCACCATATTGCCACTTGTCAATATCTTGTTCACTCCCTCTATGAGATCAGATGAGCTTAAAGCGTAGGATTCCAACCCATAGCCAAGAGATCTCAACCCTTGATGTTTAATCACCAATGAGTTTCCTCTTTGGTAACTGACCAATCGGTCGGTAAATTTCCAATTTTTCCATTTTGTCCCTAGTTTCACTATGATTAATAAATCATCACTATGAACATTTATATTAAATTCATATCACATTTATCCAAAAGTGTTTAATTACACTAATTACAATCAATTTCAAAGTCATTAACCCTTAATCTCAAATTGGGTCATTACAATTCTCCCCCCATAAAATAAATTTCGCCCTCAAAATTTGTCAAACAACTTGAGCCATAAACTTCGGATATCGTCTTCATATATCCTCTTCCGCAGGTGCATTGGTTAGCCTAAACGGCATCACTAAGAATTCATAATGACCATACCTAGTCTGAAAAACAGTCTTCAGAACATCCTCTGCTTTCACACTCAGCTGATAATACCCCGACCTTAGATCAATCTTTGAAAATACACATGAACCGGATAGTTGATCTAAAAGGTCATCGATTCGAGGAAGTGAGTACTTGTTCTTAACGGTAATCTTATTCAACTCTCGATAATCAATACATAAATGAAAACTCTCGTCTTTCTTTTTCACAAACAAAACTAGAGCTCCCCAAGGTGACACAATAGGTCTAATGAACCCTTTCTCAAGAAAATCTTCAATCTGCTTCTTCAATTCTGCCATTTTATTTGGGGCCATACGATATGGGGCTTTGGATATAGAACCAGATCTAGGCATAATTTCAATCAAAAATTAAACTTTCCTTTCAGGAGGTAACCCACTTAGGTCATCTGGAAATACCTCAGGGAATTCATTCACTACGGGTATACTACTCAAAGACTCACTAGTTTCTCCTTGTACAGAAAAGAAAACTATATATCCCTGACAACGCTTTTGCAAATATTTCTCAACCTCAGCTGTTGAAAGGAAATTTAAGCCAACATTCATGTCCTCAATGCTTTGAGAAACAGGATACACTATCTTCCTGTTCCTACAATCTAGCAATACATTTTTTGCTCTTAACCAATCAAAACCCAGAATGACTTCTAATTGGTAGAGTGGTAAACAAATCAAATCTACCACAGATTCATGACCCTCAACGGTTACAACACAATTTAAACAGGCTTTTGTAGTCACAGCTTTAATACCCATTAGTGTTGATACAATCAGATCAAATGGTAACTTATACACATTCATACCCAGGCGCTTCACACACTCATAGGCAATAAAAGAGTGGATTGCACTTGAGTTAAACAATGCTTGTAACACATATCCATTGAGAAGGACTTTACCTCGAATTAGCTTTAGGGATTTTCGGGCTTCCTCGTGAGTCATAGCAAATACTCGGCCCTGAGCCCTCGGTCTCTGCTCCAATCATAGTTGTCCACACTCAACAGATGTATGCCCCACTTACTGACAATTGAAATAGATTATCCAACCATTGCAAGTCTTGCCATGATGTGGCTTGTTACAACGAGGACATGTCCACCAGTAGGAGCTCTCTGCTGACCATGACTCCCGAACTGATAAGGCTTCTTACCACTTCCTCTATATGAAAATGATCCCGAGCCCTTTTGCTTATGAGAAGCACTGCCCTTACTGGGCTCATTATAACCACCAGTAGCCTTAGCCGGATATAGCTCTCTCAGATTACTCTCTGTGGTTCGACACTCCTCAACTGCCTTGTTGAACTTGGAGAACTGATGGCTGGCTACTCTCTTCCTCATGTTTCACCTCAAACCCGGTACTAACATGTTTGAGCTCAACTCCTCGTCATTCATCTTCCATAAATAGGAAGAATACTGAGACAAGTGGATGAAACGGGACAAATACTCATCAAAAGACTCTGTGTCCTACTACTACAGAATTGAGATATAACCACTCCCAAGGACGTCCCAAATTGAAAATTGGGTGGTTAAAAAGGGAGGCGGTGGCATTTTCGTAATTATATATATGTAGGGGAACCTTTAGGCGTCCCAAATTTGAATTTGGGATGTCTAAAATGCTTCCTGGCGCGAAATACAAACTTCATAAATTTTTTTTAGCGCCTGGAGCTGGGTTTAGGCGTCCCAAATGCCATTAGGCGTCCCCTACCCGCATGTCAGACACTTGTCTGACATGCGTCTTCTCATCTATCACACCTCTCCTCACATCCTCTCAACAACAACTTTACTCTTCTTCCTCCTCTCCCCACCCACCGTCAGCCCTCCTCCTCTGTTTTTTTCTTCAACTCCTCCCTCCTCCCTTGTTCAAGCTCTCTCCTCCACCGTCGGCCCTTCTTGTTCAACTCCTCCCTCCTCCCTTCTTCTTCCTCTTTGTTTCTTTGTTTCTTCAACGCACGCAACCGACCCTGCTGCAACTTCACCTCCTCCACAGTGGGTAGATTTTTGCTCTCTCATCTACCTCCGTCCTTCCATTATTGTGCATACAACCGTGGATCTCCAACGTTCTCTACCTCTCCAACATACTAGCTAGTGGGCGCCCCTGATCAGGTTGGTTTATTTTCTTTGTTTTTTTTGTAACAGAATGGTATATTTTGTTTTTGAAATATAAATTTACTTGAAATGGTTGAGATTGTGCTTATATATTGCTTATATTGAGATAGTTGAGATTAGCCTGATGTGTTTGTTGTGGTTATATTGCTTAAATTGCATTTATTCGGGAATGGTTTATTTTTTTGTTTAAATATAAATTAAGTTGTGTATAATAGAAATCCCTGTTGTTCAGTTTTAGGGAAATCTAGCTTTTATAAGCCAATGGAGATTTATCCATACACACGTAGTGGCACCACCCCATTTCATTGGTCTTGTTCCTGCACCATTAATTAGTATATATAATAAAATAAAATATGATTTATTTAAATTAAAGAAATTCCTGTATTCCAAACGAATTATGAAGAATAATTCAAGCCAAAACTTGAAAAGAAAACCATAACCCCAATATTCATTAAATGATTTTTATCTAAATATTTTCAATAAAACAATTTTATTTTTGGAAGAACTCAACTTAAAATTGTTTTTGTTAATATGAAACTCGTTTTGTTTTTAATTCTTCCAAACCTCAAAAAAATTCTTTAATTTAATCTTATTGTATTTATTTTATTATACATTAATTTTATATACATATACTTATTAAAAAAATAAGTTACATAGCACTGAAACCCTTTTAAGAGGAGAGATGAGGCTAGGAGGGGGCAATAAAGTTATTAAGCCCATATTTTAAAATCCTAAATTGGGTTGATAACTTAATTAGGCAATCCCATCATATGTCGTTGAGAATTGTACTAAACGTGTGAATGTTATTGGTAATGCCTTAGGTGGTAACAAAATGGATCATAGTTGGATGAATGCTTTGAGAACTAGTGAAGAATATGAGAAAGGGGTGGATGAATTTATTGAATTCGCTAAAAAGAATGCTCCTGCAAGAAATGGGAAGTATTTTTGTCCTTGTGTCAATTGTTTGATTGAGAGTAGACGGGATGTTGATGTCATAAAGGATCACGTACTTTGTGATGGAATAAATCTGCGATACACAAGGTGGATATGGCATGGTGAGGAAGTAACTGATTGTCCGTCACACAAGAAGGAAGCTGTGGATGTCATAGATGAAGATAGAATGGAGAGAATGATTAACGATGTTGAGGCAGAATCCTTTGCGCAATCGCAGGAGTATGACAGCCTGCGGAGTGATGCAGAGACACCATTGTACAGTGGTAGTAAGTACACGCGGCTGATAGGAACATTACATTTGGTTAACTTAAAGGCAACTTGTGGGTGGACCGATAGTAGTTTCACATTACATTTGGTTAACTTATGCCAACCTTCGCGACAAGCTCCGACAAGAGCTGTTGCCAGAGCTTCAACTTGAAATGGCAAAGATGTTTGAAGCACAAAGGGCAAGGGACGAGCATAGAACTCAGGAATCCCCGGCCTTCATTAGCACCGGAGGAAGTTACAACCCTCTGGCACAACCACTTGGCGACCCTTCTCCCACTCCACGTCGGGAGACCCTTGCACCCTCTATTTAGATGATCCACTGTTGCGTGTTGTTGCTGATGCTCTCATTCACACTCGTGCTACCACCCACCATAATCAGCAAATTCTGGAGGATTTTCGTAGGGTGAATGTGACGAGTGTTAGAAAGGGGGAAGAAGGTACAACCATTTCTGTTCCTGATCCAGAGGTTGGCACGTTAGGTCAAGCGATAGGATCTTTCATCCTTTGGCCTTACAATCTTATTGGTTCAGATGCAACACCTCCAATGGTAGGAATTACCTTACTGTTACTGAAAATCTGTTGGCATCCTAATAACAATTTGTTTTTTGATGTTCTAAAAGGATGACGAAGCTGAGAGCAAATGGCCCTACTTAGCACGGCTGCAACAGATCTACAAGGGCATTAAACAGATTGACTTGAAGATACCTCCAGGGATTGTGGGCCAAGAGGAGTATCCCTACACGATTGACAATACAGATCTCAAGCAGTTTATCAGGTTGGAGGAGATAGATGCAGGCTGGGTGAAATTTGCAGTCCGGTAAGTTTTTTTTTTCAATTTTCTCATAGAATTCATTTACTGGTTTTTTGTTTTCATACATTCAATAATTGATTCCTTATTTTAATTCTATTTAGCACCTTCCACGATCTCTGCACAAACATGGAAAGACGTGATTGGTATGGATTCTTATGTCCTGCGAATACGACAGGGGATACTTGTACTGTGGCGCATAGGACTCACTATGTCGGCTACGCGATATCACAAACCAAACTTCATTGTTATCTAGCACCCATTGTCCAACGGTTCGTATTTACATTTTGTCAATTTAAGAAGTTTAATAAATAATTGTCTTCTCACTCATCTAACTTCATTTTAATGTGTACATGTTGTTAAAGTTACCACTGGAGTTTGTGTGTTATATGTCCCCGCCACAACGTAGTCTATTGGTTTGATCCCTTGAGTAAAAAGCCAGACAGAGATACAAAATCCGTCTTCGACACGTAAGTTATTTTGTTTGTATTTCATTAACAACAAAAAAAAATGAATGGTTCTAATTTCTATTCATTTTGCTTTTCTTGATAGTGCTTGTCAAACATATAGAGTCCTAGGTGGGTCACGCGAGGGTAGAGTTGTTAAAAAGCCAAAGTGGTTTTATCCGATAGTAAGTACATTCGATCCTACCTAATTGTTTCATTGACGATCCTTTTAGACATACCTTTATTGATTTTAACAACCAATTGCATCCCTTTGATTTAAAGTGCCCTCGGCAACCTGGCAACACTGAATGCGGATATTATGTTATACTTTATATGTATAACATAACTCAAAGTGGAATTACTAGCGATTTTGAAAAGGTAATCGCTTCTTTATTCTCAAATGATAATATTTTTGGTGTTCTAATCGAAATGCTAATTAATTCATTTGCTTGAGATTCATTTCATCAAAGCTTACTTTCTAATTTTCAGATTTTTGATAATGAAGATGCCTACCTACGTGAAGACCTTGATTTGATCAGAGATCTTTTGGCTGGACATCTTCTTCAACATATAGAGCAGTAAACTTTTTATTTTATATCAGTTTGTAGTTGTGTGATGACATCGTTTTGACACTTTCTGGTTGTTTTTTGTTGATATATATAGTAGTAGGTTGTATGAAATTGTAGTGCTGGATGAAATTGTAGTAGGTTGTATGAAATTGTAGTTTGTAGTAGTATGTTATTGTATGTATATATAGTAAAGATTGTAGTGCTGGATGTCCTTACCAGTTTGTAACGGACAGTGTGGTTTATGAATCCATCTTCTATTCTGTTTCTGCAGTTTGAATTCGTTGGGTAATATAGAATGTAAATTATGGTATAAAAAAACCTAACTTTTAGACGTCCCAAATTAAGAATTGGGAGGTCTAAAGTCCCCCAGGGTGGGACTTTAGACGTCCCAAATGACATTTGGGAGGTCTAAAGTCCCACCCTGGGGGACTTTAGGCGTCCCAAATTAAAGTTTGGGACGCCTAAAGTCCCCCAGCGTGGGACTTTAGGCCTCCCAAATTACATTTTGGGACGCCTAAAGTCCGACTTTACACGTCCCTATCATTTGGGACGTCTTTTGTTTCAACTTACTACGCCCCCAGTATATACGTCCTCCCGTTTTGGGACGTTAAAGGTGCCAAATTTGGGAGGTTAAAGCCCCTTTTTGTAGTAGTGTCCCCTTGCTTGATGTTCAAGAACTCAGTCTCCTTCTCAAGCCTCACTGACTTAGGAAAATATTTCTCATTGAAATGTTGCTGGAACACCTCCCAAGTAAGTGGCATATTTTTGTTCCGCAATGACAAAGTAATATTCTTCCACTAGCGATATGCATCTCCCTCCAATTTATACACCACCAGTCGAGCTTTTACTTCAGAGGGGCACTCAAGGACCTCAAAAATTTTCTCAAGACGGTTTAGCCAATCTTCAGCCGCCTGAGAATTGAATCTCCCTTTAAACGATGGAGGCATGTGTTTACAGAATTTGGAGACCCAAAACTGAAGATCTCTTTCCTCCTTAGCTGGAACTCCATATGATTCAGGGTTTGGTCCGACAGGAGGAGGTGATTCAAGTGGTCGCATGGACCCTTCTGCAGTTTCTTCATGTCTAGTCTCTTCTTGGGTTTTCTCTTGAATGAACTGACCCCAGCCCCCATTGTTCTTTACCCTCTCAACTCTGAGCTCTTCTCTTAGCTCAGCAACCATGTCTCGCTGATCCCGAATCAACCCCATCATTTCTTGCAACGGGTCCAGTGGATTATCATTGACAACCTCTACCTCGGGATTTAATTGTTGTACTCTAGGGCGACCTTTTGTTGTCCTTTTCATTCTACAAATAATTCACCCCATTAATCCAATAATTATGGTATACACATAATTCCATAAATCATGCATATGTCCACATAACAAGAACACATATGTGTATACAATAGTCATTCACAAATGATCTATTATCACTAAGGCTAAACTATGGGAGCTATCCTAGCAAACTCTACTCTTGTAAGGAACTACAGCTCTGATACAAAAAATGTAACCCCCTTACCGTAATTATATCCGGATTATGAAATTTGAGTGAAGTAGAGACCAATAAGACAAAAATAACATTTAAAATCCCTCACCTTTAAGATGGGGTGTCCAAAAAAAACAGTTCAAAACATTGTTCATATGGTCTCACATTCACCTTCGAATATAATTACCTATGCAGTTATATCACAGAATAAATATCAGAGTGCGTAACTAAAATCCCAACAACCCCGGGCTACATGTATATATATACAATGGGTTTACGGTTTCCCAAAATAGGGATTACATATCCAAAATTTTGAACTTCTCATATATAAACGGTAATCCTAAGCCAACAATAGATAAACAATCCCCAACCAAATGTCTCTAAGAGATCCTAACCACTTCTGGTTGTCAACTTCCCTTTTGAGCCACTTGCCCTGTGTGAAATGTTAGTCATTGGAAAGAGTGAGATTCTAAAGAATCCTAGTAGTAACAAATCACTCATACAATATATAAACACAAAGTATGTAAGTTCATCATGTTTAGCAGCAACACCATGAGTCATGGCTCGGCCCACAACCGACTGCACTCATGGCTGTATCACAATGCTCTATGCCCGCTTTCGCGGTAAATACTATGCCAGCTTGCACTGTAATCACTATGCTCACTTTCACAGTAAACACCATGCAGCAGTATCATAAGGCTCAAAGTATCGCAAAGCTCCACAGAGCATCTCAAGGCATCTCAAAGCAACAGCAACAACACAATGCATGATAGGCATACATACAATACATTTACACAAAGTATAAGAGGGGAGTCACTACCTGTATCTTTCCTGACGTTCTTCGGCACAGTGGGCTCACAAGTCTGACAGATGTCAAATCCTATAACCAAATTAGGGACAACCAATCAATTTCCTTTCCAAATGATTATTTCTATAATACTCTAAGTTGGTTATCATTTAGGACTCTTTAGGTGACCATTAGAGGCCTAAATATATACTAAAAGGGTTGGAAGAAACTACCCTGAAGACCCCTTTTTTGGAAACAAAACATTGATTTTTAGCTGACTCACTCTAGTGATGAGAGACTTGCACTCTAGTGATAATGACTCTCACTCACGAGTGGTTGATAATGAGCAACACCCATGGCCAGAAAGTGCTCACTGCACACGAGCATGGGGGATCGCACTAGGGTGATGAATCCAAATTCACTTGAGTCCCCAAAAGTGCAATATAGGAAGTGCTTACCTGAGAGTACATACAACTACAGAGGAAAAAGCTCACTCGAGCATAACCCTTGGCACTTGTGTGAGAAGACCATACTTGCGAGTGTCAAAACACACTCTTGAACATTGACCAGCAGTGATGACCCGAGAGCAACCCTAACCATGAACTCACACCATCACTCGAGTGATCACTAATATCACTCACGGTTTAAGAAGTGCACTCGAGCTTTCTTCATGAAAACCCAGGCAAAACTAAAGGAGAAAGGGAAATTACACGACAGTACTCGAGTGAGACCCCCTCACTCGAGTGATGCTATCAGATTACCCAGAACGCAGCAACTCACAGAAATTCCAATATTGGTTAAAATTGCTCTCAATGGTTCCCCAAACTCCACACAAAGCTCATACCCACATAACATTGCCTAAGGAACACATTGGTAACCTCAAATCACACAAAATCCTATTCTAACCACAATTTAACTCTTCGGTCTCTAATTCACATACAATACCCAATTCCAATCAACACACTTCTAAAACTCAAAACTATATCTAATACTCAAATTGTTTCATAATGAACCAATTCTAACATCATTCATCATGTAATTCATACATTCAAAAATGGATATAAATCAGGGAAAATTCTAGAATTTTTCAAACTTATCCAAAAATCACCATAAATATACCAAAAAGCATCAAATCCTTACCTCTTAACTTTGCCAAGACCAGAACCTTGATTCTTAAACTTCCAATTTGGTCCAACACCCAAACTACCACCTTTCAAAATTCTGAAATGACTAAATAGAGCTCTTAGCATTATGAACAAGTTTATTGAAGAGAATTTAAGCATAGAAGAACTATTACTCACCCAAAATTCAAGCTTTCTCTTTCTCTTTCTACCTTGATCACTAAAAAATGGAGAAGGAGGAGAGATATAGTAAGAGATGATGAAGAAGATGATAATGTGTACATTTTCCCTTGGTCCATACCCCCAAAATCAAATAGGAGAGAGGTGAGAGAGAAAAAGTGAGTTTTGACTTTTGGCATCATCCTCTAGTTCACTATATTGCCACTTGTCAATATCTTGTTCACTCCCTCCATGAGCTCACATAAGCTTAAAGCATATGATTCTGACCCATAGCCAATAGATCTCAACCCTTGATTTTTAATCACCAATGAGTTTCCTCTTTAGTAACTGACCAATCGGTCGGTAAATTTCCAATTTTTCCATTTTTTCCCTGGTTTCACTATGATTAATAAATCATTACTATGAACATTTATATAAAATTCATATCACATTTATCCAAAAGTGTTTAATTACACTAATTACAATCAATTTTGAACTCATTAGCCCTTAATCTCAAATTGGGTCATTACAACACAAATATCAAATACATGTAGAAAAGGTAAGTTCCCTACACTTATTCTTTCCATGTAAGCTCCAGCATCGGCTACTCGCGATCTGAGTGAATATCAAACCCTATAACCAAATCAAGGACATAGGGTCAATCTCAATTGCAAATCCTTACTTCCACAATACTTAAAGTTGGTTATCCTTTACACCCTTTAAGTGTCTAGTAATAAGCTCAATAAAAGTTTGAAAGGATTGGGATATACTAGGTTGGAAATCACTTTTCAAAATTACCAAGTACTGAAAATGGGGGTTGGCTGCAGCCAAGAATGCTCTGGCTGCAACCAAAACGTGCACAGAAGGTTTTTTGCTACAGCCAAGGAAACTTCAAAAATTCATAACTAATTTCAGAAAAATTGAAATGAGGTGATCCTAAAGCCTATTGAAAGATCTTTCAGTCCTATACATACGAAAAATATTTAGCCATTACCAGAAATCACCACATAATTCCAAAATTACACGAAATTCCCTTGTTGTTCCAGATTTGCACCCAATTTTAATGTCAAAATTTGGAAAACCATAACTCCCAGTTTACAAAATGAAATGACACAAATTATTTGTCTATTTGAAGCTTGGAATGTTAACTTTAAGAAGGGAAAATTTCAGAATTTTTAGAGACCATTTGCCTATTCAAAACGTCCACGCAAGTAGACTGTCCAGAACAGAGTTTCAAAAGACAGAATTTCAAATTTTGCTTCTTTACTTCCAATGGTCCCATTTTCATACCAAATATCATTCCCATATAAATTTTCACAAGGAATCCATTGAAAACACCAAATCAATCAAATTCACATCACATTGACATGTTTTCACAACAATCTCAACATGTCAACACAATTCACATTTCAAAACCTAACATTGCCAACTTTTCCATTTCCAATGCCAAACCAATTCCAATGACCAAATTACCCAACTAATCACTATTTTCAACACAAATCAACATGCAATTCTCCTACTTACATGCCACACAAAAATACCACAAAAATCAAGGCAAAATTCCAAAATTCTCAAAACTAAACCACAAGTAACAAAACTTAGATCAAAAGGTTGCAAATACTCACCTCTTCTTCTTTCCCAAACCAGTTCCTTGATTCTTCATCTCTCTCATTTTTCTCAAGCTCCCAGACACCTCCAATCAAGAATCTAAAACTATAGAGATGAAGCTCTCATCACTATGAACAACATTATATAAGGGTGTTTAAGCATTAGAGGATCATAAAGCAACCAAAACTCACGTTGTTCTTTTCTCTTTCCTTCTCTATTTGGACGAACATGGAGATTTTGGAGAGACAGGATGAGATGATGATGAAGGTGAGGCAATTCAGTTTTTTGGGCTCCCTTGGCCGACCTAATAAGAAGAGGAGAGAGGAAAAATGAGTGGAAATGTTGACCATGATCCTAGGGTCCATAAGTTGCCAAGTGTCAACATCTTGCTCACCTCCCATGAGCCCATATAGACACACATGTATGGGATTCCACCACTTGATCTCTTGCACAAATAAATCTCAACCATTGATCTTGAAGTTACCAATGAGTTTCCACTTCGATAACTGACCAATTGGTCGGTAACTTTACCGTTTTGCCCCTAATTACGACAATTCCTCTTGAATCACCAACAAATACACCATATCATTCCTTTTCTTCCATAATACACCCTCCCCTCTATTTTAAGTCAATTTAGATGTTAATCCATAATTAAACTTAAATACAGGGTTTTGGCATTGCTCACAATATATTCTGATTCCAAATCACATCATAGTCTCCAAAAGGGTCCATTTATCACTAATGACATCCACTTTTGGAGTTATTAACCCTTAATCATGATTTAGGATCTTGCTAAACTGGGGCTTAGCAATCCACTAATCTCAGGCTTATTCTCTAGCTTCATGTCTCAAAATTTGGGGTATTACAACCATAGTGATAACCAACCCAAGTATTAAGAGTTATTAACAAACTGGAATAGGTAATAACTCGTCGTCCTTGATTATATTGATAGGATTTGATATTTTCCCTGCGCGTGATAAACCGGTACTAGAGGACAAATGGAAAGAACAAGGTAGTGACACTTTCTCCCATACTATCTTTAATGCATTGTATGTTTGTTTTATCATTAAATTGTGTATTGGGAATATTGTGAAGTTTGCTACTGTGAAAACTATGTGAAAGCCGTGAAGGCTATGTGTGAGTTGTGATGGCTATATGGATGTTGTGAAGGAAATGTGTATGTTACAAAAGCATTGTGTAAGCCATGAAGGAAATGTGTATTACAGCGCGAGCAGTCGTGGACGTGACGCAGGTCACACCTACCCCTACCGTTGTAAATGTGTAAGTTGTGAAGGAAATGTGTATGCTGTGAAGATTATGTGTATGTCATGAAGGCCATATGTATGCTGCTACTGCTTTGGTGATTTACTTACATGCTATGTGATTATATGTTGTATGAGTGATTTGTTACTACTGGGATTCTCTTGAATCTTATTCCTTCCATTGACTAACCTATAGCCAGGGTAAGCAGCTCAAAGGAGAAATAACAAACCAAGGGTGGCTAGTTTTCTTTAGTTTGATGGATGGTTGCCATATTTTGATTAGGATTACTATAAATTTTGTAAATGTTATTTTGGATAAGGATATGTAATCCCCTAAGAGGGAAACTGTAAGAGGCGAATATGCCCCGTAAACCCTTTAGTTATTATATGAAAACCTAGGGGTTTCCAGAAATTAGATTTACACTCTGATATGTATGAATGCAACCGTACTGCGCAGGATAATTATATTCGAAAAGTGAATAAGACCAAGATAAACAGGTTTTGAAAGAATTTTTGAAAACCCTATTTCAAGGATGAGATTATAAATAAGTTTTAATTGACCATTGGTCTCTTCTCTATCTTAATTATGCTTTTTTTGAATTATAATTATGAATAATAAGGTAGGGGGTTACAAGAATGACAAATATTGCATGACGTACTGACCAGATGAGTTAAAGTCTTTGCCAAAAGGTGTGGGCTTTGACAAATTGAGCAATGAAAATGACTAAATTACTATTAGTTTTCACAAAATTTATAATAGGAATGTAAATACTGCATGGCATACTTACCAAATGTGTTAAAGTCTTTGCCAAAAGGTGTGGGCTTTGATATATTGAGTAATGGGAATGACTAAATTACTATGGTTTTCACAAAATTTATAATGGGAATGACAAATATTGTTTGCCATATTGACCTAATGTGTTAAAGTCTTTGCTAAAAGGTGTGGGCTATAACAAATTGAGTAATGGGAATGAGTAAAATACTAATGGTTTTCACAAAATTTATAATGGGAATGACAAATACTGGATGACATACAGACCAAATGAGTTAAAGTCTTTGCTAAAAGGTGTGGACTATGACAAATTGAGTAATGGGGATGACAAATAATGCATGATATACTGACTAAATGTGTAAAAGATTGACTAAGAGGTGTGGGCTCTGACAAATTCAGTAATAGGAATGCCTTAATTAGTAATGGCTTTGACAAACTTCATAATAGTTTTCACAAATACCTGAGGTACTGAATATATGTGTGAAAGGTTTGGCCAAGAGGTGTGGACTCTGACAAATTCAGTAATGCGAATGACTTAATCAGTCATGGCTTTGACAAACGTGATAATGGTTTTTATAAATGCCTAAGGTACTGACCACATGTATGAAAGGTTGGTCAAGAGGTATGGGCTCTGACAAATTTAGTAATAGGAATGACTTAATTAGTAATGGCTTGGAGAAACTTCATAATGGTTTTCACAAATGCCTAAGGTATTGACCACATGTGTGAAAGGTTTGGCCAAGAGGTGTGGGATCTGACAAATTCAGTACTATGAATGACTTAATTAGTAATGGCTTTGACAAACGTCATAATGGTTTTCACAAATGCCTAAAGTACTCACCACATGTGTGAAAGGTTTGGCCAAGAGGTGTGGGCTCTGACAAATTCAGTAATGGGAATGACTTGATCAATAATGGCTTTGACAAACTTCATAATGGTTTTCACAAGTGCCTGAGGTACTGACCACATGTGTGAAAGGTTTGGCCAAGAGCTGTGTGCTCTAACCAATTCAGTAATGAGAATGACTTACTCGGTAATTGTTCTGACAATATTCATAATGGTTTCCACAAATGCCTAATGTATTGACCAAATCAATTAATTTGTTCACTAATTTTGTTCATGGCAATGACAAGTTTAGTTATGCTGTTGGCAAGAAACCACAAATGTTCATGATAATAACTATTGCATAAATGGTCAAATGGCTTGTGAACATTACCCATTCCACCTACACCTAATGCATACAAGTCATGAACCCCAAAGAACATGTTTCTTCATGCTACATTACTTACAAAAAATTGTCACCATTAACAAAAGAAGTAATAGTAATGACAAGTATAGTATTGGAATATACAAAAAACCAGCTTTTTCATGACAACAACTACCACATACATAGTCAAATGACAAGTTAACATTACTCATTCCACCAACACCTAATGTATACAAGTCATGAACCCAAAAGAACATGTTCCTTCATGTATACTTTCCTTACAATAAAGTGCCACCATTAACAAAAGCAGTAATGGACAATAGTATTAGAATTTACAAAAAAACTAGCTTCTGTATGACAACAACTACCATATACATAGTTAAATGACAAGTGGACATTACGATTCCACCCGCACCTAATGTTTTCTTATCATTCCTACCATACTAGATATTCTTTTCCCTAGACAGTACTTACAAAAAGGACATCATATATGCCATAACTCTTCTAACCAAAAATATGTGAAGGGATTCAAGTTATTGTTCATAAACCAAAACATGACTTGCAAAATATTTACTCCCAGGTTTGGACATGTCAGCTTAACTTAGGGTTTGGATTTTTGCAAGTTCTTCTTGAGTGTCTTGCTTGATGGCATGCATTGCGGTGGTATATTTTCTTGTTTTGAAACTGTGACTCTTTCCTTATAATTATTGGCCTTTTGGAGGTCAACTAGTCTTATGTGATCTAGGAACTTTTGACTTGATATATTATCCAGTCAGTAGTCATTTGGATTTGGCATGTCTATTGTGACAACTGGGATCATGGTTTTGTTATAAATCTTTTGTTGGCATGTAATCTTGAACCATTCATCAATGTAATTGTAAACATTGCCATGAAAGCCCTTTATGGCAGCACAAGCATGAGGACAAGGAATACCTAACATTTGCTAGGCTCTACAGGTGCACTCGTGTATTGACAACTCCACCTTTAATGATCTAATCACTATATGGACCTTCACCCTACACCTCCATATATTTCAACATCCATGTATTTAACCCTTTTAATATTTTTCATCACTTCTTGTTCTATTTGGCCCTATACCATTTTTCCATTTACTCATTGCCATACTTGCTGCATACCTCTTCTTGGCTACTTTATCACGATGTTCGTGGATAAGTTGGGCAACATTATGAAGTCTCTCCTTGACCATCCAAGCATTGAATGACTCTATAAGTTTTGTCGTTATTTTATCCTAATGTTTAAATGGGAACTTGCTCATAGCCCATCTTTCACTATCACCATGATTGATCAGCCACTTATATAATTCCTTATTGAAAACCTCATGTGTTCTATTACAGTCTTAAAGTCACTATTAAGCCTTTTATATGCAATTGCATAAAGTAAGCTCAATCCATTTTTCCTGCCTTGCCACCCAATCTTCCTCTTTCTATTATTCAATTTAACAAGTTGGACTCTAAAGTTCTCCTTAATGTGCTTATAACAGTATGCATGCCTCTCACCTCCGAATACTCCTTGCATAACAACGATTATTGCATTACATCAGTCTGAGACAATTGTTATTTTTAATGAACCAATATCTTCTTAATCATTTGAAGGAACCACGTCCAGTCCTTATTTGTCTCTCCCTTCACAATAGTGAAGGCAAATAGCAACAATTCATTGTCTACATTGGAGGCAGAAGCTAACAACAAAGTTCCCTTGTAAGGTCCACTTAAATGGGTTTTGTCAATGTACAGTATAGGTCTGGCACCAACAATGAACCCCTTTATACAACAACCAAACGCGATAAATACATACTCAAAAGCTGTTCCTCCCACTAGCCACCCATTCAGTCACAGTCTTCTCATCACTTTCCTTCAACTAATCACATATCTATAGTATTAACATATATGTTTGTTCAGGTCTATCGTAAATTTCCTCCATTGCCTTTTTCTTTGCCCTACATGCTTGCTTATATGTCAATTACACATCATAATATCTAGCCAACCTCTTCATTAATTCATTTAAACTCTTGTATGTGTGATTTCTAACCTCATGAATGATAATTGATGATGTCAAGCTAGCACTTTAAGCATGTGTCACTTCAAGATTGTCTTGGGCTGTATGAACATGTTCTTTGGTGTATCTCGTCATACAAACGAAATGAGTGCTCTTCCCAATTGCCCTCACAATTATCCTCCATGGACAATCTTCAACCTTACATTTAACATACAGATAGTTCCTTGAATTCTTCACATATGTTTACTCAAATTTCTGCGCAATACTGAATTTGAGTAGCACCTTCTTGAAATCATTTGCATGTGCAAATATTTAATTCACTCCTACTAATAAATCCATCCACTTCTTAGAGTTCATCTTTGGCATCAGTGTTGGAGTTCTCTCAACTACACATGGAAGGCTCAAAAGAGATCTTGCACTGCACTCATTTCATACATATTCATCGGTCATTATGTAACACACAACCTTGTCAATGTAACACCTTTGCTCCACAAGTGTTAAGAATTGATCAACTCTGTATGGATATTAACAAGTATTGTCAACATATTACCAAAAACACTATAGGAAATAACTACTTCTGTAACAACAAAAACTGTGACTTGCCTTTCTGTATCATCCATGTCCCTTCCTTCATTATCACTTCCTTTACATGCTACATACACATATGCACTACTGTCATTATAATGAAACAAATTTTCCAATTCGGAATCATCCATGACATCTACTAATATATTTTCATTAAAGCTCAAAGTGTATTTAATGTCATATCAATAACCATATATATCAAACCATCCTCCTATCATTAACCTCAATTCTTCAACAATCATCCCCTCCTTTATCGATTTTACCGTCATACTTCCACCATTGTATTTAACTTCACCTTCAACATTAGTTATAAACTCCCCCCAATATGGAAAAAACATATAAGTGGCTTTGAAGAAGGTGTTACCCAAATATTCGATGTCATCTTGCATGCTAACCTGTAACAAAAAATTAAGATTTCATCATAGTGTTAGTCCTATACTAATGAAATTTCATCACTAAAAAAATTCCCCACAACACATTCTCTGGGACCATTTACTACTTCATCAAGATGTTTGACATTACCAATTTCGCAATTAACAACAAAGTTAAGCCTTTTCTAAGTATTTAACCTCCAACTCCACACCCATCATGACAGCATACATTTCTCAAGGAATTGACTAAATTAGTGATGTTCTTGACAGAATCTATTATGGGATTGACTAAAATAGTAATGGTGTTGACAAATTCCATAATGGAGTTAACGAAAATCACTAAGTTCTAACAACATGTGTCAAAGGATTGACCAAGAGTTTTGGTTTGTGACCAATTGAGTAATGTGAGTGATGAAACTAGTAATACTGTTGACAAATACTGTAATGTTTCTCACACAATCGTTAGGTCCTGACAAAATGAGTAAATGGCTTCACTATTATTGTTAATGTTAATGACAAATTTAGTTATGGTAATGACAAGTCCTATGATGGCGTTGACAACAAACTAGATATGGTCATGACAGTAACTATCATGCACGTATAGATATGGTAATGACAAGTCCAGTGAAGATTACTCATTCTACTTACATCTAATGCATACAAGTCATCAACCCTACAGAACATGTTCCTTTCCTATACATTGAATTTTCACCATTAACAAGTCATGCACATAAAACACCCATGTCATCCCCACCCAACTACTATATAAAAGTCATTCACATCTTACTTTTTCCCTCCAACCAATCAGTCATCCCCATAAACTTAATGAAAACTATTACAAATCAATCAGCACTTTATTATGCTCCCTCTCACAGCTAACACGACCAAATACATAAATAACCAACACCATACTATTGATGCCGTCATACTTACATAAAGTTCGAACCTTTAATCCCTCTCAACCTACAAACCCACTTACCCTTAACCAAAACCACTATAAATCACCTACAAACATAGCACCATCATCATTGTTCATAGCCCTCATTGACAACCTCAAATAAATTATCTCCCAGCCCCAAATTTTTATTGTACATCCACCATCAAACCCACTGAACCACACCCAAAATCCACCAACATGAACATTGGGAATAAGACGGTTATTGTCCGATTCATCTGGAAAAGATCATGGATGTCGAAAAGTTAATTACACTTGACTCTTTTCCTAGCTTCCCTTTCTTCGATATTGATCAGCCACCTTCTTCATCACCTTCACCTTCAACTAACATCAGCGTCCCACTCTGCGTTTCTGGCACACCAAGCAGCTTAAATGTGAAAGCATTTTAAAAGGGGCATTTTGGTCTTTAATCCAAAACATCAAAAACCCAGATTCCCACCCTATCCCTTATCTGTTCTTTGCAAGTGTTAATGGCTTTTTGTGGGTTTTGCAAGTTCATGAGGTATTTAACTGCCTTTTTCCCAAAAAAACTTCTTAACTCTAAAATGACTCAAAAATTTAAAAAAAAAAAAAAAGATGTTCTAAGATATTGTAAAGATATTGATGATAAGATGTCATCTATAAAATTAAATCAAGATATAATAATAAGATATTAAATAATATCCTTGAAATGCCCAAAAAAATAGTATCCTTGAGATCCCTACCTGGTAACTCATATATTCAGAATACTATCCTAACAAGAAAACTACTAATAAATTTAAAAGATTCTTCGGATAATTCAAAATATCTAAAAGATATATTAAATATTCCTAAAATAATCTATGAAATACAACATGAATCTTTTGAATAATAACTTTTATTGTCTTCTTCTACGGCCTGACAGAATTGACAATATAGCCTTTTTGGAATTCTAACACTAATAATAAAAAATTTATTGTGGAAGGCGTTTTATATTTGGGATTAGAGTGTTATTAGAATTGATTCTTTGTTGTAGATGGAACACTAAGGGTTTTTATCTAGAGATAATGCTGCGTTAATTCTCTAATGGAGATTTGTTCTACAAAGGAGACCTTTTTTGGCCCAATTCTACAAAGGAGACCTAGTTTCCATGGTTGAATCTTCAAAAGATTTGTGCGCAAAGATATATGATACTTAAACTATTCATAATAATATATAAATATATAGAGGTTATAAGCTCGAGGGAAATTATTGCATGAAAGATATATAATTAATAAGTGGTTGTGGTTCAAATGAAAGTTTGGTCTATATGTAATGATTCCTTTTGATGAGAATTGGAATATGTTTTTGTTCAAAGAAGATAGATTGAACTTGAGTACTTGAGAATATTTTTCATGCTCAAATCGTTTTAAAGTCGAGAGCATATTTTTAAGTGTGGGGTGGTTTTTTTTTTTTTTTTCTGCTAAAAAGGTTGTAGTTAGATTATATAAATGCCTAGCTACTGATTAATTAATTTAGTATTAAATAGATTCCTAATGAAACGTATTAAAGATAAATTCTTTTCTTGGTAAAAAAGATGAATTCTTTAATAATTAATGTTTGTTGCGTTGAATCTAAATAAGTTTGAGTGTTCAAATTTTGGGAATAAAAAATTATAGCAAAAGAATTATTTTAAAATCCCAATTAACTAAGTAACATTTGATATTTAAATACTTATTTTTCTTTAATATGATAAATCGAGCACGTTTATATGAAAGTTTACGCCTTTATTTTTGAAAAAGAACTATGAAATTAGATTTTTACCCCCACAATGTGGCCTGCATCTAAGGGCACAACGACTTTGTGAGGGCCACGTAGATGTTGGCTTGTTGCCCTCATCAATTTGTTTTAATAAAATGATGGCTTTTAAAAAAAATGTTAAAAGAATTGTTTTTTAAAGAAAAAAAATTATTGAAAGAGTTGTATATAGGTCCAACAATAATCAATCTAATATATTTTCAAAGTATATAAAGTAGATAATTAATTCACACACATCAAGAAAAATTAGTTTTTTAATACTTTCAACAAGTTTCCTTGGCTCTTCTTTTTTATTGGACTAATAAGCATATAGCACAACCTTACATTACTAGATCAACTCTATATTGATATTAAGAAAATGAGATAAAAAGGACAGTTTTTTCCTATTTTTATAATACCAACAATGTTGTATATGATAGTGAATGACTGAATGTTAGGCTTTAAAAGGACGACATGAACATAAAGTTGGAGTAGCTGAGACGATGATATTGAGATTAATGTGTGGTCATATAAGAAAAGATAAAATTTGTAATGATTATATATGTGAATATGTTGGGGTAACATCTATTAAGGAGAAAATGGTAGAAAATCATTTGAAATGATTTGGATACATTCATAGAAGACCATTGGACACGCTTGTAATGAGGGTCGATTAAACAATATGAATTTATCTGAAGAAAGGTAGATGAAAACCAAAGTAAATATTTAATAAGGCTATAGCAGGATCTTTTAATTAATAATCTATCTTAAGATTTGGTTTTTGATAAGGCACAATGGTGTTGTGCGATTCATATTTTGATCCCACCTAATGGAATAAAGGCATAAAACTTTGTTGTTATTGTTGTTATATTATTCATTAAAAAATGTTTAACATATTCTTTAGTCCTCAAGTTTACCCTCATTTTGGTTTTGGTTCCTCAATTTTTTTTTTTTTTTTTTTTTTTTTTTTTTGCCATAGGTTCCTCAAGTTTCAAACCATAGGTTTTGGTCCCTCAAGTTTCATTTAGCTCAAGACATTAATCCTTATAACTTAATAAAAACTTAAACTATTTTGCCTTTAGAGGTACCAAAATCATTGGTTTGAAACTTGAGGAATGAGAGCAAATTTGAGGGATCAACAATGGTATTAACCAAAAAAATAAAAAAATGAAAGTTGATTTTTCTACAACACCTATTCTTTTACTCCCTACGTTCCTTTTTCTAAGATAGGTTTAGGGGATGTTTCAAAAGTTTATTGTAAACTCCTCATTTTACTCTCATTTAAATGCAAAAATTACTGCTCTCTCTAGTCCACAATATGGGGCACTTTTAGAAGAATAACTTAGTCTAAAATATAAGTCACTTGTAAGACAATTAATACTCTTTTTTCAGTTTTGTCCATATAATTAATGCTTATTTTTAGTTTTTCCTCCTCATTAAATTTTGAAACACATTTTTCAATAAGGGTAAAAGTAAAAAAAAAAAACTTCAATTCAGGGCATATTTTATGAGTTAATTGACACTTCTTTTTTTCCATCAAGATAACTTTCTTTCTCTACTACACATTCTTTCTCTATCACATATTCTCTTTATTTCATATAAATGAGGCATTTTTAAAAAGAAAAATTCATTTTTATATACTTATTGCACCTAATTAATTTTAACTAAACTTTTGTGCAATGCAATTCGATTAATTCTAACTTATAAGAAAAAGGAGTGAGTAATTATCTACAAGGGTGAAAGCAAAAGCTCTTGACTTTTGCTGGAAAGAAGGTGCTAATTAAAGTTATAGCTAATTCGATCCCTGTGTATTCCATGCCCAGTTTTCTGTTTCCCCTCAAAACTTGCAGAGAAATTGACAGTTTCATTGCTGATTTCTGGTGGAGTCAGAATGAACATGATGGCAAGAAAATCCATTGGAAGAAGTGGAAATTAATGACGAATGCCAAGACAGGAGGAGGAATGATTTTAATAAAGCTTTGTTAGCAAAAACAGTGTGGAGAATGTTACAGAAGCCAAATGAATTGTGGTGTACAATTTTAAACATGATTTATTTTCCCAAAAGTGGCTTGATGGATGCTGAGTAGAGAGGGAAGGCTTCATAGTGTTGGATGAGTATAATTGAAGGAAGAGAATTCCTAAAGAAAGAGCTATTTTGGAAGATTAGTAGTGCTAATAATACCAAGGTATGGAGTGATAGGTGGATATCTGGTTTGCCAAACGACAGTTTGCAAAGTAAGCTAGTAAGTGAGGAGGATAAGAAGATGAGGGTGGCTGATCTCATAGTAGATAGTAGATGGAATCTGAGCAATATTGAGCAAAGAATTTCTGTAAAAGAGAAAAGATGTATATTGCAAGTTAAAATTGAGCACAACAATGGGAGGGATAAGGCTATATGGTTGAAATGCAAGTGTGTCCTTAGGCTAGTAGATGCTGGTTTGGAAGCTCACTATCTTTAAGAATTGATAAGAATCATGTTACCATATTCAGGATGTGGTGTGAGGAGAATTTTCTGCTGAAAAAGGAGATGGATGAAAAGAATAGGGCTCTTATGCCTGCCATCTGCTGGGGAATATAGAAGGGACAATGTGATTTGGCCTTCAATGAAAAGAAAGTTGATGCAAAGAAAGTAGTGAATATGGCTTCCATTTTAGAAAATGAAGTTTGGAATGCTAAGAATGGGTTGAAGGGCGGTATAAGGAAAAGATAGGGTATGAAGGTGGAAATGAAACTATAGTGGGAGCCATGCAAGGGTAGTAAAGATAAACATTGATGGTGCTTTCCTAAAGCAGAATGGGAGTGGCGGCATAGGCATTTTATTTAGAGACAATACTATTGGTTTTGTAGGTGGTAATGGAAAGAATATGGTGGCCTGTTCTACTTTCCAATATGAGTGCCTTGCGCTTAGAGAAGCTCTCCAAGTTATTGATAGATTTAGCATGCAAAGAGTAATTAGTGAGATGGATTGTGAAGAACTCTTGAGGCATGTGAAGTCCAATTCTGGAAAAGGAGGGGAATGGCAAAATGAGCAAATCTTGTTGAAATCCTTGAACTAACTACAAGAAGGCCGGATGTTGAACTTCCTTGGTTGGGCGCCAAGGAAATTGTGCTGCTAATTGTTTAGCAACTGTATCTAGTAGAAGGTTGGGGCGCAATGGGTGGTTGGAGATAGCGCCAACTTTCTTGGGGAAGGTTCTATTGCAGATGTAATGTGGTTAAAGGAAGAAGAGGAAATTTGTGCACAGAAGGTATCTCAACAAGAAGGCGTAGGCTAATCTGGACACTATTGATGATTGAGTGTAAGCTTGTTGCTTTTCATTCTCTAGTTGCTTAGTAGAATTTGATATTGTTAGAATATTATTTTTTCCTGGTTAAGTTGCATGATAGTTTGTATTCATAGGTGGTTTTTTTGAGTGTTTTTTGGCTTAAGTGTAATGTACTTGTTTGTTTGAGATTGATAAAATTTAGAGGCAGGAATACAGGCCAACCCTTTACAGGCTCGGGTGTAACGGCTGTAATATCCCAATTTTTGATTAAAGGTTAATCATGATTATTGTGGATAATTATGGATTTAATTGGAATTATTATGTGTTTTATGGCAATATTAATTAATATGTCATAATTAATGGAAAAATTGGAAGAATGGAATTTTTGGCCGTGAGTTGGTAATTAAGGAAGAAATTAATTACTAACTAAGTGAAAATGAGAAGTGTGATTAAATGGTTGATGGAGAGATTAAATGGCTAATTGGTGACTTATCTTGGGGTGAGCCAATAGTATTGTGACATGTGTCAAGATGAGAGAGGTTAAGAAAAGTCAAATTGATAAAATAAGCTTTCTCTCTCCTCCCTCTCCTCTCTTGTGTAGCTGACTTGGAAGCATGGGGAGTATCATCATCATTGTTCATCTCTCTCCCTCCATCTCTCTCTCGTTTTCTCTCTCTTCCCTTCCTCCATTTCCGGCGGTCAGCTAGGCAAGATAGAGAAAGGAAAAGTTTGATCTCTGGGTAAGTAAATGCCCTCCATTGCTCAATCACCATTCATAAATGTTGATCCTTGAGTGATGAGCTTCATTTTGGTGTTTTTAGTTTGGTCATTGGTTGTGGTTCGTGATCACATGAAATTTGAAAAGTGGTGAATCAAGAACTCTCTTTGGAGAAGTTGATAAGGTGAGTGAGACCAACCTATCTATCTAAGTTTCATGCCATTTGAAGTAGTTTATAAATTCTGGAAATTTTGGCTTGAATCCGAAAATGAGTGTCACTGTACGGTTGGTATGTGTTTGGCATGAGAATGGTATCTTGGAATGAGTTTAGGATAGATAGATTGATTGGTAATTGAAATATGAAGTTTAGTTGAGATTGGTGTTTTATTGAATTTGTTGCCCAAAACCCAAAGCATGATAATGGAGTAGGATTTCAATGATTCTGATGATTTCATTGAGTTTATTGGATGTTTTGCTGTGGGAATGGCTTTGGGGTAAAGTTTTATGTTCATTGGAATCAAATTGGGCAAGTGTTAGGATGTTGGTCTGTTTTCTGCATTTTCTGGTTTTGATAGAATCACTCGAGTGATTTGGAATTCACTCAAGCACATGATGAACATCACTTGGGTGAGGTTGTGCCTGCTCGAGTGCTATGCATATATCCTGTTTCTTTTCAGCTTTTCTGTGGTGTTTTCTGGAAAATCCAAGAATGAGCTATGAATATCACTCGAGTGAGCCTTCTTGTGCTCGAGTAACTGGTGTATTTGACACCGAGTCTTGATTCTCGGGTTGTCACTCGAGGGCATGGTGCAAGAGTGTGCCTTCTTACTCGCGGGTATGGGGTATCTGCTCGAGTGAGCCGTGTTGTACTCGAGTGCAGTGAGCCATTTGGGCTACTGCCATTTCTCTTATGCTCTCGGGTTCTCACTTCCTGGACTTCACTCACAGGTGCTCGAGTGAGGCAATTGGCCTTCACTCGGGTGAGGTCCAGTGTGCTCAAGTGATCCTGTCTTTGAAACGTTTTGTTGTGCTTTCGGGTAAGCACTTCCTGTCCTCAATTTCTTGTGCTTGAGGTGATTTCCGTACCAATGCTCGACTGAGGATTTTGTGCTCGAGTGTTCGTACCAGTGCTCAAGTGAGACCATTTTCACTCGAGGTGAGGCAGTGAAAAATGAGTTTTTGTGCTTCCAAAAGGGGATCTTTGGGATAGTTCTTCCTACCCTTTAGGAGTTTTGTTAGGGGTATTTAATGACTCTAAAAGAGCAATAATGATAACCAATTGAGTACTAAGAAGCTATTGAGAATTGGAATAGAGGAATGACTCTTCGTCCCTAATTGTGAATATAGGATTTCACATTTGCCCTACTCTGGAGAGACCGGCGCTAGTACACGCACGGAAGGATCAAGGTAGTGACTTTTCTCTCATATTTTGTATGATGCTTTGGTATGCATAACTTATCATTGAACTTGTGAACTGTGTACCATGGTCTATTACGGCGTGAGCACTTCAACGTGAGCCGTATAGGGAGTGACAGTGGTCATCTCTAGGTCGGCCATTGAACTGCTGTCGTAATCGACATGGATCTTTGTGAATCCGACCCGTGGGGCGGCGTTTGTGAAACCAGCCGTGGGCTGTGTGTATCTTGCCTGTATGGCTTGCGTTATGAAATGCTTTATATGGATCCCAGCTGTGGTGAATTATATTGTGTGGATTGTTGTGATGCAATACAGCGTGAGCAATCGTCAGGGATGACATATGTCATACTAACCATTGCCGTTGAACTGCCGTTGTAGTTGCTTGTTTGGATAATGATTTGATTTCATGCCTTACTATTGTACATTATATGATTGATTTGACACTACGGGATTCTTTAGAATCTCACTCTCCCAAAATTAAACATTTTAGACAGGGCTGAAGGATCGAAAGGAAAACGGGTGACGAAGAGCGGGTAGAGCTCCGTCTTAGGAGTTCCTTTTTGGTTTTTGGTTATCATTGTATATTATTGGATAATTGGTGGGATGTATATGTATATTTTGGGAATTGTGATGTAGTGTTGTGTAATCCCCAAGTAAAGGGTATGAATTATGGGCTTTGTGCCTTTGTGTGAACCCTTATGAAATGAATGGAACCCGAGTGAGTCATGAATTTTCTTTGCACTCTAATATTTGTAAATGGAATCCACCTGTACAGGCCATATTTGTTTTTTATTATGAATATGAGACCATTGGGAATAAATTTTGAAAAAAGTTTTTGCAAATTCGATTTTGGGCAAAAGATTACCTTAATAAGTCCCAATTTGAAATATGGTCTCTAATTCTATATTAATTACGTGTTTATGAACGTAAATCTCGGCCTAAATCGTGAAGGGGGTTACAACGGCCCACACACAGTGGCTGGCCGAGCCCACATAGTACCACACAGTACTCGACAGGATATTTGCACTCTCCAAGTGCATTTCTTTCGCCTCCCCAGTCTCAAACCCTCACCCTAGGGGTAAGTATGAGGGTTTTGCACCCTCATACTTACCCCTAGGGTGAGGGTTCAAGACTGGGGAGGTGAAAGAAATGAATTGGCTGGTGCAAATATCATGCCGAGTACTGTGTGGTACTATGTGGGCCCGGCCAGCTGCTGTGTGTGCGCCGTTACATAAAAAGGCTCCCTTTTATGTAACAGCTCAGGACCACACACTAGCCTAATGGTACCACGCTCGCTAAACTCTTACACTTACCCCCAGGGTGAGGGTTCTATTCGTGGGAAGGCGAAAGAAAATCTCAAGGGAAGAGACTATATTCCTTTAAGTCCAATTTCTCCCCAAGGACTCGGTTTGCCAGGTACTAGATGCTGTGTGTGGTCTCGGGATGTTACATCGAACCTAAACAGGCTGGCCCATTTAGGCTCGTTTCCTATAAAACCTTCAATTTTTGAAGGTCGTGACCCTACAGAGCTGGCCCTTCACGGGCTCAGGCTTAAACGGGCCTAAAGTCATTTTAATTCAAAAAAAAATTCTTTTTCAAGTTTTACAATTTATTTATTATTTTGCTTTAAATTGAGATATATTATTTTTAAAACTAATAAATTTTTAGTTAAAATAATTATCTAATGTCCAAATTAGCCTTTTTTTAAAGTTTAAATGAATAAACCATTATAGAAAACAAAATAAATCAAACCGTTCAATAATTGTTTACCTGTTACTAATAATCTATTAGGTACTTAGATGTCTCTCATATTAATAATTTGATATAACGATATTACATATATTAATTTATTTTTAAAAAAATATTAAAAGGACCTAAAAAGGTCGGCCCAACAGGGCTACAAGGCCGGCCCTGTAGGGTTTGTGGCTTTACAGGGCCAGCCCTTTTAGGCTCGCTTCCATTTTGAGCCTCTAAATCACATGCTAGACCCTTGACAGGCTCGGGTCTAAATGAGCCTACCCAATGGGCTTGGCTGGATTTCCCGGCCTTTGATAAAAACTCTTTTTTGACCGATAAAAACTCTTTTTTGACCAAAAAAAAATTGTACACATTATATGCATTTGCATTGGTAGTTTGAGCGAAAGAATAATGAATGTGGGAAATAAAGGAGAGAGATAATTCTCGACTTACTTATATAGTTACAAAACAAGTTGGGTTTCCCATTTCCTATAATTACTTTGATTTGAAAGAAACAATGGGACTTCAGGTTTAAACTGTGCCAAAATGAGAGGCAAAATGTGTCATATTTCTTGTGTTGTTTTGTCCTTGGATCTAAACATCACAGATGTTGGACCAAGAATTTTTTCTTTTTTAAAAGAAAACCCAAGATGCACCTACAACTACAACAGAATTATCTTGAAAAGAAGTTTATACTCACAAAATAAAAGTTGAAGTCAGATATACATTGCAAAAAATAACATCTCTAAATTATTTAAGTCATGCATATGTTCAATTTTGTTTGCGTTAAATATTTTACAAATAATTTCTCAAGAGGTTGAAAGTTTAATATTTGTCAAGAAAATTAATCTTCTGATTGCTAAAGATTTAAACTTTTATTTTCCTTTTCCCGTATATCTTATGTTAATGAGGACTTCGATCCCCTAAATCGGCTTTTCTCAATGGAGTGATATCTATCACTCTTTTAATCTTTAATGTAATAACTATTTAACTAATTTAATTAGATTTATAAAATTAGTCAATTTACTTAATTAAAATAAAAAATATGGATTCAAAATTATTTTCCTGTTAGGATATTAGTTTATAGATTTAAAATGAATTTTTCATGTGTAAAATCTCTTTTTTTTTATTCTTTTCTTTCTTTGTTTTTTGTTCGGAGTTTTTCCACTAAGTGTGTCCTGTTTGATTGAGTACAATACAAATAGAAACTTAGGTTCTTATAATGGTATTGAAATAAATACTAATGTTTATTTTATTTTAAAAAACAAATTTATATCTTTTTCTCAACATCATTAGACCACAATCTAATGATTATCCTCAATTAAGTGAGTGTTTGGGAAGATCCCAAACCTATGTTTCAAACCTAGGTTTACGCAACCCGAGATAAAAATTCTCTCACACACTTATCTCATAAATCATAAAAACTATTCTAAAAAATTAATCCAAACGCACATTAAGAAGGACTCAATTCCAAGGGCACCTAAATCCTTGCATTGGGTGTTTGTCGGGCTTGTATAAATCAAACAAGAGGTGGAGGATGTCTTGGTTTATGGGGACATTCATAAGATCCAAACGCTAAAAATTTTTTCAGCCTCTAAATTATGTGTGGAAGTGGCAGGCAAAATTTTCTTCTTGGAATTGAAGTGCACATTAATAAATCCCAAGTTAAATCTTGAAAATTCAGAATTCTTTGAGATAAATCCCAAATAGATTATCCTATTCCTACCCCACTGCTAAGCATATAACTTATACTTCATTTGTGAATATGTATTTAAATTCAACAACCATGAGAATCTTATTAGTAAGTAATCTATAAATATGCAATCGATAAATACTTTTAATTTTTTTTTTTGATAAAAATATCTAATATGTACTAGCATTGTCAAGCCTAATTAGAGGTAACCCTCTTAAAATGATTTTTTTTTTTTTTTTTCAATCAGCAAATGTCAAACTATCAACTTATCAGTACTTTAAAAAAATAATAATAATAAACGCGTCCTAGGCCACTTTATTTGGATTGACAACAACCAAGAATATTCCAAGTTTCTTCAAGTTGGCCCCATTGGTTACGGATATAATTTATACTTCCCCATTCTTAAAATATAAGCTTCAAATTTATGAATGAGTGTCTCAAAAAATAAGCTTTACTTTAGATTTGTAAAAGCATTTATTATGCTTTTCCTAACTTTACCCCTTAACTATATTTATTGCATTTATTGTCCCTCTCACTTATCTTTTTTTTTTTTTTTTACAAATAATGGCATAATTAAAAAAGATACATACTCTTAACTAATTTTAATCGTTTTCTAGATAAACACAAATCGATTAATTAGGGACAGAGGGAGTACCTCGTAAAGATATGGAGTGTGTTTAAATTCTACTTCCTTCAGTCCTTAATATAAAATATATTTACCTAATTTGATTAGATTAAGAAAGTTAGTTGAGTTAGTGAATATAACATATATTTTTTAAAACACCATATTCATCTTTCTTAATTTCCTTATTCCTTCTCCTCTTTGATTATTGTTGAGGAAGTATCAATATGGGTAAATTAAAAAAAAATTAACAAATATAAAAACTGTCTTATATTTAGAACCAAGATTAACTCCCTGAATATATCTTATATTAAAGATCGGAGGAGTATTACCAACCTAAGAATTTTATTGATGAATAATATGTAAGTACATTTATGATGTACCACCTCATTTTAGTTGATGATAAACAAAGGTTCAAGATTCTTAAGTTTTTCCAATTGATTAGGCCATACTCCCTTCGCCTTTACATGTCCTTTTAACTAGATCGTGGATTATTAAGAATAATTAAAAATAATAAATATGTAGGAAATATAATTTTTTTTTTTCCAACAATGCCTTTATTTACGAATGAGTATGATAGATTAATAATAGGAATATGATGAAAGTGAATGTCTGGGAATAAATGATGTGAGAGTAATTGAGGATAAAATGGGTAAAAGTGCATTTATACTTCTAACCAACTCAAATAGGACCTTGAAAGAAAAGATTATGTAATTAAACCTTATATTGGGATGGAGGGAGAAACTCATACCTCATGAGCAAAGAGTATGTAATTAAATCTTTTTGTCAATGTGAGAACATTGTAGGTGCTTTGATACTTCTATAAGCGTTTTTTGAACCATAAGATTCCGAGGCCTAACTTTTCCTAGAGAGGGAAAAAAAAGAATCCACCATTATTCTATCCTAAACTACTCTAATTAACTCAAATAAACTAAATATGGAAAGTAAATTATCATGGAAGAGTTAAGAAACAGTAACTTGACAGTTCCCAGAACAGAAGTATGCTTGGCTGAACATATGTGTCTGTATCGAAACTGATTACTCTGTTTTATATGAAAGATCTCTCAAACTCATTTTTGGGGCTCATGTCAATTATTCTTCACAATGAGAAACCTGAAAAGTAAAACCCACCAATCTACTTGGGGTTCTAAAGATATTAGATTCCAGTTTTAGCATTCATTGTTATGAAGAAACTAGAGGGACTACTACCTCAACTGAAATCCAAAGCAACACACAACTTTGAGAGACAGAACTCAAGGAGGCTTCAATTCATCTTCTTCACTCTTCAACATGGACTGCAAAAATATTCCTCACGTATTTTATATGGCTTTTGCTAATAGCAACTGATCCACCATGTTTACTCCTTGGGCGTCACTTCTCAATGCAATGGCAGGAAAAATGTGGGATCTCACTGTCACTGACCACTGCTTCCGCGAAGTTGCAATCTTTTCCTCTCCAACTCGAGCTGCATCCAAGTGAACATGATATTATCAACTATATCAACAATATGGAAGATAAAAGTTTCCCATAAAATTGTTTGCAGACAATGAAAGAAGTCTACTTTTTAAGAAACTAATCATCTACCAAAAACAACTGTTACACCATTGTTCTCCAAACAGCTTTTTAGTTAAAAGAGATGAAAATCGGCAGCATGTACATATATTTATTTCAAAAGACCAATTCAAGTGTAAACAATTGCGTGTAACTATCAGAACTTGAGGTCGTGTAGTTGTCTAGGACAAGTTGAATACCTGTACCAACCACAACACTTCAAGTAACATAAGCACTTTAGATGTGATCTGAAATTCTAATGTAATTAACACCATAGAAAACGTTAGATTTCTTTGTCAACCTGTCACTTTGCTTCTCCTAAATATTTTTTTCCTGACAAAATATACAGTACAAGGAGCAGTGAGGAGCCATCAAGTTGAGCATGATGCACAGTGTTTATGAATACTTTTATGCCATTAATACAAACATTTCGTTACAAACTGAGTCAATAACAAATGTTGTGGTATCACTTGAACATCTTACCACTTTCTTCACCCGCTCTCTCGCAGCAGGAGTGCCTCCACTTACAGATTCTGGGAGATAAGGACTGCTAACGCGCACCTCATTCATCACAACTATGACAGTCTTGTCCCAGCGAACTGGAAGCCTGAACATATGTTTATGATAGCAGTTAAAACGAAAACTGAATGTGAATCATTAATACTAATTTCCCTAAGAACAAAAACATGACCAAGAAAATTTAATAGCTTTAAAAAGAGAAAGCCATTCAGGGCAGCAGAAATCTATTCATGCAATCCATTTAGCAAAAGTCAGGAACTGAAATTTTAAGTAACCAATACCAGATTTCATGTTCATGCATACAAGTCCCAAAAGTCCTAAAGGTCAAAAAGCAACCTGAGTCTGAATTTAAAATTTCTAACTACCTCCACCAATTTAGCAATCAGATTTATGGTCATGGCCTGTATGAAATACGTTTGCAGCATCTAACCATCTAACGCTTGTAAGTACAACAAACATAGAAGTCCCAGTATAGTTTAATTTCAAAATAACCAAGAACTCTTAAGTTATATAGTTTTTTTATTGATCGTTCATATTTATGTGAGTGCAGTACATCTAAATGCAAAACCATCATCTGACAGAAACACTGGTACAACTGAAAGACAATGAGAGACTAAAATCAGAACAAGAATATTCTGAAAAAGCACTTGACATAACTCAATATTCAAAGTCAATTGTTTTTTAATTAAATAAATAAATATATTATATTATATTTAAGGTCAGGTACAGGAATTTTGCCGGATGACATGTATCACATTAACATCACTTATTTTGGCTGCTATGACTACTTTTCTTTTTATAGCATTGTCAGGCTTGCAGGTTCGGTTCATGGGGGATGCCGGACCAGGTTTATTAATAACAAACGAAGTTCGGGAATTAAAACAGCATGAATTAATTTTAACTTATACATATCCATTATCTAAAACTTTACATTAGCAGACTAATTTTTAAGAATAATCATATACATAGTAGAGTTTGTGTAGTTTTTTTCTCTATTTACAGACCTATCCTTTAACCATGAACCACCATCAACCTGCCAACAAAAAGGCCACTTTCCCCAATAATTGAAACAGGGACTTCCAAGGTGTACATCACATTTACAACAATTATGGTGTATTGAAAAGCTAGAGTAACATTATTTACATAAAGCATATCAGTAAATCTGTGCTGATGAACATGATATATCAAGGGTGTACTGAAATGCCAGAGTAACATTATTTATCGTTTACAAGTCACGATGATACTCATAAGCTGGCTTAGTTACCATACATCCTCTTCCAGTCAATTATACTATTAAAAAAAATTGTGTTAACATGTATTCCACATTGTTCAAATTCAATAATTAGTAATTAGGGAAATGCGGTTACATATTCAATTAAAGGCACAGAACTTACGTTTTAGACAAAGCATCAAAAATACTTTGCGCCTCGCTGGTAACACCCACACCAATCCTCTCAGCGTCAGCCTCAGCTTGTCTAAAGATCCAAATAATTTGGGATCACAAGTTATTCTAACGAATAACGCAGGCACAACATTGAGAAAGAGCAAAACTGGAAAAACTGAACGTGAAATGATTTCAGAATCCAAACAGCACAAAAAAAACCTGATTGCTACTTCTTCCCTAGCTTGGAGAGAACTGAGGTCAAGGAAGCAGTTGTTTGGATCAAGTGGGTCTTCTGTTTGACCTAAATATGTGAAATCTTTGATATAATTAGCCTTCAACAACCGAATATTTCGATGAGGTCCAGGTTTGGAACCTTCCTGAAGTACGAGGATGTTAGAAGAGCGATCAAATGTGATAAGTTGTGCTTCGAATTCGTCGCCTAAGGTGGTCTTGATCGATAGCAAGCAGCCCACAGCCAAGTCCTCTGGGTGGCTACCACTCATCGCCATTCTTTCTTTTGCTTTCTAGTGCTGCAACCTCTACTGCTTTCGCTCACAGAAGACGCAAGCTTGCACCTCTCAACCTCGTAGTCAGGCAGACGAAGAAAAATGGATTTTGGATTTGGGCCTGAGTCGTGCACTGGCTGATTGGTTTTTAGTTTGATTTCTGTTTCGGTGGACAATTTTAAGTTTGATTTCATTATGGTTTTGATTTTGCTTTGGATTTTAGGCGTAAAACGAACCCAAAGTTAAACGCATAACATGTGGGCTTGGGTCATCCTAGGACCTTTTTTTTTTTTTTTTGAATAGTAATGATAAGATTCAGATCTTGAGTTATGTCTATGGCAAAAAAAAGATGGGAAAATTCTAAAAAACTACATTGGAAATATCAAAAAGATAAATAAGTACATTGAAAATGAGAAAAGATGGATCAGGTGGGTGTCAGAGATATGAGGAATCTGTCATTTTGAAATTTCGGCCAAATGACGAAAATACCCTTTAGCACTTCATCCCTACTTCGGAATAACAACATGATCCTCGTAATTAACAACTCCGGATTCGATATTAACAACTTCAATTCTTCTTTTACAATTAACAAGTTTCAGGGTCAATAACAACACATATATCTTAATTAACAACTCTGGATTCGATATTAACAACTCCAATATCTTCTTTCACACTTCATCCCCCACTTTAGAATAACAACATAATCCTCATAATTAATAATTCCGGATTCGACATTAACAACTTTAATTCTTCTTTGACAATTAACAAGTTTCAGGGTCAATAACAACACATATCTCCTAATTAACAACTTCTGATTCGACATTAACAACTCTAATTTTTTCTTTCACAATTAACGAATTTTATGGCCAATAACAACACATATCTCTTAATAAACAACTCCCGATTCAACATTAACAACTTTGGATTTGATATTAACAACTCCAATTTCTTCTTTCATACTTAACAAGTTTCAGGGCCAATAACAACACTTATCTCTTAATTAACAACTCTGGAATAGAAATTAACAACTCCGGATTAGAAATTAGCAACTCCAATTTCTTTTTTCACAATTAACAAGTTTCAGGGCCAATAACAACACCTATATTGCCATTAACAACTCCGGATTCGCCATTAACAACTCCTATATTGTTATTGCAATTGAGGGTTGAAGGGCATTTTAGTCATTTGGCCGAGATTTCAAAAGGACAGATTCGTCACATTTCTAACACCTGCCTGATTCGTTTTTTCCCATTTTCAATGTACTAATTTATCTTTTTTATATTTCCAATATAATTTTTTGGAATTTTCCCAAAAAAGATCTTGAGTTATGTCACCTACGAGATAATTTAATTTTTGCTTGATGAACTGTCAATTCAACAATTCATATACATGTACACCCCAAAAAAAAAATAAGGCTATTTTATACATTTGGTTCTTTAAATTTACATCAATTCTTACTTTAGCACCTTAATTTTATGAAGTTTATTTTTAGTCACTTAATGTTATTATCATTAGTCTTGTTAACAGAAAATACTTATTCTGGATTTAAATGATAATTGTGTAATTAAATGTAAACAAAGCATGTCTAAAATATAATCCTGTAATGACTTTGTTTATGTTTTTAAAGATAAGTTGTTATTTTGGCTGATCATATTTATTAGATTCTATTTTAAATAAATTTAAATTATAGGTTAAAGATTAATGTGACAACATTCAATTGCATAATCAACATTTTCTATTAATGGAATTAATTCTATTAATATTAAGGATTAAAGTGAAACTTGATGTAATTTACAAAACCAAACGCATATTATAGACAAAATATTAATCCATGTACATAAAAGAGAGAAAAGAATAAGAAATAGGAGGACATTTCTTACAAAGTGGGATTGAATTCATCCGCCCTATCCCCGTTCCACAGAAGTTGCATGGCAAGGGTCAAAACATAGGCAAAAATTGTAGGAAAATGTTACGGGTGTAAATGGTTTATTAAAAAGTGTAAATGAATATTATCGTAAACAAGTAATATAGAGATCAATAGAATACTGTTCCCACGAGGATTGATCACTAAGTACGAAAATTAGTAATCTTAATTCTATTTAGTGGATCAATTAGTTAGTGAATGAGATTACAAAATTAAAAATGACTAAATATGAATGCAATTTATATAAAAACAACTATGATGAAAAGCCCTAGGGGCAGATTTTACTTAACAAATTTTAGATTGAATCACCTATCTATTCTAGTCTAATTTATTTCACATGATTGATAGCTGAATTTTCCTAATTTAATTACTAGCATCTTCCAAGGTCAAACAATTCTATAATTAATTGCTAATCTAATATATCCGTATATGAATTAAAGCAATTAATCATGCATTGAGATTGATGGAACTCATTAAGACTACACAACTCATATGAATATATTCCTATTTCATATGCAAGTTATGGTTTTAATTATAGGATCTACAAACATGCATCTCCTTCTAGTCTCAACATGCATATTGAAATCATTCAAAAGATGGTCAATCAATCAAAAGCATTAAGAATAATCATCAAAACTCAATCATGCAGGAAAAATTAAAACTATATTTAATAAGGTAAGATTCAATCTGTTATTAGTAAGCTACATCATCACCCTAGGAAAATGAAAATTTAGCTCATGATGAAATTAAAAACAAAACCAAAATAAATTGAAAAATTCATAAGCATTGCTTGAAACTTGAGTATTAAATTCTAAAACACAAAGATACAACTACAAAATGCATGAAAATGGAAAAATCTAGCCTTCCATATAAGAGGTAAAACATTCCATGTAGGTGATAACCTATACCATCCATAAAGGAGGACTACTTAAGTCTTCCATGAAGGAAGCATTCAAGAAGCAAATATAATGCATGAAATTAACTCTAAGATGGTATGTTTCCTTGTGTCTTGAGCTCCTCCATTTATAGATGGAGGGGGTGCAAAAATTTCCACATTGTTAGGCATGAATTTTGACCTTAAGTGGCCAATATTGACCTTATGGCTGCCAAACTTTTTGATTGCAGCCTAATTTTGACAATCAAAATGGTGAACTTTCACATTGTGATATTCATGAAAGTTGTAGCTCTAGATCTTAGCTTGAAAACGCAATTAGAAGCTCCCTATTTCTACATTTGCAGCTCAAGTTATGGTCAAATTAGTGAGCAAAGGTTAGCCGGGGACAAATTCACATTCTAAACTTCCAAGCAAAATTCGAAACCCTTCAAGGAAGAACTGGGTTTTAACCTCAACATAAAAGTTGTAGAGCTTGTTCTTAACTTTTTATCCTTATAAAGAATGTCCCAATCCGACTTCTACAGCTCCAGATATTGCCTGAAAACTGAAACACGGTCAAATTTAGTATTTTTTCATAAATTCTATTTAATGCCAAAATCATTATTTATTTATCAATTACACTCTAATTCATTATATTAAGCTCAAATATCATCCACAAAATCATCAAATAAGAGAAAATAAATATGCAAATATTTTACTTATCGAATTCCCCCACACTTAGCTCTTGGATGTCCTCGAACAACAAGGAGTGACTAATAAGTGCTTCTAACAAAATCAGAAGTGTCAAGTCATAAGCAAGAATATAATTGAAAAATAAAGAGATTATAGTATTCATGAATCAACGAAAATATAAACTGGTAACTTTATTTTTGAAAATGAATGAACCAAGTTCATAATTGTAACTCATTCTCTCAATCTTTCAAATGTTTAAGGGTAAGTGTTTCGCTCAAATTCAACCGAAAAAATTGTACTACCATAGGCTTGCAAAAAATGTCATCTCCACTACCTAATTCACATGCATAATTTAAATCAAAAGGGCTTATTGAGGATAATAATGAGGTTAAGGTAAAAGGAATATAAAACATGATTTGAAGAGCTACATTTAAGAAATAGAGCAATTGGAAAAAATGAGCCAACTTATGAATAAATCTATCTCATCAAAACAATCTATGATTTTTATTCGAATACTTAATATCTTTTTTTTTCCCATCTTCTTTTTCATTTTTTGTTTTGCATAATTCTACAACTCTAAAGTTGATGATATATACACCCCACACTTGTCAAAAAAGCTCATTTCACAAAAATTTCAAATGCTCTGCTAATCTTCTGAATGAGGTAAAAACACTTGACATATCATTAAAACACATGTTAATGGGTTGAGGACAAAGAAAAATTCAATTAGGCTCAAAGGGGTTTATCAACGATATAATTGCAATGTTGGCTATTTGGCTCTGGCTAAAGAAAGAAAATGAATGTATTTATCATTTTTAAATGTGCATGTGAAATGTAATCTCAATTAGATTTAAAGCAACCTCTAGAGTAACAATTTAATAGGTGAATATCATACATAAGAGAAATAATCATTATTGATCAAATGAGCTCAAAAGCTCATGGTGAGGGGCTTTCAAACTCAGCTCATTCAATCTCAAAATTCATCACCAATTGCAACAATCAGTTGTTCATTCACGCTATAAAATCTCTAAATTCAATTGATTCATACTTAAAACTTATATACTTCTTAAGATCATTAAAAAGCACCTAAACAAGATGATTTTTTTAAATATTTTTTTGAGAAGGAATAAAAAAACATGCAACTCATAAAATGCGTCTCAAGAGTTAAGAATAACTCCTTACTCTGTTATTTTTTTCCACATCCTATGCATATAATGGTTTTAATAACTAACTAAATTTTTTTACTACTCCTCTTCCAACCTAAATCAGACATTATCGTCAATGTCTTCTAGAGCTTAAAGAATTTTTTTTTTAAAACATAAATACACAATAAAGTAAACCAAAATGCTAAGAGTAAAACCAAAAGATTAAGGAAAGTTACAAATGAAGAGTGGTATTTGGATTATGCTTCTGACTACTATCTGAAGATTGCTCACCTATTTACTTGAGTAATAGATCTTGTTTAGGTTCATAGGTTTGCAGCTAATTAGTAGTTGGTGCAAAAATTATGGAATGGCAAGTCACTTAGGGTATAAATCTTGTTTCCACAGCATGATAAAAAAACAATAGATCATCACAAAAACCATTAACATTTAACAATCCTAATGGCTTTTTGTGAAAATTTAACTTAGCTCAATATGCAATGGGTAGAGTGATAAAAGCTTCAGCTTGGTAGAATATACATCCCATTCGTTCAGGCAAGTTTGAAACCTGTAACTCTTGTCCTAAGGAAAAGATGTGACCATCCAACTCCTTCACCTTTACACTCAAATCCTTGCTTCTGTTAATGATGGCAGCAATGACCACACTTCCCCTTAGACCCTAGATGTCTCCCCTATATACAAAGTTGATCTTTCTAGTAGCTAATGCATTTCCAAGGTCTTTTTCTGTAATTAGAAACTCTTCATGCTTTCCCGGATAAGTTTCACAAAAAATGTAGATAGATTTAAATCTACATTTTAGTGTGATACCCTTTTTCTCTTCTTTTCTCTTGGACATTTTTTTGTTTACAAGTGGAAGAGTGCATATTTATACTACTAAAACAATGACAACAAGATCAAGCAAATCATGCATTTTTCAAAGTTTGAAAACATTTTCGACATGAATGACCGGTAGGCCGTTACATGAAGAAATTAAACAAAATGAGAAAGAAAGTCAAAATTTGTTGAAAAGATAAGACATATTAGACAAAAGCATGATTATTAACAGTAGTTGTGATTATGGCTCACATCTTCCTCTGGTTTTACGTCCTGTAACAGCTTAAACGCTCTCTATGAATCGATGATTTGATTCCCATTCAGCTTTCTTATAAACTGGCAAACAGGGTGTTTTAATGTCATATTCCCAAGACAATAGAGCTCTTTTTCTTTGTTAATTATGTTCATTAAATCGAGAAGAATACGATGAACATCACTACTAGGATACGACTCAAGAGTTTGAATGATATCATCCAATAACTCCTTACTTAGTTTATCCTTTATGAATTGAATTTTATCTTCTCGATTTATTGAAACAATACCTTTGCTCTTATAGTGATGATCACATGTCCACCTTGCACATTTATGGTAGATCTTCATTCTTTTAGCTCTTCTCTTTTGAGTAAGAACTTCTTCCCACTCCTGGCATAGTGTTAATTAATGACTTATGAATCTCACCTGCTAAACGTACTTTAGCTTTAATGATCCAGTGTTCATCCTTAGGAAGGCCCAAACACTTGAATATCTTCATTCGTTCAAGCTGATACCTATAAATCTTCCTGAGCACATCATCTTTGGGAAGAGTACGTAGGGAACCTATTTTTAAGCTTTGTAAGAGATCCCTAAACGTTTACTTGAAATGAAAACTAAAATTTTTAATGTAGTGTGGTGTGCTTTAGTAAGTAGAAAAGAAAAATTAATGAGTAAGGAAAAGAAGTTTTGGGTTGCCTCCCAAATAGCCTCCCTTCTTTAATGGCTTTAGCTAGATAAAAACCAAACCAAATTTTTTTTTTCTACTTATTTTTTATTTTTATTTTTATTTCTTGTGTATCACAACATACCTGTTGGTTCTTCAAACATGATGACAATTTTCAAAGTGTTGAGTGTACCATCATTATACTCTTTTAGCCTTTGACCCTTCACTTTGAATTTTCAATCACCATCTTGAATCTCTATGGTTCCATATGGCCATACTTGAATCACCATAAAAGGTCCTGACTACCTTGATCTAAGCTTTCCTAGAAAGAGATTTAACCTTGAGTTACATAAAAGCACATTTTGTTCCGGTGTGAACTCTCCTCAAAATTCTTCTATCATGCCACATTTTTGTCTTCTCCTTGTATAACTTAGCATTTTTATAAGCTTGTTGTCTACATTCTTCAAGCTCATTGAGTTAGAGAAGTCTCTTCTCACTAGCTACCTTAAAGTCAAAATTTAAGGCTTTTACTGCCCAATATGCTTTGTTCTCTATTTCTACTTGAAGATAGCATGCTTTTCCGTAGACCAATTGATATGGGGATGTACCAATTGGTGTCTTGAAGGTAGTACTATAAGCCCAAAATGCATCATCTAATTTCTGTGTCCAGTTCTTCCTGTTGGAATTCACCATCTTCTCTAAGATCCATTTCAGTTCTCTGTTTGAGATTTCCACTTTCTCGCTAGTTTGTGGACGATATGAAGTTGCAACCTTATGTGTTACTCCATATTTAGCTAAGACTGAATGAAACAGTTGATTGCAAAAATGTCTTCCTCCATCACTGATAATTGCTCTAGGCATTCCAAATCTTTTAAAAATATTCTTCCTCAACAAATTCACTACCCCTCGAGAATCATTTGTAGGAAAAGCAGATGCTTCATCCTACTTGGAGACATAATCAATAGCTACTAAAATAAACTAATTGCTAAATGAGGATAGAAAGGGCCTCATAAAATCAATTTCCCATACATCAAAGAGATCAACTAGATATAGTTAAAGGGGCTTCACATCTCCTTGAGATATTTCCCATTCTTTGACATCTGTCATAGGTTGCCATAATTCTGTGGGCATTCTTGAAGAGTATAGGCTAGTAAAACCCTAATTGAAGGACTTTAGTGGCTATTCTATTTGCTTCAAAATGACCACCATATAGGGATGGATGGCAGTGATTTAAGATGCTGGCCATTTCTTCTTCAGGAACACATCGCTTGATAATTCGATCTAGGCATTGTTTATATACGAACGGATCCTCCCAAAAGTAGTGCCTTACATCAGCCAGAAACTTCTTCTTTTGTACTTTAGAAAGGTCATAAGGCATTACTCTGCTTGCCAAATAATTCACAAAATCGGCATACTAAGGAGTGGGTTGTGATTACATGACAAAAAGTTGCTCATCTGGGAAATTCTCCTTAATTGGTAATTCTCTCTTTTGTTCAGGTGGCTTTATCCGAGAAAGATGATCTGTAATGAGATTCTCAATTTTTTTTCTTTGATATCTAAGTCATATTCTTGTAGTAGAAGTATCCATATGATCAATCTGGGCTTAGCATCTTTCTTTTTAATCAAGTATTTGATTGTTGAGTGGTCCATCCAGACGATGAATTTTGACCCAATCAAGTAGGCTATGAATTTGTCAATTGCAAACACGACTACTAACAGCTCCTTTTCTATTGTTGCAGAATTCATCTGTGTCTGAAAGTGTCCTACTAGCACAATAGATGGCATGAAAGACCTTGTCTCTTCTTTGTCCTAAAACAGCTCCAACTCCATAATCACTTGCATTTCACATTATTTTGAATGGAAGGTTCCAATCTGGAGCTATGATAAATAGTGCAGAAGTTAAGGAACTTTTTAGAGTTTAGAAGGCTGATAAACATTCCTCATTAAACACAAATGGAGTGTCTTTCTCCAACAACATGCAAAGTGGCTTTATGATTTGTTGCTAGTGTAAATAGTCTATTTAAAAAATACAAGCGTACACTGTCATAAACAAGTAATACAGAAGTGAGTAGAGTATCGTTCCTACAAGGATTGATCACTAAGTACCAAAATTGGTAATTTTAATTCTATTTAGTCGATTGATTAGTTGGTGATTGAGAGTACAAAATAAAAATGACTAGATATGAGTGCAAATATGAGAAAAATCCCTAGGGATCATATTTCACTTAACAAATTTTGGGTTGAATAACTTATCTATTCTAGTCTAATTTATCCTGCATGATTGATAGTCAAGTTTCCCTAATTTAATTACTAGCCTCTTCTAAGGTCAAGCAATTCTATAATTAATTGCTAATCCAATATATCCCTATATGAATTAAAGAAATTAATCATGCATTAAGATTTATGGAACTCATTAAGACTACATAACCCATATGAATAGATTCCTATTTCCTATGCAAGTTATGGTTTTAATTATAGGATCTATACACATGCATCTCTTTCCAGTCTCAACATACATATTAAAATCATTCAAAAGGTGCCCAATCAATTGAAAGCATTAAGACCAATAATTAAAACTCAATCATGAAGGAGAAATTAAAACTAGATTTAATAAGTTAAGATTCAATTGGTCATTAGTAAGCTATGTCATCACCCTAGAAAAATGAAAGTTTAGCACATGATGAAATTAAAAACAAAAATAAAATGAATTGAAAACTTCATAAACATTGTAATAAACTTAATTATTAAATTCTAAAACATAAAAATACAACCACAAGATGTATGAAAATGGAAAAATCTAGCCTTCCATATAGGAGGTAAAACCTTCTATGTTGGTGGCAACATAAACCATACATAAAGAAGGACTACATAGGCCTTCCATGAAGGAGGCATACAAGAAGCAAATACAATGTATGAAATTAACTTTAAGATGATGGTGTATGTGGAGAAGAGAGAAAAGTAATGGATATGTAATCGTATGTTTTAAATGTAAGGGAGAGGATGGCTATATATAGGAAAGAATGGAGTAGGTGAAATGGAAGACGAAATGGTAGATGAAGTAGTAGGTGAAATGGAAGATGAAGTGGTAGATGAAGTAGTAGGTGAAGTGGAGTTAGTGAAATGGTAGATAATTCTTGCTCTCAACTTCTAAGCAAAATTTGAAACCCTTGGACATAGAACTGGGTTTTGGGCTCAATATAAAAGCTGTAGAGCTCTTTCTTAGCTTTTTATCCATATAAAGAATGTTTCAATCCGACATATAGAGCTCTAGATATTGCCTGAAAACTGAAAAAGAATATGATTTAGTATTTTTCAAGAAATTTATTTTATGCCAAAATGATTATTTATTTATTAATTACACCTAAATTCATTAAATTGAGCTTAAATATCATCCACAAAATTATCCTATAAGGGAAAATAAATACGCAAATATTTTACTTATCAAATGCCCACACACTTAACTCTTGGACATCCTCGGACAAGGAGTGACCAATAGGTGCTTTCAACAAAATCCAGAGTCCCAAGTCATAAGTAAGAACACAATTGAAGAATAAAGAGGTCATAGTATTCATGAATCAATAAAAACATAAACTGGTAATTTTATTTAAAAATGAATGAACTGAGTTTGTAATTGTGACTCATTCTCCCAATCTCTCAAGAATTTAAGAGTAAGTGTTTCACTTAAATTCAACTGAAAAAATTGCACTACCATAGGCTTGCTAAAAATCTCAATCTCCATTACCTAATTCACATGCACAATTCAAATCAAAAGGACTTATTAAGGCTTGTAATGGGGTTAAGGTAAAAGGAATGTAAAATGTGATATAAAGGGCTAAATTTAAGAAATTAATAGAACAATTGAAAAATGGGCCATCTTCTAGATAAATCTCTGTTAGCACAACAACCCACAATTCGAATACTCAATTTTTTTTTCTTTTTTTTCCTCCTCCTCCTCCTTCTTTTTACTTTTTTTGTTCTCTGCAACTCTAAATTGATGATATATAGACTCCCACACTTTTCAAAAGCCTACTTCACAAAAATTTCAAATGCTTTGCTAACATTCTGAATGAGGTAAAAGCATTTGATATATCATTAGTACATATGTTAATAGGTTGAGAATAAAGAAACAATCAAGTAAGCTCAAAGGGGCTTATCAACGATATAATTGTGAGATAGGCTATTTGACTCTGGCTAAAAAGAAAATGAATGCCTTTATCATTTTTGAATGTGCATGTGAAATGTAATCTCAACCATATTTGAAGCAAGTTCTAGAGTAACAACTTAATAGGTGAATATCACACATAAGAGAAATAATCATTATAAACTCAAAAGCTCACAGTTAGGGGCTTTCAAGCTCAGCTCATTCAATCTCAAAATTCATCACCAATTGCAACAATCAGTTGTTCATTCATGCTATGAAATCTCTAAATTCAATTAATCCATACTTAAAACTTATATACTTCTTAACATCATTACAGAGAACTCAAACAAGATGATTTTATGATTTTATTATTTTTATTACTTTTACTATCTTTTTTTAAAGAAGGAACAAAAACATGAAACTAATCAAATGCGTCTAAGGAGTTAAGAATAACTCCTTACTCTTTTTTTCCACATCCCATGCATCTAAATGTTTTACTAACTAACTAAATATATAAATTTTGTTTTCTCTTCCTCTAACCTAAATTAGACATTGTCCCCAATGTCTTCTAGAGTTTAGAGAAAGTTTTTTTATATAAACACACAACAAAGTAAAACCAAATGATAAGGAAAGTTACAACCATAGAGTGGTATCTAGATCTTGCTTCTGACTACTATCTAAAGATTGCCTACTTATTTGCTTGACTAATAGATTTAGTTTAGGTTAATAGGTTTACAGTTGATCAGTAGTTGGTGCAGAAATTATGGAATGACAAGTCGCTTGAGGTATAAATCTTGTTTCCACAGCATGATCAAAAAAAGAAAATATAACATCATAAAAACCATTAACATTTAATAATCCTAATGGCTTTTTGTGAAAGTTTAACTTAGCCCAATATGCAATGTTGGAAATCTCATCTAATGTTTCCAAACCACCGGGTAGAGTAATAAAAGCTTCAGCCTTGTAGAGCATACGTCCTATACGTTCAGGCAAGTTTGCAACCTCTAACTCTTGTCTTAAGGAAAAGATGTGACCATCTAACTCCTTCACCTTTATACCAAACCCTTGCTTTTGTTAATGATTGCAGCAATGGCCACACTCCCCCTTAGGCTTTGGATGCTTGCCCCATATAAAAAGTTGATCTTTCTAGCAGCTAATGCATTTCCATGTTCTTGTGCTGCATTTAGAAGCTCTCCATTCTTTCTCTCATCAGTTTAACAAAAAATGTAGATAGATTTAAACCTACATTTTAGTATGATACCCTTTTCCTATTCTTTCCACTTGGACATTTTGTGTTTACAAGTAAAAGAATCTATATTTACAAGTAGAAGAGGTCATATATATAATACTAAAAAAACAACAACCAAATCATGCAAATCATGCTTTTTTTCAAAGAAGTTTGAAAAATTTACCGACATGAATGATCGGTATAGGTTGAGTGAAGAAATTTAAGCAAAATGAGAAGAAAAGTCAAAAGTTACTGAAAAGATAAGGCATATTAGACAAAAGCATGATTATGAACAGTATTTGTTATTTTATCTCACATCTTCCTCTGATTTTACGTCCAGTAATTGTTGGAAATTGTGCCCTAAGGGCCAATCATTGTACTTTGAACATTATTATTTTAATGAAATTTCTCCATTCTGTCATCATATTATTTGCATGTTAACTATAATAATTGTATCCTTGGATAATTCATGAAGATTGTCCTAACATGTCCCTGGTCGTCATCTATATGGGAGCAGAGATGAAACAAGACCAATTTGACTTTGATAAGATATGGAGATACGAATCAAAGTCTTAGGCACTTGTAAGAGTAGAAGGTGCTTGATCGACCCACTATGAGAAAGCTACATGGATCAAGTCACAAGTTTTTCTCATGTATAACCACGTCACAATGCCCTTAGACCTAAGGTCATCATGGATTCCTATATGAGAGTTGCTAAGCTTTTAACTAGTCAAAAGTCAATGCCCTTAGACCTAAGGTCATCATGGATTCCTATATGAGAGTTGCTAAGCTTTTAACTAGTCAAAAGTCACTTTTGACCGAGTGATGATAAAGGCTATGATCGGGCTTGGTGATTTTTCATGCAAAGGAATATGAATGATCAAAATTGAATTTGTCCCTCACATTAGTAGAGAGATATTACTGGGCCCCTCGATTAGTGAGTCTAAGAAATGTATGGCCATACTACAATGGAAAGGAGTTTTCATTTCTATTGTTAGGCTACTCAGGAATCGAGAAAGTAATGGTCAGGAACAAGAGGATGCCATTATCCATGCCTTATCCTTGATCGATATATCATGTGACAAAAGGGACGTGACATGGTTGTATGACAGGTTGCATCGTAATAATGATCCTCATATGATTTGGGTAGTCGTAATGTCTTGCTAGAGGCCGCTTGCGACTTTTGGGTTAGTATTGTTATTGGCCTACTGCCAACTTCATATGGGCCTAGAGGGTCGCACACAAGAATGACCCAACATGAGATAATGTTTAATTTAGGTGGACGAATATTATATTTATATATATATAATATAAATTTCGTTAATAATATTATATAGATATATATTTTGGAAATACATATCTTATATATTATATATATGTATATGTATATATATATTATATGATATTATTATATTGTGTTAGTTTTAAATTTAATTTATTAAGATATATTAAATTTAATAACTAACATGATAGATATATAGTATCTCAGATTTAATTTATGAAGATAAATTAAATCTAATGGCTCTTTATTTGGATTAAATAAAAAGGTTAAATTAAAACTGTTGGAATGATTTAATTTAAACTGAATTTATTTAATTAGCTCATCAAGATAATTAATTTTTGATTAATTTTGAAATTAATGATGATTAATGTTGAAATTTGAATATAGCCATCATAGGTTATAAACTTGATAGAACAGATATACTCATACACGCATGATAATTCAAAGTCACAAGGGCAACCCTAAAAACATTAGAGGCGCTAGCACGCAGTCTCTGTTGGAGAGCATTCATATGGATACCGGTAGAGGGAGCGGACCTAACGTGTTGGCTCCTAGAGATCGTGAAAATTCTAAGTGAAAAAGGTACGAGTTCTTTCTATCCCAATTTAAACGCCGTTGATAGATCCTCGATTAAGATCGGTAAAATTTTAAAATTCTTTCGATGTACCTGTCGATCCTAATAGTGGTATTAAAGCCAGGTCAATTGTGCATTTAAATTGAGTTTATGTTCTTATACATGTAATATATATTGGATATATATGTGTGGTTATAAGAAAACATCCGAATATGTTAATAAGAAACGGAATATGTTCAACGTTATTGTGCATTTTTGGATAGAGCTATGTGTTTATGCGATCTGGTGAAATTGTTTCGATTACATGCATTATGTTCTATTTTCAATTCCACCACTGGCATCACGATTTCTATTCTGAATAGGCTTGAATGAAATCGGGTAGGGTACCTGAGATCACAGTTGGCGGCAATCCAATTGGTCTAAGTTCGGATATCTATTCGGGTAATAGGGATCCGAACTATGGGGAAGACAATTTGGATCAGAAGCATTCTGGGCCATTGTTGTTTTTTGAAAGTGGGCCGAAATCCCTTAAGAATTGGACTAAACGAATTTTTGGAAAAATTGGGTCCGAAATTTTCAAATTTCCAAATATTTATTTTAAAAGGAATGTGCCCTTTTTCAAATTTTCAAATATTTCTTTTAGCGGGATCGTCGTGGCTACCTCTGCGTAACGCAATATAATCTGATCACGGCATTTATTGCTTTTTCATATTGTATGAATTCTTGTTGTGGTTTGTTATTTATACTTGTTTGGGTATGGTGAACAACATGACTTTAGAATTTTACAAAGGGTTGTAATATTTAAATATGGCCTGCGTGCCGTGTCTTTCTCTAAATACTCTCGATGTACATTCTCTTCTCATCTCACTCCCCTCAAATATTTGAATGAGGTTTCTCTCAATGTATTTCTTTTCTTATTTAGAGAAGTCCTCTCATTGGATTGGGAGGATTTTAGGTTAGGTAAGCCATGTTGTGTCATATTTAAATTATGCTTTTGATAAGATCATTGCATGAATAATTTTACATTTATATGTATTTATCTGTATGAGATACGATCATGATTTCATTCATATAAACAAGACTAATTAATTGAGCCCTCTAATCAAATCTTAAGTCTTAATGCCGTCAATTAATGAATACCTGTCAAAACCTAGATCGCTCAATTACAGAAACCACCAAAGTGGATGCACTTGAGTTATTTTGATGAGACAAGCATAAGTAATGGTGCTGCTCATAATATTCATTATTGTTTTGACTTAATTGAGATTAACAAAACGGTTTTGAATCTCATGGCGTTAGATAGGATTAAACATGCCGGATCATATGATGATCAAATCCCATAAACATCTAAGAGTTACATGTGATGTAATTGGTAAATAGGTTACCTACCTAAATAACTTGAATTTAAGCGTCTTGCCAAAGCAGACTTAAGTTTAAGCCAAATATGGATCTTAGCCTACTAATTATTATTTTGAGGGTTGTTAATTTAGTGGGAGATTACTAACTAACTTTGCATATTTTAATTGTAGAATCATGTCGACCAGTAATATTGCTATGCTATCATTGCGATCGGTCCTTGAGAAGGACAAACTTTCTTGACTAGTTCAGGAACTTGAGAATTGTTCTCAAGCAGGAAAGAAAGGCTTATGTCCTAGATCAACCCATTCCTGAGGAGCCTACAGCCAATGCTCCAAGAGCTCAAAGAAATGCTTACACCAAGCATAAGGATGACTCTGTAGATGTAGGTTGCATGATGCTTGCCACTATGGTTCTAGAGCTCTAAAGAGATTTGGAACTTATAGAGGCTCATGAGATGATTGTCCATCTCAAGGAAATGTTCCAACAACAAGCAAGGCAAGAAAGGTATGAGACCACAAAGGCCTTACATTCCTACAAGATGGCTGAAGGTGCATCAGTTAGTACTCATGTGTTAAAGATGAAAGGCTATATTGATAACCTTGAGAGGCTTGGATTTCTCATGTGCCAGGAGTTAGCTACGGATTTGATCTTGAACTCACTCCCAGAGAGTTATGACCAGTTTGTCATGAACTACAACATGAACAACATAGAGAAATCAATTTCTGAGCTGTATGGGATGCTCAAAACTGCTAAGCAAAGTATTAAGAAAAAGCCCAGTACAGTTTTGATGGTTCAGAAAGGAAGGGGTATGAAAAAGAAAGGGAAGGGAAAATGGAAGGGTAATAGCTCAGCTAGTAAGACCAAAAAGTCAGACAAGCCTAAAACCAAGCCTGCACCCAAGAAGGTAAAGCCTCCAAAGAAAGGAGTCTGCTACTTCTGCAATGAACCCGGTCATTGGAAGAGGAATTGCGAACTCTACCTGGAAGATCTGAAAAAGAACAAGAAGGATAGCAGGGCTATCGCTTCAGGTATTTATGTTATAGACATTCATTTTTCTACTTTCTCTACATGAGTATTAGATATTGCATGTAGTTCTTACATTTGTACAAATGTATAGGGTTTAAGGACAATAGAAAGCTAAAGAAGGGTGAGGTGGACCTATGAGTTGGAAACGGAGCAAGAGTTGCTGCTTTAGCCGTAGGCACTTATGAATTAGTTCTGCCCAGTGGGCTTTTGTTAGTTTTGAGCAATTGCTATTATGTTCCTACTTTGAGTAGTAACATTGTTTATCTTTCTTATTTGGATAAGGAATGTTATACTTCCATTACTAGGAATGGTAAATGTTCTATTTATCATAATGACATTTTCTATGCTGATGGTGATTTGCATGTTGGTCATTATTTATTAAATTTGGAACATCCTAATAATGGGAATATCTATAACGTAACTACTAAAAGGATAAAATCAAACGATTTGAATCTGACTTACTTATGGCATTGTCATCTAGGCCATATAAATGAGAAATGCATTTCCAAACTCCATCAAGATAGATTTCTTAACTCAGTTGATTTTGAATCATATGATACATGTAAATCTTGCTTATTAGGAAAGATGAAAAGGAACCTTTTGCTGGGCATAGTGAGAGGGCCACTGAATTATTGGGCTTCATACATACATATGTATGTAGACCATTAAATACAGCTGCCAGAGGAGGTTATGTCTACTTCATTACATTTATAGATGACTTTAGTAGATATGGCTATATCTATCTAATGAAACATAAATCTAAATCTTTTGAATTGTTCAAAATATTCTAAAATGAAGTACAAAACCAACTTGGCAAAACAATTAGAGCACTTCGATCTGATCGAGGTAGTGAATATTTGAGCCAAGAGTTCATTAACCATCTTAGGAGTTGTGGGGTAATCTCACAATTAACTCTTCCAGGAACACCATAATGGAATGACGTTTTTGAACGGAGGAATTGAACACTATTAGATATGGCTCGATCTATGATGAGTCAAACAGATCTTCTACTATCCTTTTGGGGACATGCACTAGAGACAGCTGCTTTCACACTAAATTGTGTTCCATCTAAGGCAATTGAAAAGACACCATGTGAGATATGAACTGGAAAGAAACCAAGTTTATCTTTTCTTAAGATCTGGGGATGTGAGATCTATGTTAAGCAACAAGCCTCTGATAAATTAGCGCCCAAATCATCAAAGTGCCTTTTCATGGGGTATCTTAAAGAAACGAAAGGATACTATGTCTACAATCCCACCGATAACAAAGTGTTTGTTATTCGAAATGGTAAGTTTCTGGAAAGAGAGTTTGTCTCTAAAACAACCAGTGGGAGCAAGGTACATCTCAAAGAAATTGAGGAGTCACAAGATAATACAGAACCACATATGAAAATTAGAGAAGACTCACAACAAGTGCTGAGCCTCCTCAAGTAACAAAAGGTCCACGAAGATCCGATAGGACACGGCATCAGCCTTAGAGATATGGATTTCTAATTACTGAAGGTCGTGATGTGTTGCTCATTGAACAGAATGAGCCAACCACCTATCGAGAAGCCATAGTGGGACCGAACTCTGAGAAATGGCTAAATGCCATGAAGTCTGAAATGCAATCCATGTACAACAATCAGGTATGGACCTTAGTCGATTCACCTGAAGGTGTAAAAACCATCAGGTGCAAATGGGTTTTCAAGGAGAAAACTAACATGGATGGCAAAGCAGATATCTTCAATGCACGACTGGTTGTAAAAGGATTCACTCAAACTTATGGTGCAGACTATGATGAAACCTTTTCTCTAGTTACAATGGCTAAATCAATCAGAATCTTTCTTGCCATTGCAGCATATTATGATTATGAAATATGGCAAATAGATGTCAAAACTGCCTTCCTTAATGGAAAGCTGCTTGAGGATGTGTACATGACACAACCTAAAGGTTTTGTGCGTCCAGAGGACTCTGGTAAAATTTGCAAGCTTCAAAGATCCATTTATGGATTGAAGCAAGCATCTCGGAGCTGGAATCATCGTTTTGATGAAGTAGTCAAAGAGTTTGGATTCATTCAAAACATCGATGAACCTTGTGTTTACAAGAAGGTTAGTGGGAGCATAGTTGTATTTCTAGTGCTTTATGTAGATGACATCCTACTTATTGGGAATGACATTCCTACCTTGCAGAGTGTCAAGTCTTGGTTAGGGAAGTCCTTTTCAATGAAAGACTTAGGTAAAGCCACCTACATCCTAGGGATTAGGATCTATAGGGATAGATCCAAAAGACTAATAGGCCTAAGTCAGAGCACATACATAAACAAGATACTGCATAGGTTAGTATGCAGGATTCAAAAAGGGGTTACATGCCCATGTCTCATGGCATCCAGCTTAGCAAGGATCTGTGTCCTAGTACACCTGATCAGCGAGATCGTATGAGTAAGGTTCCATAAGCCTCGGCCATTGGATCCATCATGTATGCCATGTTATGTACTCGACTGGATGTCTCATTTGCCTTAAGTATGACTAGTAGATATCAACAAGATCCTGGTGAGGGTCATTGGACTGGGTCAAGAATATCCTAAAGTAATTAAGAAGGACTAAGGACCTATTTTTGGTCTATGGTGGATTGGATGATGAGCTCTGTGTAACTAGTTACACAGATGCAAGTTTCCAAACTTACCAAGATGACCTTAAATCACAATCTGGATATGTATTCCTCTTGAATGGTGGAGCAGTAAGCTGGAAGAGCTCCAAGCAGAGCACTATAGCAAATTCTACAACAGAACCTGAGTATATAGCAGCATCAGATGCAGCTAAAGAAGCTGTTTGGATCAAAACGTTCATTACTAAACTAGGGGTGGTGTCTACCATCTCAAATCCAATAGATTTGTTCTGTGACAATAGCGATGCTATTGCACAGGCCAAGGAGCCTAGGTCACATCAAAGGACCAAGCATATACTCAGGTGATTTCATCTTATTAGAGAAATCAATGATAGAGGTGATATAAAGATATGCAAAGTAGTAGGAGAAGATAAAGTTGTTGATCCTCTTGCTAAGCCACTTGCACAGGCAAAGCATGAGCGTCATGTTAGGGCAATGGGAATTAGGCAAATTAATGATTGTACCTAGGGCAAGTGGGAGGATGGTGGAAATCGTGCCCTAAAGGCCAATCATTATACTTTGAACATTATTATTTTAATGAAATTTCTCCATTCTATCATCATATTATTGGCATGTTAACTGTGATAATTGTATCCTTGGATAATTCATGAAGATTTTCCTAAAATGTCCCTAGTCGGTTATTAATGTGGGAGCAGAGATGAAACAAGACTAGTATGACTTTGATAAGATATAGAGATACGAATCAAAGTCTTAGGCACTCGTAAGAGTACAAGGTGCTGGACCGACCCACTATGAGAAAGCTACATGGATCAAGTTATACGTTTTTCTCATGTATAACCACGTCACAATGCCCTTAGACCTGAGGTCATCATGGATTCCTATATGAGAGTTGCTAAGCTTTCAACTAGTCAAAAGTCACTTTTGACCGAGTGATGATAAAGGCTATGATCGGGCTTAGTGGTTTTTTATGCAGGAATATGAATTATCAAGATGAAATTTGTCCCTCAATTAGTAGAGAGATATTACTGGGCCCCTCGATGAGTGATTCTGAGAAATGTATGGCCATACTACAATGGAAAGGAGTTTTCATTTCTATTGTTAGGCTACTCAGGAATCGAGAAAGTAATGGTCAGGAACAAGAGGATGACATTATCCATGCCTTATCCTTGATCGATATATTGTGTGACAAAAGGGATGTGACATGGTTGTATGACAGGTTGCATTGTAATAACGATCCTCACATGATTTGGGTAGTCGTAATGTCTTGCTAGAGGCCGCTTGCGACTTTTGAGTTAGTATAGTTATTGGGCCTCTGCCAACTTTATATGGACCTACAAGGTCGCACACAAGAATGACCCAACACAAGATAATGTTTAATTTAGGGTGGACGAATTATATATATATATAACATAAAATTCGTTAATAATTTTATATAGATATATATTTTCGAAATACATATCTTATATATATTATATATATATATATATATATGTATATGTATATATATATTATATGATATTATTATATTGTGTTAGTTTTAAATTTAATTTATTAAGATATATTAAATTTAATAACTAACATGATAGAGATATAGTATCTCAGATTTAATTTATGAAGATAAATTAAATCTAATGGCTCTTTATTTGGATTAAATAAAAAGGTTAAATTAAAACTATTGGACATATTTAATTTAAACTGAATTTATTTAATTAGCTCATCAAGATAATTAATTGTTGATTAATTTCAAAATTAATTATGATTAATTTTTAAATTTGAATATAGCCATCATAGGTTATAAACTTGATAAAGCAGATATACTCATACGCATATAAGAATTCAGAGCTGCAAGGGAAACCCTAAAAGCATTGGAGGTGCTAGCACGCAGTCTCTGTTAGAGAGCACTCGTGTGGATATCGGTAGCGGGAGTGGACCTAACATTTTGGCTCCTAGAGATCGTGAAAACCCTAAGTGAAAAAGTTACGAGTTCTTTTTAACCCGATTTAAACGCCATTGATAGATCCTCAATTAGGATCGGTAAAATTTTAAAATTCTTCCGCTGTGCCTGCCGATCCTAACAGTACATATGGAGGAGGATTATCTGGAAAGCTGATTCTTCCTGGTAGCACATCATCCCCTTTAGGTTTCTATGCTTCTCCTTCTATTCTCCTTCACTTTCTTTCTTTTCTCTGTCATTCTTCTTTTTAATTACAAGTTCTTTCAATTCTTTCCCACTTCTTAGTGCAATGGCCTTCACATGCTCTCTTAGGTTTCTTTTGGTTTCACTTGGTAGAGTATTTGGTTGCCTAGAATTCAACATATTTACAATTTGGCCCGTTTGGATCTCTAAGTTCTTTATTGAGGCATCTTGGCTTTTGAGTGTTGCGTCAGTCCTAGCCATGAATTGAGATTGTATTCATAATTTGTTGAGCCAGTTCATCTTTTATATTCACTTTCTGCTGTGATGGATTTGTTTCTTGAAGAGCTTGTTGCTGGTAGTTCTCTCGTGGCTTGAACGCATTTTGATTATTCCTCGAACTAAAGTTTAGATGATTTTGCCAGCCTAGATTATAAGTGTTTAAGAATGGGTCATTTGTTTGATTCCCAGTGTGATTTTCGCATGAATGGGTATCCTTCTTGACATTGTGTACTCACATGAGATCCTCCACATTGATCACAGATTTCAGTAGGAGTGCTGATTGCATTTTCTTGGGTTGTTAATGAGCTCACTTGCTTAGATATAGATGCAACTTAAGAAGACAAAGTTGTAAGGATATCCAGCTCGTGCACTCCAAGTGCTTTCTTTGAATTGTTATGTTCAGAAGGCCATTGGTATGCATTGGCTACCATCTCATTAAGTATATTGTAGGCATCATCTAGACTTTTTTCCATTAAAGATCCTCCAGCTGCAGCATCTACAAAAGTTTTGGAGGTATTCATCATCCCATTATAGAACGTTTGCAATTGCCACCAATCTAGTAACCCATGATGAGGACATCTCCTTAGCAACTCCTTGTATCTTTCCCATGCTTCATAGAGGCATTCTAGTTCATGTTGGGTAAATGAGGCAATTTCATTCCTTAATTTAGCAGTTTTTTCTATAGGAAAGTATTTTGCCAAAAATTTCTATGCCAAGACATCCTATGTAGTTATGCTTTCCACTGGTAGCGAGTGTAACTAGCTCTTAGCCTTATCCCTGAATGAGAAAGGAAAAAGTCTAAGTCTAATGGCATCATCAGTAACATCATTATGCTTGAATGTGTCACAGATTTCTAAGAAGTTGCTATATGTGTATTGGAATCTTCTGTTGGTAAACCACCGAATTGATTTGCTTGCACCATCTGAATAATTGCAGGCTTGATTTTAAAGTCATTTGCTACAACTGGCGGTTTTTTGATTCCATAAGTTGTCCCCATGACTGTTGGTGTTTCATAGTTACGGAGTGTTTTGGTATCTGTTGTTTCTCCCTCCGGATTTGCCATCAGATTGCTTAGGATTAAAGTAAATTGCTTTCAAACTTTTCAATTTCTTCTACAAGTTCTCTTGATCTCATAATCAAAATGTTGTAGTTCAGTCTCCTTTGATCTGGCCATGCACTAAGCAACAACCTAAAAAGAAACACAAGACACCAAAAAGAAAAACAAATGTAATATAAAGACCAAATTAATATTAAAATTACTTGATATTGATATTAATAAAATAATCCCCGGCAACGACGCCAAAAACTTGTTATGGGTGTAAATGATTTATTAAAAAGTGTTAGTGCACACTGTCGTAAAAAGTAATATAGAGATAAGTAGCGTATCGTTCCCACAAGGATTGATCATTAAGTACCAAAATTAGTAATCTTAATTCTATTTAGTCGATCGATTAGTTGGTGAATGTGAATGAGATTACAAAATTAAAAATGACTAAATATGAATGCAATTTATATGAAAACAACTATGATAAAAAGCCCTAGGCGTCAGGTTTCACTTAACAAATTTTGGATTGAATCACCTATCTATTAGTCTAATTTATTCCACATGATTGATAGCTTAATTTCCCTAATTTAATTACTAGCCTCTTCTAAGGTCAAGCAATACTATAATTAATTGCTAATCCAATATATCCCTATATGAATTAAAGTAATTAATAATGCATTAAGATTGATGGAACTCATTAAGACTACACAACTCATATGAATATATTCCTATTTCATATGCAAGTTATGGTTTTAATTATATGATCTACAACATATATCTCCTTCCGGCCTCAACATGCATATTGAAATCATTCAAAAGATGGCCAATCAATCAAAAACATTAAGAATAATAATCAAAACACAATCATGAAGGAAAAATTAAAACTAATTTAATAAGTTAAGATTCAGTCCGTTATTAGTAAGCAGTATCATCACCCTGGGAAAATGAAAATTTCGCTCATGATGAAATTAAAAACAAAACCAAAATAAATTGAAAAATTCATAAACATTGCATGAAACTTAAGTATTAAATTCTAAAACACAAAGATACAATTATAAGATGCATGCAAATAGAAAAATCTAGCCTTCCATATAGGAGATAAAACCTTCCATGTAGGTGACAACCTATACCATCCACAAAGTAGGACTACCTAAGTCTTCCATGAAGGAGGCATGCAAGAAGCAAATACGATGCATGAAATTAACTCTAAGATGGTGTGCTTCCTTGTGTTTTGAGCTCCTCTATTTATAGATGGATGGGGTGCAAAAATTTCTACATTGTTAGGTATGAATTTTGACCTTAAGCTACAAAAATTGACCTTGTGCCTGCCAAATTTCTTGATTATAACCTAATTTTGACAATCAAAATGGTGGAGTTTCATAATGTGATCTTCATGAAAGTTGTAGCTTGAAGACACAACTAGAAGCTCCCATTTCAACATTTGCAGCTCAAGTTATTGTCAAATTAGTGGGTAAAGGTCATTCTGGGACAAATTGATGTGCTCAACTTCTAAGCAAAATTCAAAACTCTTGAAGGAAGAATTGAGTTTTGGTCTCAACATAATAGTTGTAGAGCTTTTTATTATCTTCTCTCCATATAAAGAACATCCCAATCTGACATCTAGAGCTCTCGATATTGCTTGAAAATTGAAACAGGGTCAAATTTAGTATTTTTTCCATAAATTCTATTTTATGAAAAATCATTATTTATTTTTTGATTACATCCTAATTCATTAAATTAAGCTTAAATATCATCCACAAAATCATCATATAAGAGAAAATAAATATGAAAATATTTTACTTATCAGACAAAATTCTTAGAATGCAAAACCAAGTGACAAATTACAGTACATGAATTTTTCTATATAAATAGCAGAAGACATATAAGGAATACCTCTCATCATTGTTAAACTTTAATCACGAGAGAATTCATGGACTCTATTAAAAGAGAACTACAAAGTAGAAACAACGTCAGAAGATTATTGACAAGTCTCTTCTAACTGACTATAAGGCACAGTGATGCAACTGGGTTAAGAGCTGTCGCCAATCAGGGAACCTCAAGAGAGCAGACTAAGTTTTTTGTTGCTTTTGTGTTTTCAATTAGTTGTAAACTTCATGTGTGTAATCACACCATCAAAGATGTCACTTAAATGGCCGACTAAAAATTTACCCTAATCTTGATTTAGGCCTAAATCTGACTTATGAACCACACTCAGGATATTTATTATTTACCTAGTTAATAACTAATAATAATTATAATATATTATAGAATATCCAACATTCTCCTACTTAGCATATAAACTATATGTCATTTGCTGTATCCTAATCAATTAAGGCCATGCTGCTAGAATCATAGCGATAAGTCCTATTAAGTTAAGTATTGCCTTTCATGTATTACATAGTAACAACCTTACTTAATGGGTTAAAACTTAATGAATAAACCTTAAATATTTATTTAGTTCTTACTTGAATGTTTGTCAATCTCGATAACTAATAAACCTTAAATAACGAATAATAATTATAATATATTAATAAAATATCTAACATTCTCCCACTTGGCCTGTAAACTATATGTTAGTTGCCCTATCTAGATCATTTAAGGTCATGCTGCTAGAATCATGGCGCTAAGTCCTCTTAAGTCGAGTATTACCTTCCATGTATTATGTAGTAGCACTCTTACTTAATGGGTTAAAACTTAATCAATAAACCTTAATGTTTATTCAGATCCTACTTGAATGTTTGCCAATCTCGATAACCAGGTACTAATCTGAGACAACAAACTCTAACTTGAATTTCATCATTTGATAATACCTTATCTAGATCACTCAATGTGATCCATCTCACAAATAAGGTTTTTGATCCTTTAATCTCTCTAAATGCATGCAATGCATTTAAGGATCTATATTTGATGTGTTTATGACCTATTAACTTTATGGTCATATAACACCCTTAATGGTTTTAAATTAATTTAAAACCACATGATGAAATTCGTTAACCCACAATCTCATAACTTTCCTCCAAGAATGACTAGATTAAGCAACTTATGCTGGAATGGAGCAATCAGTGACTACTTAGCAATCTTGTACACCTCTATGATGCAATTTGTTTAGTAATCATAATGATGCATGATAATGTTAACTATTTTATAATTAACACATCATATTAACCTAAACAAAGCTAATCATTCTCCTATATGTAGAGCACAAGACTTAATATACATTTTGTAATGTATTTCATGACTTGTAGCTTTTTAATTATTATTCAAGCAATAATATGCTTAATAATCCTCCTAAAGCTCCCTTGTAATGAGATTTCAATTCACACGTAAAATGATGTTGCTTTAAGTATGGGAGAGGCAATAGACGGGAACTCACAATGAAGAGAAGTCAGGTGCTACATATAAAGTTTACAAAATAATGCAAAAATACTCATGAAGCTTTTAGTTGATGTGGCACTCTTACACCATTTTGAAAACTTCATATGTATTTTTGCACCATGTTCTTGACTTACATAATTCCTACACGGTCAATGTTAGTTGACTAAACGGCCGTGACATTTTTGTACAATTTTAAAAATTTCATGTGTATTTTTGCATTTAAAGAAAGTTTATGGTGCCTAATGCTCATGATGCAATACTTGATGGGTAGACTTGCACACTAACCCTTTATTAATAATATGTTTTTCTTAATAATGAGTTTACTAATGTGGCTGTCAAAGATTCTTATTATAGACTTTGGAATGGATATTGCATCTGTATGGACTTATTTGAAAGGGAATTGGTGGAAAGTGGTGAGGAATGAGATGTGGAGCTTCTTTTTTGAATGATTGATGCTTTCCTGGTGTGATAAGATGGCAGCCCCAAAAGGCAAATTATGTATGTTTAGCTAGAAGCAAAAAAGAATTTTTTGGTCATTGGCATGATAATGATAGTGTTGGACTATATCATGCCATGATTACCCTAACAAAAATATAAAATAAAGGGTTAAGGTACAAAAATAACCATTAATTATACCAAAAATGCAAAAGTAATAATAAACTTTTTTTAGAATGTAAAAGTAACCATAAACATTATAAAAGATGGCAAAAGTAACATCGATGTTAATTTTTTCAAACGCCTGTTACATTACAAATTTTGACAACATTGTCAGTTTTGCTCTCTTTTGTAATATTTGTGGCTACTTTTCCAACCAAAAAAGTTTATGATTACTTTTGCACTTTTGGTACAACTTAATGGATATTTTTAGACCTTAACCCTAAAATAAAATTTTTATTTTATATAATTATCACATTAACTTACACCCATTTTAGTATTAAATATAAAAAGTGTTTTTGATAACAACTATTCAAACATTTTCAAATTATCAATACCACTTTTTTCACAAAATCTATCTCCAAAATCACTTTTAATAACTTTTTTATACTATATTTCCAAAAGCAAATCCAAACATGTTCTAAAATTAATTTGCTTTAATCCTCTAATTAAAAGAAATAAAAATAATAACCAAATTTTATTATACATATGAGACATATTTAAGGGAGAGTAAAGAGAGAGCTTTTTTCCCCTTAAGATTAGTTATCTCATTAATGAAACTATATGCGGAAAGATAATATTCATAATGAACTTATATGAGGAAGGGTTAGAGTGGCACCTATTGAAGAAAAACTGTACAGATAAGGCCATTAGATGTGTCAGTGAGGAAGGTAGATCAAGTTGTTTGGAGCCCAATTAAGAGGGGTAGAAAAATATCGAAGAGAACACTCAATGAGGTCATTGAGCAAGATCTCATAGTTAAAAATTTATCCTGAAATTTGGTTTTTAACCGAGCTCAATGACTTTATTTGATCCATGTAGCCGACCTCATCTAGTGGAATAAGGCTGTTGTTATTGTTGTTGTTGTATAAATTATATCATTACATTTATTATATGAATGCACAATTTTACTTCTAATATAGGGTTAATGGACAAAAATACCGATAAACATTTCTCAAAAGGGTACCCATCATCATAAGCTTTTTTTCTTTGTTGGTGCAAAAGTAACCATGAACTTTTAAAAATGGAGCAAAAGTGACACTTCCATTAATAAACTAACTAACATCTGTTTACTCTAGTATAAAAATATCAAAATTGCCCTAACCCAAACAAAAACAAATCTCCCTCTAAACTTCTCACATGGCTAGGTTGTGAAAGTGCTTTAGAAATCCATCATGGGTGTGAAACTCAATACCGCTTTTCATATTTGCAACATCATTTTTGACTCGGGGTCACAATACTCAATCAAATGAGAAATCAAGATGCAATAGCCAAAATCTTTGAAAACTCAAAATCCATGAGGATAAACAATTTCAAATAAGCAAAAAGGGATGCATCCTAACAGGTATCCAAACAAATTTCTAGAGAATTCCAGCGAGAAGTAGTGGATTGACAAATAAAAGAGGACCTTTCCCTCTCTATCTCTTCATTCATCTTTTGCTTCATCACCAACAACAAATCTCTCCAAATTATTGAAATTCATCATCAATTTCAGAATTCAACCAAAACTTAAACCAAAATTGAAAAACCTAAACCATCGGCCAAAAGGAGAACTTGAAAGCGCCCACTGTAATGTGAGAAGACAATGAAAATAATTTAAAGCCAGCAACTAATGGTGATGAGAGAAGGTCTGGGGATGGTCGACTTGGTCTGGTGGTGACCAAGTCAAGAGTGAAAGAGTGAGTCGTGAAGGCCGACAAAGCGAAGGCACTGAACCTCCTTGGATCTTTCACAGCCACAACTGTCATGCTTTTCTCTTTTGATAGGCATAGTAATGATTATATTTTCTGATCTTGCAATATGCTAAACTCACATATGTATATCTAGGAGTTGGTAATATATTGATCTTTTTTTTTTTTCAAAAACAAAATGTCCAACGGATCATGATGAGCTTCATTCTAATACATAAGATCATTAAATTAAAAGAGGTAAGTGTAGAGTATATTTAAATTTAAATATCTAAAAATAAGAGTAAGATATTACTTAAAATTTTCAGAATTATGAAGAGGTTTTAAAGAGAACTCATGATATAGATAAAACATATTTATGAAAACTATTTTACAAACACCTTGAGTCACTATTAATGTGTTTGGAATAACAATCACTTGTAAACAAATGAAGCTATATATTAAGTGGAATAACAAAAACAAATTTTATAGGTTTCAAACACCTTGAGTCACTGTTAATGTGTTTGGAATAACAATCATTTGTAAACAAATGAAGCTATATATTATTCCAAACACATTAATAGTAACTGTTATTCCAAACACATAAATATATTAAGTGGGATAACAAAAACAAATTAGCAAAACAATCACTTGTAAACAATATTACAATAAAAAAAGGGGAAATGACGCGCAGGTTCTAAGAATAAAAGATAATTACAATAAAGTCCTGCAACAAGAAAAAATAACTGAACATGTTGTAAAAATCAAGGTTATCTGACTCGGACCGGACCGACCGAACCGGCCCAGAAACCGCCGACCCAGGCACTAAACCAATCTGGTTTGGTAACTCGATCAGGGTCAAATTTTTTAAATTTTTTTATTTTTCCTTTAGAATTTCATACTATAAGCTTAATATATTCCATTTCTCACCGGTTTGGTTCCGGTTTAGCTCTGGTTTGACCCACTGACCCTTGAACCAATACCCCGTCCGGTTCACTGACCGGTCCGGATTTAATTATCTTGGTAAAAACAGCTTAACGAATTATTATTTTGGATTTTTGAAACTTCATTGTAATTATCTTTAGTCTTCGGGACCTTTGCGTCATGTTTTTTTAAAAAAAAAAAATATGAAGACTGGTCTTTTCTAGGCAGGTTATGAGAAATTGCGACCTGTGCGTCATTTTAAAAAAAAAAAGATATAGGAAAACGGGTCTTTTATAGGCAGGTTATGAGAAATTGCGACTGTTCTATTTCTCTCTCATCTCTCATCAACAAAATTGAAAAATCAGACACTTTCCGGTCTGAGAACACAGAAAAAGATACAGAAGAAAGCAGAAAGCAAAACAGAAGGAGAAGAAGAAGACGCATATGAAAATGGGATCAACAAGCCCATTATTCAAAGACCCATATTTCTCCTTCCCCAAGAAACTCTTCCTCTTCGCTCTCTATGCTCTTCTTCCCCTTGCCCTCCTTCGTTTATACTTTTACCCTCTTCATCTTCCTGCTCCTCCAGATTCCCATCTTCCTCAATCCACCATCACCATCTCATCTCACTCTTCTTCTTCAGAATCTGGTAGATTGCAGATTTGTTTTATGGGTTTTGTTTCAAATCTCATTTACCAACTTGGGTTTGTAAAATTTATCATATTTTTCAGACTTCTCATGTTTTTTTGCTACTAAATTGCAGAAGAGGAAAAACCCAATGAGACTCCACCATGTGACTACTTCAATGGCAAATGGATCCGTGACACAAGAGGCCCTTTATACAACGGCACGACCTGTGGAACAATAAAGGAGGGCCAGAACTGTATCCGCCATGGAAGACCAGACACAAGCTATCTCTATTGGAGATGGAAACCCACACACTGCAATCTCCCAAGGTTTGAACCCGTATCTTTTCTTCAACTTCTCAACCACAAGCACTTAGCTTTTGTGGGTGATTCCATGGCTAGAAACCAATTAGAGTCACTTCTCTGTATGTTATCCACTGTTTCAACCCCAAATCTGGTCTATAGAAATGGGGAAGACAACAAATTTAGAAAATGGCATTTTGCTTCTCACAATGTTACTATTTCTGTGTACTGGTCTCCATTTCTGGTAAAAGGGGTTGAGAAATCAAGCACAGGACCAAATCATAATGAACTGTACTTAGATCTTGTCGATGAGAGATGGGCAAAAGATCTGAATCAAATAGATTTGATAGATCTTTCTGTTGGTCACTGGTTTCTGCATCCTGCTGTTTATTACGAGGGTGACTCAGTGTTAGGCTGCCATTACTGTCCTGGTTTAAACCACACGGAAATTGGATTCTATGAAGTGCTTAGGAAGGCTTTAAGGACTACACTTAAGAGCATAATTGAGAGAAGAAGTCTTGGTAATCGTGATGATGATGGGATCAAGGTGACAGTGACAACATTTTCTCCTGCACATTTTGAAGGAGAGTGGGATAAGTTCGGGGCGTGTCCTAAGACTGAGCCATTATTAGAGAAGGAGCCTGAAGGGATGGATTATGATATGAGGAAGATTGAGGTTGAAGAAGTTGAAGCTGCTAGGACTAATTATAATAATGGTGAGAGATTTGGATTGGAGGTATTGGATGTGACTAAATTAGCTTTGATGAGACCAGATGGGCATCCAGGTGCTTATATGTATCCATTTCCATTTGCTGATGGGGTTAAAGAGAGAGTTCAAAATGATTGTGTTCATTGGTGCTTGCCTGGTCCTATAGATACTTGGAATGAGATTTTTCTGCAGATGATCAGGAATTGGAACAATAATGATCAGCTCAGTGAAGTAATCGGGTGAATCAAGTGCCCGGTCGGTTTCACTACAGATAAATGTTTTTGTGTTTTGCAAGTTGAAATTCCTCTCAACATAAAATCATTTAAAATAAGTTGATCCAAACGAGCAGCAAGTGTAGCTGACCAAAGCTATGAAACATGGATGCTGTAGTCTCACTATTATGTATGCATTTCAAATTCTCTCCTTTGATATCTTTGATACACAATGGAATTAGCACTCTGTGTAGAACATGAGACAGAGAAATCTTGATGATGAGAGGCTTGGAGATGAAGATGGGGAGAGAATTTGAACCTTTTCAGTTATCTTCAATTAGTCTGTGTTTTGTTGGTTTTAGTCTTGTGAAGTGTTTGGGCCATTTGGATGATGGACATTGCACTGGAAGAGAGTTTTTATTTTTTAATTTTTGATTTTTCTTTTTTTAATTAAAAGAAATAAATTTGGGGGTTCTGGGGAAGGATTGGTTAGTTTTAATTGAGATTGGGCTGTGCTGTCCCCCAATGGAAATGCAGATGTTAATGAGGAAAATGATGGAAGGAAGCAGAGGCATGTTCTAGGGAGTACTAGAGATCATATTATTACTTTTATTTTTTTTTCTGTATCGAATGACTGTATATTAGTAGTTTAGAAATTAAAAATTATAGTACTAGCTTGGGGTTTATTGTTTACACTCTTTTGTTCCTAGTTATCTACTTTATGTTGTGAATGTGGAATATCTAGTTTAATAAAAGGTTTCTGTTTCTTTATTCTGATATGAATTGAAAAAAATTGAAAATATACAAGTGGGATTATTTGAAATATGCATAATTAGGTTTAATCCTATTGGAAATGGCATACTTAAGTTAATTTGTTCAAACTTCAAAGCAAATTACAAGTCAGGCCTTCAAATTGTCACGAAGTGAAAAATGTGCTTTGTTTTTTCCCCCCTCTGTCTGTGTGGTGGCGAGAATTGGGGGGTCCAATGCCCATATTTTCTTTGATTCGTTCACGGGCAAGGGGCTTGCTCGCCCCCTTATTTTATTTGGCTGGATTCAATTATTGTTGTTTTGGACCAAGAGGTTCAATTAATATAACCATGCCATACTCAAGATTCAAAATCTAATAATTAGATTTTCTAGTTTGAGATACTATTAAAAAAATTAAAAAAATGTGATCCGCTGTGGTTTATAATATGTGTGTGCGTGTAGAGAGACGCAAGCTGTCAAACACAGTGCACCGACACCAGCCGAAAAAACCACAATGCACTGGGTTTTGGATCTAATGGTGTTATGGAAAGAATTATAAATTTTATTTTTTATATCATAATAATATAATAATTGATATTTTCTCAAAAAAAAAAAAAAAGTAAATTTTTTATCCATTTTGGAAAGCTTTCTTTCTTAGTATTCTCTTTCCCTATTTTCCCCCTCATTTTTTTCTCCATCCAAACATAACCTTAAGCTTGCTTGAGGATGTTCATCCTTCAACGAACCCGAGGCTGGTAAATATCTTGAAGTCTATTTAAGAAAGGTTGTAAGCGTGGAAGGAGCAAAAGGAGTTTGTACAATATTCAGCCATAATAATGAGTGCGTCCCTATGAATTCTCTCCAAGTTTTCTTTCCCCTGAAAATTTGAACTTATAATATTGTTCGTTTTTAAAGATTCAACTATGCACTGTAGTTACCTCGTCAAAAGGCTCTGTGCATTAGAAAGAATCTCTGACCACAATCCATTGGAATGATGTCAATTTAGGAGTTTGGTTTCTAGTGTTTAAGAGACTAATGTCCCAAACATGGCCCTAACATCTAACGAGGCCTCACCTGAACTAAGACCTCTACTCATTGCAAACTAAGTCTCCTGAGGCTCGTAAATACTTTGATGGTATCAGTTGTTTGAAGTAGGTGCTCATTGCAATATTGCATGCTTATGTTAAGAATCAATTTGGACCGCTTAAATACTTCAATTCCTAATAAAACGATAAACAAAGTAGGATTAAAGTCTACTTTTTCTTTGAAAGTTTTTACGATGTTGTTATGAATATCCAAAAGATTTTTTGGATCAATTATGCTTTAGAAATATTAAAAAAAGGAGTAATGTCGCCCATTGATATTAAAAATGGTAACAGTTAACGTTAGATTTTTTACATCTAATGTTAATTGGTTAACAATTAGGGCAATTTTTTTTTTTCTTTATAATGTTTTCAGCACAAAATTGATGGAAACAAAACTTTGGTGGCGAGATTGGACATCAACCCTATATAAAACCATCAAGTAGGTGGAATTATTTCATCGTTCTTTTGCAAACTTCCGGATACCCATGACTATTCTACTTGAAAATTTTTGGAGCATAATTATACCTTAACCCAATAAAATATTATATTTTAATTTAAAACCTTCAATTTTAATCCGTATGGCTCACACACATCATAGGCACCCCATAGTGGTGCTATGCTATCATATACTCCCTCCGATATTTAATATATGACTTATTTAAGTAGTTAATCTTGATAATAAATATAAAACATATTTTTTATATTTGTCAATCTTTTAATTATTTATCCTTATTGATGTCCTTCAATAATAATCAAGGAGAAGAGAGAAAATTAAGGAGGATGAGTATGATGTTTTAGAAAATGCATTTTATATTAACTAACTTAACTCACTTCATTAATCTAATCTAATTAGGTAAATAGATCTTGTATTAAGAATAAGATGGAGTATCAGTTAATATTCTATTTGGACTATCTAAATTAAAATTGAACATTAATATTTAATTTTATTTAATTTTTACATTTTTTTTCAGCCCAACATAAAACTCTCTAAGAACCTTATGCCATTATATTTTTTGTTTGTTTTCTAATAATTGAATGGAAAATTTAGATGGGAAAATTGGCTAAATGTCCCTATTTAAAATTTTATTTGCCAAAAGAGCATGATATATTTTCATACGCAAAAAATATCTGTACTTTATAGGATTTTACACTCAAAAAATACTCATATATAATTAAATTTAGATCATTTTGACTAGTAATTTCACTGACTTTTTCAATTTAAAAGGAATGCTTTTTTAACTACCACATTTTTAAAAAATAAATGTTTCATTTGAAAAAAAAAAAAAATTTAATCATCAAATGTAAACTATTTGAAGTTTTGAACTGCATCTGGATGGTTGATATTTTATGTGAGCAAAAAGCATGCGGAGCTTATCCTCGCAAATATGCCTGGTTCACAATGCCATATGAGAGGAATGTATTCGATAAATAATTATAAAATTAATCAAATTATTGAAAAATTAATTATTAAACTCATGTTATATGATTAATTAGTATTTATAAAAGGAAAATACTTAGGTCATATTCCTTATATCCATTTCGTCAAGTTCTTCAATTATATGTGATTATGTGTTTTATTTTTGAATTATAATATTTAATGATAAATCCATATGAAAAAATTAGGACACATGATCAAGTATAATTAAAAAATTTCTTGTAATGGATATAAAGAACTCCATGTAAATATGATTATTTATAAAATCAAAATTTCTGGCACATTAATGGCAGTATTCTTAAAATTACTAGTTTATTAGAAAATGGAGAAATCATGGGGAGACGGAATCCAGTATCCCAACCTTAAATTCAGACGCTAATGTTGAATTTAAGATTTTCCTATCAATCAATCAATGAAATGTATTTCACAGTAAACTTAAGATACCGGGCAAATAGTTTTTGAGTTTGGTATGGTACAACTGGTCCAAGCGTTTAGTCCAGCTTGGTTTTTCAAAACAATAGATAAAGAGGCAGTTAAAAGAGGTTAATTTAGTTAGTAAAGGGGCTGACTTATAATTATAAAGTTGTGGGTTTAAATCCCACTGATATAAGAATCTTATTAATGGGTGATCTGTAAATATTTCTATAAGTATTCTTTAAGCTGGGAGACATATTTAACTTTGATGAGCTCCATGGCCCATTTCACCAAAACTTATAAATAAAAAAAAAAAAAAAAAAAGACTAACACTTAAAAATAAAAGTTAAATGACCCAAAGAATCTCTGGGGCCCACCTAATAAATAAAACCATCCTTTAAGGATCTATTCAAGTTTTCTGAGGTTAAAAAATGGAAGTCCTTTAACCAGCAGAGAAGGGCATATATATTCTCAAACGTATTAATAACTAAATCATTCCGAAACTATGCAAAAGCATTCCGAGGCCTCTGGAATTGGTATATATAATAAGTTGAAGTTCTTTGACGCAATCTAACATGGAAGGCCTCTCAGTACTATCAGTACGGACACATCTTGAAGCCAGATTGGCAAACATGCTTATGGATTCCATGGTGTATGAGTTCCTGGCCATCTCTGTATCTATCACCTTCCTCAGCTTCTTCCTATCATTCAATATATGCCTCACCTAATTTATATCATATCATATCATCAACTATATGTTAGTCTCTTTCAATATTTCATAAAAACAAACAAAGCAAATGATCAGTGCTTCTTTAATATCAACCTCGTACATACACTTGGCACGTACGTACATATGTACCTGTAAGACGAGGTTTTGATCGTTGGGGCCGAGGTTGAGATCTACAGCTCGGCGTCCGGTTAAGAGCTCCAGAAGAACAACACCAAATGCGTACACATCACTCTGTAGAGTCAGTTTCCCTGTCTGTATTCCAACCAAAATATATTACTACTAACAATATCAGATCACTACTCTTGCATACTAACATCCACGCAAACAAAGACACAACATGAAAGAAATTACTCCTCCAATCGATGATCTAAATAATATCAGAGCTAGTAGAAGAGTTTACTGTGATTCTAAATATAATATCTCAATTTATTTTATGCTTCAAATTTATAATGTTTTCCCTTAAACTCTTCCTTTTAATTGCATATATTAAGAGAGTTTTTAGCTGTTCATAGCGCGTGCTTTTTAAACTTGCTTGTTGTGTATTACTTTTGAAAAGGATTCTTGGTTTTTATAGTAAGACGTCTAATATGGTATATTGAATAGAGTTAAATATGTAGAATATATATAGATGCATACTGATGTATACTCAGGATCAAAGTATCCAAAGGTGCCAAGTACTCTAGCTGTGACATGAGTCTCTTGCCCTTCAGGCATTAATTTAGCTAGCCCAAAATCTGATATCTGCATATAAAAAAAGTTTGTTAACCTTTTTAACTCTGTTCATCCTATTGTTTAATTCTGTTGAGAGAATTTGCTTAATTAACCTTAGCCTCAAAGTTAGCATCTAAGAGAACATTGGTGGATTTGAAATCCCTATGAACAATAGGAATTCCAACTGCAGAGCTTGAATGGAGATAAGCAAGGCCTCTTGCAGCCCCTAGTGCCACTTTCAGTCTTGAAGGCCAATCCATTTTTCTCTCTCCAATGCCTACAAAACAAAAAAGACTCAATATTTACTCATGATTCTAAATCTTTATCATTCAAACAGAGTTTTTTTTTTTTTATTTTTTTTTTTTTATATATATGAGTATATATGGGTTATTTACGAAGACACACAAACCGTTTAAATGATCTTGAAGGTTGCCATTATGCATATACTCATAAACCAGGAACCTGTGTTTCCCATCAGCACAATAACCAATCAAGGAAACAAGATTTGGGTGGTCCAGTCTGCTCAATATGTCCACTTCCACTCTGAACTCTCTCTCTCCCTCTGCTTCTTTAAATGCCGGTACCTCCATTTTCTTGATCGCCACCACCTTCGCAGATAACACAAGACATGTTACTATTACAACATACATATATACTTTCACAACTCTGAGAATATATGACATGTTATGATCTGAGGTTCTCTCTTGTTGAAGACAAAATGGTAGAAAATTATTTGAAATGGTTTAGACACATATAGAGAAGGCTACTGGATGTGTGCTAGTGAGGAAGGCGGATCAAGCAGCATGAAATCCTCCGGAAAGATGTAAATGAAGATCTAATAGAATACTCAATGAAATTATTCAGTAGGATCTCTTAATTAACAACTTAATCAAATGATAGAACATAGTGGTATTGTATGATCCATGTAGCTAAATAGTGGATTAAGGTCGTGTTGTTGTTGTGGTGGAGGCGGCGGCGTGATTGATAAATTCGGAGAAGTATATTGAACATAAGATATAATTACCTCTCCAGAACTCAAAGTGCCTCTGTAGACTTTGCCGAAACCTCCTTTTCCGAGGAGATTATCATCACTGAAAGAACGAGTTGCTTCTTGCATCTCCTTGAGTGTGAACACAGACGATCCATGCCTCCTCTTTGCTGGTCGTTGACCTGTTTGGTCTTCAATCTGCCATAACTCCACTGGTTTATATATCCCTGAAATCAACACACAGTTCAGAATTCCAGTTGCAGCAGCAAAAGGAGGAAGAAGAAGAAGAAGACTACAAGGGTCAGTGTGATCCTGAGACTTGGTTCTACGTCTCTTGTTCCAGGCTGAAACAAACCCAAATGGCATAATGAATGATGACTCAGGCTTTATTATCTACTTTCAATCAATATGGTTCTCTGTAACTTCATGACAGACTGACCGACACAGGGACCAAGAAGATAGATCGAGTAAATATGTTTGGAAAAAGTTTGCATGGTTCAAGGAGAGTTTTCAAGTATAAAACAAAAAAGAAAAAGAGCATGGCATGAGAATCCAGGAGATGGAGAGTACGTGTGGAGCAAGTGAAGTTAGATGAGAAGAACACTCAACAGCACATTGGGCAACAACGTAACAACAACCTGGATTTTTCTGAGACACAGACGAGACAAAGAGGAAGAGATATGACATATGAAACATGTACTTTAAGGAAAAGAGAACCAACATAAAGCAAAAGTAGGTGTGCTTGCCTTTATTTGGCCGGGTGAGAAATAATATTGATATAAATCATTTATGTGTGTATTTTCTTTCTCCAAAATGTGAATCACTTTTAATTACCTCACCAGAATTGAGAAAGAGTAATTAACTTATTAAATTTCTTCTAAATTATTATTTTTTCCTTAATCCATATTCAAATCCGTTTTAATTTACCTCACATTTTTCTCAATATCCAATGTGTAACACTAATAAATAGGGGAATATTGAGAAATTGTAATTAATTTAACTCTTTAGATAAATTATATATATTATGGAGTACAGATTTATTCTAGAACTTGCCTTATAGTCACTACTACAGAATCGCATATATTTGACACTCCATACTTAACAGTTTTCATGAAAACCATTAAATATAAAGAGGTATAATTATGGAAAAGAAATATATAACGGCTATTTAAAACAACTGTTAAGTATACGAGACAATATTTGATCGTTTTATATGATCATCATGATATATAAGTTTGTTTTTTCTGAAAAAAAAAAAGTATCGTTTACATGATGGTTGTATACAAAAAAATTATTAAATATAGGCTCTCAATATATGACGGTTGTTTATCAAAACACTGTAAAACTTATATATCTAACAATTTTTCAAAATATAAACTGTCAAAAATATACTTTTATAATCCCTTTTTGAACCCTATTCTGTCACAATTTCAAAATTCTCATCATTTTTCTGTGAGCTTGGAACAGCTCCAATCACTCTTTTTTGGCATCCTACCACTATTTCGCTCTCTGTTATTGCTGGACTTGTCATTCTTCTCCATGCCGTGTTCATTGCAGTCCATGAAGGTGTTCGTCGTTCTTCGAATCTCCATTTTTGAGTCATGCGTTCATAGGGGTGAGTTTTTGGTGGTCTTAGTTCATTGTACAGTCAAAATGCGTACTCTAAATTGCTATTTCTAAATGATTTATTCATTTATAGTACTTATGGGTTCGTTCTAAATTTTGGGTTTAGGGTTCAGAGTAGCCATTTGGCTCTGTTATGATGAATTGAAATTGAGGAATTGTTCTTTTGTTTGTTCTGTCAATACTGATTGAATTGAAATCCCAATATTGCAACTTTGTCTCATTGTTATATCAGTTCGAAGTAGCCATATGGTTTTGTCTAGTGTGTTGGAGCCAAAATATATTCAGCTTGCTATTTTTTTATTTTTAATTGCTTCTACTGATGAATTTATTACAATTGGAGATGATGCTATGATTTGTGGATATTATGCTACTTTAACATTCATTGCTCATGTTGTGGCTGGTAAAATAATAATTGCCTTAGGTGTTAAAAGTGCACAAGTTAAGCCTCATGTTTTTGTTAATCTCCAAACTATGCTAGTCTTTTGATCTAGGTATTTCAAATGGAAGATATTTCTGTGATGAATTATTTGTGTTTGATCTCAGTGATAAATTCTTCTAGTTATAGGCCAACCATAGGAACAAAAGTCAAATTGATACAAACCTTGTTTAAGCTCTTTGATGATGAGTGTCAAATTGGATATGAAGTTTACTTTCTTTTCTCAATTTTTTAATTGCTTATGCTTGGAGAAGTTAGAATATTGATTTAAGATCTGTTATAGGTTAATATGTTGGCATCCGTTGGTGGCTCAAGCATTAAGGGTCCTAACCTATCTGCCAACCCCTCTAGTGCACATCAGGATGATTATAGAACAAGGGGAAATAATATTGAGGAAGAGTCTTGTTGTGATGAAGGAGATCTAGAAAGAAAAGAGAGAGGGTTGGGAAACTTAATGTGAGATGAAATAAGAAATGACAAGTTGTGAAATTTGACAAGTTTGTTAGCTACCTATGGGAAAACGGCAAAAAGTAACGTGTCTATCACTTTAAACAACTAGAATAAGGCAATCGAGTCAATGAGGAAGGCTGTCTAGGATGAAGTATCAGTAAGACATGATGCTATATAGTTAATAATATCTTGTTAACTAGTATACCTAACACTAACAATGATTTGTGTGTTTTGTAGTATGGATTCCATATAGATGAGTAGAAGAAGGATTATGTTCTCAGGAAGGCTGACAGGGTACTGCGCTCATTTTAAGGGTTTGTAACGAAGAAATATTTGTTGGAACTTGACTCTGTAGATAAGTCAGTGGTTTCGATGTTGCTAAAGGAAGCTGTCAAATAGCCTGAATGGTTTGTTTTTGTACGGTCACGATGCTCTCCAACTTTTAAAGCATTATGCATGGTAAACCCTGAGCGGGTGAAGAACAATGAATACTCATACCGTGGAGATTGCACAAGGTATGCAAACATCAAGCAGCAGTTGATAGGGAAGTAGAGGTCAGGATTGGACGTGACTATCAACCATAGAGTGTTATAGGCTGCTGCGAGGCAAAACAAAAAGGGCAACATTGACAATCCTCGCATCTAGAAAGTTGTCTCAAGAATGGTAAGTATTGATGATTTTGATTCAATTATAATTGAATTTTTTCATATTAAAAGGTATTTAACCTTTAAGTTTTCTATAGGATATCTTAAGTCAAGAATTAGATCGAGGCGAGTTTCCTGTGGAAAATGATGTCTTGGAAAAGGCTCTGGGTAATGATCATGATGGTCTTTTGAGAGAAGTTCGCATAGAGTTGGAAAAAAAGAATACTTTGGGAAGTGGAAGATGCCGACAAGGGTGTTTGATTAGAAGCTTCAATAGTATTAGTATATGGAGATGATCGAGATGCTGAAGTACTAGTTTGAAGCACAACAAGCTGTTATTGATCAGTTAATGAGACGAGACACCGTGGGAAATCAAGGAATGGCTCATACCCCAAGTGCCAAAGGCAACTGCACATTCCTCTCTTAGACTCTACCTGAGGTAGTATGACTCATGTTGAAAGCCTATGCTTTACTTATTTTTGCTTTACGCTAATTGTATTTTCTCTTTGTTTAGGGCGAGGTGGAGGTTGAGTGTGTGACATATAGCCCTAAGCGGCATACGGTCGCTAAGGCCACGTGTACAACTTATAAGGGGAGAACATGATTCATAACTTGCCTCTCCCATAGAATCATATTAGGGTAGAGCTAAAGACGATCATCAATTTTAAGTATGCCCTTTTGATAACCACCCTAGACGCAGATACAGTGGATACAGTGGAAGGAGTTGTACTTATCTTTGTTGCATGGCTAAACCTCCTTATTGTCATACCATCAAAGACAAAAAAGGTATATCATCATTTTTTGAGCTTACTAATGAAGGTTATAGTAACTATTTTCTTAACTTCTCAACTTGTTAGGCGAATAGGAGGAAGAGCAATCTAGGAGCCCAATATGGCCATGGTTTGGTGTCTAAGAAGATGGATGATCCTGTGCTTGTACCTCAGCCGCTTATTCCTCCTATTCCACCATTTCCAATAAACACCAGATGGTTCTTGAGGCACACAATAGCGTAGTCGATGAAACAAATCGTGAGTGAGAAGGCTACACCAAACAAGTCCTCTTTAAGCAAGATATATGTGTGGAATTAGGCATATTTGACGCTATCAATCAGGTGTTAGTCAAAGGATTGTCATGGGCAATATGGCTAGCTTGAGTTCTTATAACTTTTATATCCGATATTTCTTCTACTGCGAATGAATACTTAGCTATTCATGGCATTTATATATATACTGATTTGCTTGCTTTTGTATATAAGGATACCTTCATAAGGACCACATAGCCTGAGACCCACAATGGCCTACAGGACACATTCTTGTTTCCCAACCCCCACCTTTATTCGAGAATGTTGGATGTAGGCAATAAGCCAAATTTTGTGGAGAGAAAAGCAAGGGAACTAGCGGATATGGTCATTAGAAGGACACCAAAGAAGGATAATTTTTTTGGGTGTCGCACTACCAGGGGTAAGTACACTACTTCATTAAATTGGATGCTCATTATGTTTTTTTCTTAGTTTTGTTCTCATTATGTTTATTATACTTAGGGGTCATTGGATGCTCATCGTGCTAAATCCCTTCAAGCAAAGGATTTGGTGCTTTGATTCGGTTCATGGGGATGCGTACAATCGACGATAGATGATCAAGGTTTTCAATAAGCAAGTTAATGAATTTAAATTTGGTACTTTAATTTCTTATTGTCCTGTCATAGTTTATTATGAATTTGGTGTTTTAATTTCTTATTGTGATCTCATTAGAGTTGTTTACTTTTATGCCACGGACGAAGGCCTCGGCTACCCCTTGTTAAAAGGCAAAGGCATTGCATCTGCTTACAAGTAGAAGAGAGTAGTAGTAATTCACCAATACTTGCCATTTTGTGTTAGACTTGTCCAAGTTGGTTTTTTTTGTTGAACTGATACATTTAATTTGTTTGCTTATAGTGCCAATGACAACAAGATTAGAGCTCTTATTGTGGGTATTGTGTCATGAAGTTCATGAAGGATGTCACACCCCAGACTGGACACACTGTTACCAGTGGTCGGCGGCTACCCGCCAAGCTCTCAATGGTACCATGTCATGGGGCGTGACTTATGACTCTAGGGTCATGGCTTTGAGGCATGGGAAGGCAAAAGAAAGGTGTGTAGGAGGAGGCCACCTATATCCTAGTGAGTCCACCTTGGGTGTGTAGCCACTGACCTGTGTGGTCCAGTTTGGGGTGTGACAAAGGATATAGTCACCCACAATTCCAACTTAATTAATAAGATATGTATATATATATATGCATGTATGTGTGTTTAAGCTAAATTAAAAGTCAAGTTATATATATTTTAACATGCTTTTTAGTGCAGTACTTTGGTACAATTATTCTGAGCAATATTCAATTAGACAAATTGAAGAAGTCATAGGAGAGTTGGCTATGACAGTTTATTGTCAATGGATAGGAGCATAACGGAGTTTATTTTGTTTTGGTTCCTACTTTTGGTTTTTGTTTTGTCTTCTCTTTTACTCTAACTGATTTGCTTTTGGTTGGTGATTTAGATTAGTTTTTGGTTTCTGTAATATACATTCTTTTATATGTACTTTTTGATGACTGCATGGAATGGTTCTATTTAATTGGTTTCCGTAATGGATCTGTAATTATTTTCTGTAATGTACTTATGTATGTAATATGCATATGGGGGCTTATCGAAAATGAACCCCAATTTTTTTAAGAAAATTATCCACAATACTTCACGGTTATTAGCCAATACTCGTTATATATTGACATAAATATCATAGTTTTTTCAAACAATCATTAAGCATACACATATATTTTACAGTTAATTACTAATAATCGTCAAATATACATCTTAGTGATGACCAAAATTGGTGTCAAATATTTAACCGTTCATCATATGAACCATAATGTATTTGGTAATAGATTTCACGGTTTTTAGCTAATAACCATTGAATATAGCCTGCCATATATAACAATCATTAACTAAAAACTGTCAAATATATGGCCCTGTAAATAACGGTTATCTTTAAACAACCGTGAAATATAGGGTCATAACCGTTAAATATAGACAAATCTATAATAGTGATTTTTAACTGGAGGGGGTGCCACTTTCATCCTTATTAGATGTCTTTTATAGAAGAAATCTTTTGTCCTAAATGTAATTCACTTAATTAGAAATTTATTAATGAATGTCTTCCAATTTTACTCTTATTTAGAATTAGTTCTCATTGAAAAAAGAGAAAGATGGAAAGAAAAGTAAGAATGATGATTTGTAAATGTAGGTAGAGAAAATTTTAATTATAAGAATAATTTTTAAAAAATTATCACATATTAAATTACTAATTACCACTAATAAGTACATGTGTATAGTTTTATCACTGTGATATAAGTTACGTTCAATGCATTAATTCCAGGGTTGAAAACTTGAAATGTTGACGAGGATGGGAGTTGAGAGAGTGCTTTCATGGGTGTTCCTTCATTACGAAAACTATAATTGTCTTGTTCCCTAATCTTTCGATTGATGTGTGATATACAAGTTTGCAAATTAAACGTCACTTTCACCATCAAGTAATGTCTGTTACAACTTTTATTCAACCACCAATGGTAATACAAAATTAGAATAATCAGATCCTATATGAGAGGTGAGTAACGTAATTAAAGGGTAAGTTGCATGTTTTTTCTATTGTGAAATCATACATGATTAGTTTGTTTTTAGGAATTGTTTTTCAATTTTTTTTTTGTTCTGAAATGTTTTGGACAACAAAATATTTTAGCTCTTTTTTTTAACAACAATCCGGTATTTTTTATTTTAAGAATTATTTTTTATTATTTAATTTTGTCTAAAAATTGACAAGTTTTATTTGATTTATTTCAATTTTAACATTTTTTTTAGTTAATTATAACAATCATAAATTTAATTTATTATATACATATTGAAAAACGAAACTACTTTAATTGAATAATTAGTTAAATATATTTTAATCATTTATAATGAAATAGGTATAATTATATCAATAGTAATGATTAGATTATTATTATCCAAATCCCAACTCTAGAGAGGGTTAACCTATACTATTTTCCATGAATAATATTCCTTGTATTTTTCAAAAACTCAATATTTCATAAGACAAGGTTTATTTTGATAATTTAAATTCAAATAGAAAATTTTATTATTTGAAGAAGGTTATATGGTTTAACATTATATTTTAAACAAAACCAGGTTATTATTAATTTAATATTCATGATGTAACATGTTAAAAATGGGTTAACCCAAAAAGCAAACACAACATGTTCCAGTAGCAAGAATGGAATTAGCTTCACATGGCTGAAGTTGATACTGTGAGCCAAAGAATTTGTTGCATTTAAAGCAAATAAAACAGAAAAGGAAGAGGCATAAAGGTCATTCCACAAGCCATGTGATCCATGCCAATTCAACATCTCTATGACTTCCACTACAATAAAGGAACGAGACAATTTAGGCTTTTTTTTTTAATTAATAAATACTATTACTTAAATTTTTTTAATGAAAATATCTTTACTCATTTTTCTTAATATATATATATATATATAATCAACTTTGCAACTTATCTCGGACTTTATATAAACCATAGATTTCAAGTTAATTTGTTTAGAAAAAGGTAACAAAAATAGTTAAATATTTTAAAATGTAGTTTCTTTTAGAAAAATGTTTTTACATTCTCCGGGTCTCCGCCAAAATGGCCACAAGCATGATTGGGACATCTTCAATTCTCTTGATTAAAATTTATATGTGCATGCTCGCAATTCAGTTTAATTAGAAATGAAAGGCAAGGCATGCAAAATGTTATAGGGGAAAATCCCTATAAAATGCATTGGAAATAGGGAAATCCTAATTCAGTACATTCAAATTCAAAAATCCGGATCAGTCCACTGTCAGTACGGATGAACAGTGCCGTGCGCTCTCAAAAGACGATTTTGCCCTTCAGCCCTCATTTTCGCCACTTCGGAAATAATAACACCTAGTTTTTAATTAACAACTCCGGATTCTTGATTAACAACTCTCCTTTCTTGTTTCACAACTTCCGAATTTAAGTTTCAAGGCCAATAACAATACCTCTTTTTCATTAACAACACGCGCTCTTCATTAACAATTCCTCATTCTTGATTAACAACTCTATATTCTTGATTAATAACTCTAGTTTCATCTTTTTATTTTCACAATAACAACACCGATTTTGTTGTTAACAACACCATATTCTACATTAACAACTCTCATTTCTTGTTTCACAACTTCGTAACAAGACCGGTGTTGTTATTGTGAAAGAAAAAAGATGAAATTGGAGTTGTTAATCAAGAATATAAAGTTGTTAATCAAGAATCCGGAGTTGTTAATTAAGAACCAGGTGTTGTTATTTCCGAAGTGGCAAGAATGAGGGCTGAAGGGCAAAATCGTCTTTTGCGGGCGCCGGCACTGTTTATCCGTACTGATAGTAGACTGATCCGGATTTTTGAATTTAAATGTACTGAATTGGCATTTCCCTATTTCCAATGCATTTTATAAGGATTTTCCCATGTTATAGGGATGTTTGTTTCTATTATATATATATTTTTTCAAAATATTTTTATAAATTTATTTTTAAAACAGATTTTGAAAAAAAAATAAAAAATTTTGTTTCTATTATTTGTTTTTAAGAAAAATATGTTTTTCAAGTGACATTGCCGTCAGAGGAGGTGACCTAGCCGTGGCTGGTAGTAGTGGTGTGATGTCAATGGTAGATATATGACATCATCAAAAAAATAAGAAATAGATAAACAAAAACAAAAAAAACACCTATAAAAACTACTTTAATTTTTTAGTTTTTAAAAATAATTTTCTTTTTTTTTTAAAACAAATTATTGAAAATAGTTTTTCAAAAAAAATTATTACTTTTTTATTTTAAAAAAAAGTAGAAACAAGCAGGCCGATAATTTCTTCATCTCTCTCTGTTTTTTTTTTCTTAACAAAATTCTTGATCTCTTAATTAATGGTGAATTCATTGGTTAAACTCATGGTACAACACTTTATGTCCAATAAACCTAGATGAGTGTAAAAGAGTGGTGAAATCAATTTTGGAACTAAAGTTCAGTCCCAGATTAAAACTTACTTTGAAAACACGTGTACAACTTCTAAACCTATCTCAGGAGGTGAACCTAGGATTGGCGGGGAATTTTGAGTGTAATAAAATTTTTCAAAATAGTTTCATAAAAATTCACTATCTCACTAAGTCTCATTGGTACTTGAATCTATTTTATCAGAGTGTGCGAGCATGTCTATGCTCAAGTCTCATAATATGTTCATTAGTTAATGTTTCTTCGTCAACCATAAGCGTTACCTACATATATAGTCATCGTTCTTTTACTAAGCTACCGATACTACTGGTTCTAGTACTGTATTATTGTCAGGCTTACATAGTTATGTACATCATATACAGTCCAAAAAATATCCAAAATACTTAAACAGACAACCAACAACAAATTAAAGTCCTTCAACTTTGTCCTCTAGTTGTCCATATTTACCTTCTTGCCCTACGAGCTAATAGCCTGTACTGTAGATTTATTATAGAAAAGAGTGAGATGCAAAAGAATCTTAGTAGTAAAAGGTAGTCAATCATACAGATATAACATCACAAAGTATGCCACATAGTCATCATACAACAGAATCATCACAATAGTATTCAGTGCATAACATGCAGATTATATATCACCATAGTGCTAGGTATATCACATGGCCCTGAGGGTAACCCATGGAGTAGGCTCGTGGCATCCACTTGTGCATTACAGAACATTACATCGGCCTGAGTGTCCACCCGTGTAATAGGACTTGGGTGACCACCTAGCAGAATCAGAACGTGTCAGACAATTTATGATGAATTCACAAAACATGTAATGTATCTTATAAACATATGAAAGACAAGTTACTACTTGATTGCTTCTCTTGAGCAATATCTAACTGTTTCCCGGAGCTCAAGCATGTTTTGGATTCCGGACAGCGGTCAGGTCCCATAATTAGAATTTTAGACGACAAATTATTAGTTAGTCTAATTCTCTTACAATCCAAGCACTTATGTTGGTTGTCATTAAAGTTAGAATACTTAATCAAAAGTAAAGTCAAAGTAGCCCAACTACCCCAAGTTGGTTAACTTCACCCTTAAAGTTCTACTTAATTACTTAGTGCCACTACAATTTTCATTTTCACCCTTATTCTCAATTCTGTCAGCTTTTCTATCAACTTAAAAAATTCACCGTTAATTCTAGGGAACTCCAAATTGATTGGTTTTAAATACTATGTAAAGCTATTTCAGTATACTTTCACACAAAAATACTCAACTTTGGCTATTACAGCCATAAAATTCCCAGAATTACGCCAAACCTAACCTGTTCCAGGTTCCATTCCATAAATGTAACGCCTAATGTCCAATAGACCCAGATGAGTGCAAAAAAGTAGTGAAATCAATTTTGAAACCAAAGTTTAGTCCTAAATTAAAATGTACTTTGAAAACACGTTCACAACTTCCAAACCTATCTCAGGAGGTGAACATAGGATTGGTGGGGAATTTTGGAGTGTAATAAAATTTTTCAAAATAGTTTCATAAACATTCACTATCTCATTAAGTCCCATTGGTACTTGAATCCATTTTATCAGAGCGTATGAGTATGTCTCTACTTAAGTCTCATAATATGTTCATTAGTTACTGTTTCTTCGTTAACCAGAAGCATTACCTATATATATAGTCATCGTTCTTTTACCAAGCTACCGGTATTACTGATTCTATTATTGTACTATTGTCAAGTTTACATAGTTATGCACATCATATATAGTACCAAAAATATCTAAAATACTTAAAACAGACAACCAACAACAAATTAAAGTCCTTCAGCTTTGTTCTCTAGTTGTCCGTATTTACCTTCTTGCCCTGCGAGCTGTTAGCATGTACTGTAGATTTATTTATAAAAAAGAGTGAGATTCAAAAGAATTTCAGTAGTAACAGGAGTCAATCATACAGATATTACATCACAATGCATGCCACATAGTCATTATACAGCAAAATCATCACGACAACATTCAGTGCATAACATGCAGACCAAATATCACCATAACACTAGGTATATCACATAGCCCCGAGTGTAACCCATGTAATAGGCTCCTGGCATCCACTCGTGCATTACAGAACATTACATTGCCCTGAACGTCCACCCGTCAATAGGCCTTGGGTGACTACCCCATAGAATCAGAATGTGTTATACAATTTATGATGAATCCACAAAACATGCAGTGTATATTATAAGCATATGAAAGACAATTGTGATGATATTCCATTCTACAAACAGGACCTAAATTTGAAAAATCATATTTAATCATATAGATGTCCAATTGTGATGATTCTAAAGTCTATGTGACCCCTAACGAGTCTAAGTTTAGGGAAAAAATATATCGATTACATGTTTGGATGCATGTCAATATAGTATCTTATTTAACTGCTCATTGCCAACAAAATTCTCCAGTTTTTCAACCAAACTTTGAACATGCATAACTCCCAGCACACACATCTAAATGACACAAATTATGTACCAATTTAAAGCTTGACATGTCTACTACTAGGCTGAAAAGTTTCACAATTTTTGGATATCATTTACATATTTAAGAACGTCATGCAATCTGACTGCCTTGCATAGAACACACACTGGCAGCATTTTCGGTTTTGCAATATATATTTCCAATGGTCATAAATTACAAATAGGAGTTATTCCCCACACAATTTTGCATTCTAAATACAATGGTGATGTCAAAATCATCAAAATCACAAAGCTCCAACTCCTTAAGCCTTGACCAAACAGACCCCCTTTTAACCAAAATCTCCAAAACAAAATTTTGTGCAACAACTTGGTTCAATATCATCATAAATCATCATCTAACTACAAATACACAATTAAACCATGATTAAATCTCCAAAAAAACCCCTGGCAGAAATTGTAACACCCTGCCTTTAATCACGTAATTATAATTCGATAATGCACATTTAATTCGGATTAGAGACCATCGGATAACTTAAACTCATTTCAATCTCCTACTTTGTAGTAGGGTTTTCACAAAACATTCAAAATCTCTTCCTGTTCCTGGTCTCCATTTCAAAATTCGAATATAATTACCTGTACAGTTTATCTACATTCATGTATAACAGAGTGTATAACCAAATCCCCGGCAACTCCCGGGTTCTATACATATATATAATCTAGAGGTTACAAGTATCCACTAGGGGATTACACAACCAAAATCGAATATAAAATTCCTAATTCAAAATATCCAGTAATCCCGAGTTTAAAGTAGATAACCAACATCTCAAAAAATCCTTAGTATCACTAAAGATCCTAAGTGCTTCGGGTTGGCCGCTTCTCCTTTGAGCCACATGCCCTGTCTGAAAGGTTAGTCATAGGAAAGAATGAGATTCGAGCGAATCCCAGTAGTAACAAACCACTCATACAATGCATAACACAAAGCATGTATATAAATCACAACCAGCAACAGCAGCAGCAATCTCAAAGATACATGGTTTTCACCACAAACGACAGCACTCACGGCTGTATGCACAATACGACAGCTCTCGCTGTAATAATAATCACGACAGCTTACGCTGTAATCACAATAACGACAGCTTGCGCTGTAAACGACAGCTTGCGCTGTAAACGACAGCTATCACCAGCTGTAATCGCAGCAGCATCAAAGAATCATCACATAACAATGATAACACACACATACAGAGCATTATACATAGTATAAGAGAGAGAAAGTCACTACCTGATCCTTTCCCGACGTTTCTTGGCACTGCGGGCTCCCGAGGGCGGCAAATATCGAATCCTACAATTCCAAATGCACCATTTAGACACTTCCATAGTGTTACTTGGGGTTATATGAGTCTATAATGAAAATTTACAAAACTACCCCCGGGGACCCGGCCCGGGCCCGCCGTACCCGGTCCGGTTGCACTTTTCCCGAAATTCTAATCTGGGCTATCCTAACATATTTTCGCCCAAGGAATCCATTTCCGGACTCGGAATTATCAAATTCAATGTCAAATTACGAAATTGCCCTTGGCGGCCCTACTTTTAGGGTTTTAGGGGCGTTTCCGTAATTATGCTTTCTCAGCCTTTTCTGAAAAAGTGCCCAACTGTAACCCCACCTAATTTTCGCCCCTGAACTCAATGGAACCATCAAATCATTGAAAATCCAACTCTAAGACCCATTTCTAGAGCTGGCCGAAATTTATGAGTTCTCCGGGGAAAATCGGGGTTTTACGATTTCGGCTCCGTAAACGCGTTCCTTTCTACTCCTAACCACTTTATTCACTATTACATTAGGTTATAACTACCATTTGAACCAAAATTGGGCAGCATAACCCTTAGGAAACTCAATTTCCAAAATTTAAAACCAAAGGCAATCCGGCGAAATTTCACCGATTAAATTGCCTACAGCAGCCAGAATAAGCAATATACGAAAGTTTGGAACTTACCTCAAGCTCCCTCTGGCTTTTCCCAAATTTGGCTGAACCCTAGCCTCTTTGAAACACCAAATTTTGAGCTTCACAACCTTAAAGAATAAAGAGGAGTAGCTTAGAGTCGGAGTTATACGCGTTAGGAGCTAGATCGTCGGAGAAATCGGCTTACCTTGCGAGATTTCTTCCTCTTTTTCTCTCTTTTCTCCAAGCTCTCTTCACGTCTTTTTTTTTTCTGTGAAATGGGTCGGGAATGGCTGATCAAGATTATGGAATTGCTTTTAATTCCATGTTGATGTCACCTTACCACATGATGATGTCATAATTTCTAATTTCACATTTTCGGATTTTCTGGCAGATTTTCTGCCCAACTTTAAAAAATCATAACTAATTCTAGAAAAATCGAAATGAGGTGATTCCAAAGCCAAATGAAAAATATTTAAGTCCTCTTCATAGGAAAAATATGAGCCATTACCAGAAATCACCAAAATATTCCAGAATTACACAAATTTCATCATTGCCCCAAAACAGAGTCCATTTTCGACCTCAAACTTTGGACAGTCATATCTCCCATTTCCCAAAACGAAATGGCACAAATTATATGTCCATTTTGAAGCTTGGGATGTGAACTTTAAGACTGGAAAGTTTCATAATTTTCTGACTTCATTTGCCTAGTCAAAACATCCACACGAGAAGACTGCCCAGAATAGAGTTTCACTGGACAGAATTTCAGATTTTGCATCTCAACTTCCAATGGTTCCATTTTCATACCAAACATCATTCCCACATAAATTTTCACAAGGAAGCCATTGGAATCATTAAAATATCCAAATTCCCATCACACATTCTCCAAAAGTGTTTATTCAACAATAATTATATCCACTTTTAAAGTCATTAGCCCTTAATCACTTTTTGGGATATTACAGAAATCATGAATAGTACCCACCCTCAAGATTACTCATCCCAGCAATAATCCAATTAGTTCAAAATGAAGTTTATGCTTATCTCTACATGTTTCCGCAAGTTGTTCAAAAATCCGGTAGTATTTCGGCAAGCGAGATGGCACCGAACACCTCTAAATGAAAATTTGGAATCGTAGAAATGAAGTTTGTGCTGAGTAGAAGAAGGTTCGTGAAGAGTATTTTGGGAGAAAATGCCATTTCAGTAGTGTTTTGACGAATTGAAATTAGGAAAAGTCACTATTCATGCTCTCTCTCTCTTTCTTCTAGAATTTTTTTTTTTATTTTTGCCAATTTTTTCCTAATTTTTTGTGAAGGCTGGCCGAAATTATAGGGCTGGAAGGAGTCTTGAAAGAGTCATGTCATGTGTCGAATTCCTGTGGTGCCACTTATCTGGTGATCCAATCAAATGGTGACATGTGTCACTTGTTTAATAAAGTGGCTCCGACCTCCTTTTTCTTGATTTTATCCATCTTTTTTGTCAGGAAAGTGAGGGTCTGATGATTTTCCTTGGCTCCCGGGTTTGGTGTTCTGGAAAGTTAGTTGAGTGACTGGTGGATTTCCCTGGATCGAGGTGAGGTGGCACCCTCTAGTGATGACAACTCAAAAGGTAATGTCACTTCATCATCATTAGGGACAAGTGTTTTGCTCTCATTTAATCAACACATAAAATAAAAAGTAACTTCATCATTAGGGGACTAGTGTCACTTGGAGATTGCACCAACATAAAAGTCAAAAAGCACTTTTTGTCTTTCTACCATAAGATGGTGCCATGTATCCACTTTATCGGGGGAAGGAAAGTCAGTGGATTTCCCCGGGTCCACCTATGAGGTATCATTTTTCGTGGTCCCCACATAAAGTAAAATTTATTTATTTAATTATTATTTTATGAATTTGACTAATAGAATTTTGCCAAATGTCTATTTTATTAGAAAATGGTGCGGCATACACATATACTTGGCACCGGTGAGCTTCGTTCAACTAATTATATTTACAAGTAATACCGGGTTTTCATATTTCAGTATGTTACACATAGTGTGTGACCTAGTTTGATTTTTATGATAGAATATTGTTGCTATCTTAATTAGTACTCCATTGACTTAATTAATGGTGAATTCATTGATTAAATTCATGGTGCGTGCCTATTTTGATTTTTAAGATAGAATATTGTTGCTATCTCCATCGACTTCTCATTGTAAGACATTTTTCCCTCATGTTTTTTTGTTACAAGGAATTTTTTATTCGTCTCAAATATTTTTTAAATGCCTTTTACTTGGATTAGGACATTGAGCTCCAATACACACCACGTGACACGTTTAAGTGTGTTGATTATCTCACTAAAGAAGCTGATCATATGAGCAAAGATTGGCTTATTTTGCTAGTCCATCATCATAAAAGAGCTAGTGAAGCGGGCCATCCCATTGGTCAAGGCTTGACTTATGGTGGGTTGCAAGTTGATGACTGCGGGTTGGAAAAGCCTACATTTTGGTGGGTTAGTAGACCCTCTGATATTTTTAAAATTTTTTTACATTATTAAAATTTTATTTTAATTTTTTAAAATTAAATTGCAAACTTTTATAGACTAAATTTAAGTTGTTTCTATATTTTCATGAAGCTATATAATTAAACTAAACTCAAAACTTACAAATATAAGCATATAATATATTTTACATAATATTATATTACTATAAACATGATAAATCGTTTAAAAAATGAGGAATAAAAATTATAATCAAGTTGCTAACATAATTATTACAACCTCTAACATTCATGGTTGTGTTTCCTGCATGACAGAGGATCTCTCCCACTAGTTCCTGTCTCTTTTTTTTTTTTCTTTTTTCTTTTTATAAAATGGCCAAGCTAACTTGGATATTATAGATTACAAAACATCATAAACCTCAAAAGGGGTAACTAAGATCTTCCCTAATAATGGGGATACATCTAGACCACTAGTTCCTCTCCAACAACACATCTTTTGTGTAATGTAATTCTCAAGCTCTAGTTGCCCTCATAAACTAAAAGAAGAGAGAGGGGGAGAGGGGGGGGGGGAGAGAGAATCAAATGGAATAGTGTTGCTGCTTTATAAGCTATCAAAAGGGACAAAATTAAATGTGCATGCAGTAATATACCATAATACTCAATAAGTACATATTGTCCTCTCCAGTCATAATTAAATATATAAGCGAATTATCTCTATTGTTTTCATTAAGAGATAGTTTCAATACAATTTTTTTTGGACTTAAGTTTCAATACAAATTATAAGTAAAGAAAACATTTTAAGAAAATGAATAGTTTTAAAGGAATCTTAAAAAGAATTATCACATTATCAGTTTCATCCTAGCTATCAATAAAGCTAATCATGTCAAATTAACTATTTTTTTGAGTTACACTATATAGTATGGTTTTTCACAAAGAAGCATTAAGCATTCTTTATTATAAATAACTGTGAAATTCTAAAAGATATTAAATATAAGAAGGTGGGATTTAAAAAAATTATTTAACAATATATTGCGGTTCTTCACTAAGAACCATTAAATACTTTAACAATTCATTATGATTCTTCACTAAGAATCATTAAGTATTATTTATATAAACAAAGGCGAGATTATGAAAGATATCAAATATAAGAAGGCGAGATTCTAAAAAAATTATTTGATAATAAGTTATGAAGTATTATTTAACAAAAAGGTGAGATTTTAAAGGAAAAAAAAATCAAATACAAGAAGGCAAGATTTTGAAAAAAAATTATTTGATGCAATTTTTGAAGCTTCTTTTCTAACGTTTTCTGAACTTTTCTAGTAAGTCTCATAGTCTTTTTTCTATAGGTTTTATTCTAGCATTGCAAGTTTGTCCTCCACCACTACCATAGGTCTTCACTCTACAGCTCATTCCACATGTAAGCTTTCAATTTTTTAAGATAATATTTTTATTTTATGTTTTTATATAACGAGAGCTTATTAGTTGATGCTTAAGGTTGCCGATCGAGATTACGATATCTAATATGATAATGGCTGCTGGTTTGAAGATGAAAAGAGAGAAAAAATGCAAGAGAAAAGCAGGGAACATGGAAAAATGATGATGTAAATCAAATGCTGAATTTTTTTTATCGTTGAGCACATCACCTTCTTAAGCTTTAGCAACCTAAACTGTATGTCGAAATCAGATTTGTTGAATTAGGTTCTGAGATTTGCTAAATTTTTTTATATTTTCCAATTTTTAATATATTCTGATTTCCAAAGTTATATTCCAAGATCTATTTAAGTTTTTATATTTGCTTAGTTTTATTATATGTATTCTTATTTTTATATTTATTTTATCATTTTGCAATTAAAGGATATGAGATGGGAACTCTTGGAGTGCACTGATACGTGATCTATAAACAATCTACAACAAATCCATTGGAGAATATTATGGAATATTTTATTAATTGATTTTCTTTTAGAATTCATTTTTTTATACAAGATTTTCTTTAGAATTCAAAACATTATGTGATAATGTTTTTGTTGTGAGAGTGTTTAAGTTATTAATTTCTTTTAAATTGTATGATGTTTACATATAATTATTGAATTTTGAACATTATAAATATAAGTTTTTTTATTTAATATTGCTATCTTATTATTATCAATGATTATATTGTGTCTTCTATAATAAATATTAATAGTGAAAATAAATAAAAATAATAATATAAAAAAGAGCAAAATACATTGACTACCCCTCTATTTTATCTAAATTGCACAAACCTTCCCTCTAGTTTAAAAACGTATATAGACCTCACTTGAAATTAAAATATGTGTTACAAAAACCTCCCTTGCATATTTTAGATTCTATTTCTATTCACCCAACCGTTAGTTGACTATTAAGTTCGACTATTAAACTTTTGCTTTGACTAAAATACCCTGCTTTCAATAAATGAATAAGCATTTATATTTACATAAAAATAAATTTTTATACAAAAAAAATAATTATAATATGTATATGTTCAAAATTTCCAATATATTATAAAAGTTAGTAATTTTTAGGGAAAATTACACTGCAATCACATGGAAGCAAAAATATGAAGAAATGGTCCCAGGAAATGTCCAAATTATAGTCAAGTCCTAAGGGACCATTTTGTAATATATTGCAAATGGAAAAAGTCCAAAATACCCTGTTAGATAAAAAGAGAGTGAAGGAAATAATGTGTCAGTTAGAAGCAAGTATTTTCTCTCTCCCCTCTACGATAGCACCAATTTCTTTGTGGAAACTCAAGAGCTACAGTCACCACCCAACTTTGGCAGTCTCATGGCTATCGCCTTTGGTTGTCGTTACCATCACACTTTGTTTTTGATCACTGTAACGAGCATGATTACCTTGAGATCCTAGTTCATCGAGATGGCTTATACACTGCAACGCACGGTGAACCAAGGCCGTGCCCTATGCGCTATTTTAGCTCCTCTGTGCCGGCCATTTTCAATAGATGTATTGGTCGAGGTCAAATTGGGAGGGATCGAAATGGTTTTTGGAATTTGTGAAGAACACCTTTGTAGGAGGGTAATCAATTTTTTTCTAATTTATCTTCACTTTATTGTATTGTACTCTAGAGATCAGGAATTCATGAAGAACACTTTAATTTTTGTTGGGCTGTTGGTTTGTTTAAGATAAATTCCATATATTGCTTCTTGAGTTTTATGATAGAGGGTAGAATCTAGATGGATAGTACATGACAGGTTTCCTCTACTTTTATAGTGATTATGCACTATTGGAAATAGTCAACTATTAAAGTGTTGGATATTTTGTGCAATCTACAAAAAAATTCTTGGAATTGTGACTTTTAGCTGAATTTGCTCAAAACTATGACTTTTAGGTAACTGAATCATCCTTGCTACATGTTCTTGCTTGGGAAATTATGCATTTTATGCTAAGATCATAGTCCTTTATAGCAAAACAGATTTTTGGTAGATCAATTGGTTATGTATTGGTGCATGCACTTTCAATTTAGATTAGTTTATATTTGTCACTGGCATCATTATTATATGTTGATTGTTTTATATTTGCCACCCTGTTGAATATAAACCTGCATGACTTTTGTATTGCTCATCCTTGTCACAAAACATTTTTTTGGTTCTTTTATGGTAATGAGTTCGAATTGCTTGTGTGCACTTACCAATGTGTTCTTCTTCAGGCACTCTTTGACTATCATTTGAACCTTATTGTTTAAGCTGTATGACAAACTTATTTCTCCTTTTTTTAACATTTATCTTTGTATCTTTGTTACTAATTAATTCAATGGAGATAGATTAGTCATTAAAATTCATGCTCCTTTATTGCTTGACCACAATAAAGGTTAGAGAAAGATGTTTTTTTGATTTAGTTATACAGAATTACATGGTCTGTGATAATCTAAAGGACTTCCTATTCCTAAGAATAGCTATTTATTTGTAATTTTATGATGTAATTACTTTTCATTCATGGCAGATAACCACTAGATCTGAATCATATGAAATAAGTAGTACCGCAACACTTGCACAGCTCAATAACTTTGCTTGGAAATGGAGAAGATCTTAGTCCTCTTGTTAGGAACGCTTTCAAAATAGAAGCATTGCTCTTATGATCCTGCTGGAGCTTTTTCAATCTTATCCTATCAAGCAAAATGTGTTGAAGCTATAATGATGTGAAAGTATTATATTCAAGTGGTGGAGCTGTGTCAATTGTCAAGTATAACTTGAAAAGATGCTATTACGATGTAACTACCATGCCTAATTGAAAATGACCTATTTTATGATTGGAGTGGCCTTCTTTGAAACTTATTTGACAAGCCAATGTACATTGCCTTTTTGTATAGTTCATGGGTATTGATAATGATATAATTGTATTTGTTAATAGCAACTTGATTCAATATAGACTACAACTTCAATACTAAGTTCCATTCTGCAGAATTATGTCCTTTGTCTATGGTGCAAGATAACCGTCAAAGGAAGAGAACAAAATAAACTGATAAGTTAGATTGTAGGTAGGATTTGTGGTCAAGTAAGATCAAGTACAGACTGATTGTATTATTGACATGTTTTTTTGCTATGATCAAGTACAGAATGATTGTATTAATGACATGTTTTTTGCAATGATCAAGTACATACTAATGTATTGATGTCATGTTTTTTGTAATTACTCCCTCCGGTCCTAATTATAAGACAAAGTTGACTTTTTTGGAGAAATTAAGGAAGCCAATTAAATTACTTTAGAGTATTTATATTTTAATTTTTTTCTCCAAACTAATTAGTTGGACTAATAAACTAATATATAATCTAAGGATACTAAAAATATAAATACTCTAAAGTAATTTAATTGGCTTCCCTAATTTCTCCAAAAAAGTCAACTTTGTCTTATAATTAGGACCGGAGGGAGTATTAAGTAAAGACTGATTTTATTGACTTCATATTAGTGCTTTGGAAAGATTATGTGGAATTTGCGTGCCTGATTGCACTTTGACCTGTTATGTAAGCCTAGGTAAAAAAATATGCTGACAAGAATAAGGGATTGCATTGACAAGTCCATGGGTCATTGACAAGTCCATGTGCCAGTATTGACAAGTCTATGGGCAGGCATTAACAAGTCCATAGGCGTCAATTGACAAATCCATGTGCCTATGTGACTATTCCACGGGCATGCGTTGGCAAGTCCTTGGGCGTCCATTGACAACTCTATGTGCTTATGGTGAGAAGTCTATGGGCATGCGTTGACAAGTCCTTGGGCGTTCATTGACAAGTCTATGTGCCTGTGTCGATAAGTCCATGGGCGTCAATTGAGAAGTCCATGCGCTTGTGGTGACAAATCTATGGCATATGTTGACTAGTCCTTATGCATCCATTGACAAGTCCATGTGCTTGTGGTGACAACTCTATGGGCATATGTTGACAAGTCCATGTGCTTGGGTTGACAAGTTCAGGACGGCAATTGACAAGTCCATGTGCCTATGGTGACAACTTTATGGGCATGCGTCCACAAGTCCTTGGGTGTCCATTGATAAGTCCATGTGCCTGTGTTGACAAGTGCAATAACATAAGAATTCTATTAATATGTCCACACAAATTATGAATTTCCAAGTTGTTCATAACTTGATTGCACTTTCATCACAACATGTAAACTTAGCTATATATATATATATATATTAACAAGTGCAGGGGATTACACTGACAATTCAATGGGCGACTTAACATGTCTATGTATGTCCACTAACAACTTTATATCTATACATTGATAACTGAATTTACATCAGAATACAAATTATCATAAGTGAAACTTAGATACAATACCTTATTATATACAACCTTTATTTACATATGTAAATGCATATACAATGTGCTAATTACAAATTCACAAACCATCCACAAAAATCATATGGAGGCCTTATGACTTGTCAATGAAGGCTAGTGGATTTGTCAATAGAAGGCCATTGAGTTGTTAGTGGAGGCCCTAGAGTTGTCAATGGAGGCCCTAGAGTTGTTAGTGGAGGCCTGTGACTTGTCAGTGGAGGCCCTTGACTTGTCATTGAATGCTTATTGAGTTGTTAATGGAGGCCTATGGAGTTTTTAGTGGACGGCTAATGACTTGTCAATGGAAGTTCTTGCACATGTCAATGGATGACCATTGAGTTGTCAATGGATGCCCTATGACTAGTTAACGGAGGTTCCTATACTTGTCAATGGATGACCATTGAGTTGTCAATGGAGGCTCATAGAGTTATGAGTCGAGGCCCTCGGAGGCTCCTTGACCTATCAATGAAAGGCCATTGAGTTATTAATAGATGCCTATGGAGTTGTCAGTCAAGGCCCCATGACTTGTTAATGGAGGCTCTTTGACTTATAAATGCAAGGCCATTGAGTTGTTAATAGAGGCCCATGGAGTTGTTAGTGGAGGCCCATTGATTTGCAATGGCGGCTCCTTCACTTGTCAATGGACACTCATTGACAACTCAACTCCTCTCATATACTTACCTCATATACCATAAATCATGATTGAAAAGCTGCTTGTAAGCATTATAATCACTGTTCCAAACGAGCACAATATTGTTAACATATAGTAGAAAATGACCTCAGTAAATCAGAACCACTATCTCATTCTCTCTGTTTTTTTTTGCCATAGAAACCACTATCTCATTCATTCACAATAACATTGACAATATGCAACAAAATGTGCATGAGGCCATAACATGTGCATGTTCAGAGAAAAAGCATACATTAGAGTTCAAGCATTTGCGAACATTCAACTGACAAGATGGGAGAAAGAAAAAAATTATCATATATTAGTTAGCCATAATTAAGAATGTGCAACATTTGTCTAAACATTTATTATTGTATTGTCTCACACATGAAAACTATTCCTTGAACTTTATTTATTTTGAATGCGCACAAAATATGTGATTACTGTAAGCAACATTTTTAAAGCCGGACCGAATGGTTGAACCGGTTCGGCTGTCACCAACTCCCTTGGCTGGCTTGTCTCACACGTTCATCCTGTTTGAAGGGTTCAGCCATTTTGATCTGCCTTGAGTCGGCATCAAGCCGGAACCTGAAGTTAAACTCGAATCCGGAGCAGTTTTAAAAAAATCAGATGGATATGAAAGTGTGGGATCTAAAAGGAAATCTTGTGCTTGGCCTTCCCATCCTACACTGGTAGAAGGAACAACCATAAAGAAAAAGAAAAGAGGGAGATAATAGCCTAGAAGAAGGAGGAAAATAAAGAATAATACCAAATAAACCACACCAACCTCTTTCTCTTCTTTCCTCCATAGTTGATCGTCACTGGATCTATCGTTCATGGCATCGCTAGGAGAGTTCTGACAATGTGAAGATGAAAAAGGGATAGGGAAAGATGTTCAATAAAGCAAAGTTTAAAGTCTTTTTATCACTTCAGGTAAAAATGAAAAGTTTTTTTTTATTTTTTTGAAAAAAGAAATTATCACTCATTTGTTTTTCCCAACTTTCTAACTACTCATTAGAAAGGACAAATTAACATTATATTCCCTTACATCTAGAGACAGGTGAGGATGACAAATGACAAGACTTTTATTTTTTTTTTCATTTATAATGTTTTTCTTTTTTTCATTTGATATCTTTTATGTTTTTAATTTTTTTATATCACATTTATTTAATACTTTTATATAAAATGATATTTTTGCTAAAAATTTCAAATTATTCATATAAAGTTTAATCTATATATATTTAGAACATTTAATTTTCTTAAAGTTTTTTAATAATTTGATATTTTATTTCTTACACACAATATTACATAGGTCTACAATATTATTTTTAAATTAATTATTAAGCCATCGGTCCGACCGAACAGTCTAACCATTTCAACTGTGACTTGTTAGCTTATCTGGATCGATGTCTGGCCCGTCTTTTAAAACATTGAATGTAAGCAAGCATATATAATATGAACAACTATTGTTCCTTTCCTACAGTGAATTGAATCTTGTAAGTTGTAACTACCATCATCTCATGTTGCATCAAGATAGTAGCCAAATAAGCATTGGCATCCATTTCAAACCCCTAGTATGGGGGACTTCACTCATGGAAAAGGTTATATCCTAATCATTAATCAATAGCAACTGAAAGCTGAAAATAATAGTAGTAGTTCTATTACTTTACATTCTGAGATCTATGAATTTTGTAACTACAAATAATTATACAATATCACATAAATTAACCTAGTATATTGATTTCTACCTCTCTTCGAATGCCCCATGAGACAAATACAGGTTGGGGGCCAATGATAAAAGAGTGATGGTACTTTAATCCTAAAAGGTTATATGCAGACAAAATTACATCCTAAAGACACATTACTATCATATCCCAACTTAAATCTAGACTGGAAATGAATGCATAATATAGTGCATCCTCCCCTTAGGCCTCATGTCCCTTTGGAGGGGGCATTTGGGCATAAGGATATGGTGGCTGTATATCATATATTATGAATTTTGTACTAAGAAAATTTAAGATGGAAAAGAAAATTCTCAATCAATGTTATGATCCAACAATTTTAAATCAAAACGACAAATAATTACCAAACATATGATTAATTTGCAAAGAATTTATTTTAAAACAATAATCAAAATATCCTGAACTTTTCTTTATACACATGATGGTATGACAAATGAAAGAATATCTTCTTGAGTAATTATAAATAACAAGTCATGATCACATATTTCTAAAAGTAACAAAGCTTCAATAATGAATATGAAACAAACAAACAAAAATTATTAAAAGAAGGGAAAGAAAAGGCATAAGTAATGGTTTCAAAGTAATGGTTTCAAACATAGTCAAGCCATCTCTGATTCTCACGTTTAGTGACATGAGTGAAAGCTACATGCACTTAAACATGACATAAACAAGACACATTCAGAACTCTTTTCTAATACTTAACATTGCTTCATCAACTAAATAATAGCATTTGAGGTATGAGGTAGAAGTGAAAACATGAGTTTGCTTCTATTTTCTTCTAAGCATCATGTATGTTTAGTCAAAAACCTTGATATAAGAAGACATATTAATGTCATATGTGAGGATGTAATTATAATAATAGAAGTGAAATTGGGAAGTTTGAAAAAGCAAAAAAAAAAAAAAAGGACAACAATTTAGTGTTGGTCAAGGAATAAAGTTCAAAATAACAAAGAACCAGGCTTTTATATCAATCAAAAGTATTGCTTCTATTAAAAAAATGTAACAAATATGTCAACCAAAATATAGAAATCGCTGATTGAATCCCTTACTTGCAAGCATAAATGACGGCAAAAAAACTACACGAAGCTTTAATAATTTTGCCCCAGGAGCAACACAGCGCTACCACTCTACTGACGATGAAAAAGTTAAACATAGCAAACCCTACTCTGAACCTCACCGCAGATGCCAAACAAACCTCTCTATAGCCTGCTCATGAATGACGGAAGATCAAAGTTGCTTTACTCGGTCGCCGACTGTCGAACCTCACCAGATAGAACCCACGAACATTGTCACAACCAGTGCTAGCTTCTGTTGCCCAAAGATGTTGCCTTTCAAGATTCAATTTCAAATGAGGCAAGAAGATCCACTCTCTCTGCTTTTTGCCCCATTCTTAATGGTGTTTTTGACTTTTACCAATTGGAATTTATTATAAAATGACCTCATGGGACTTGACAGTAATTTGTACATTTCCTGAGACTATTTCTTCATATTTTTGCTTCCATGGGACTGCAGTGTAATTTTCCCTAATTTTTAATTATATTTAACACTTTAAATTCTAAATTTTTCTCATATTCATTAGAACTTATTTATTTAGTATTAATGACTAAAACCATGTTTCTTTCTTTGTTTTTTTCCACGACCCCATGATTGAAAACATATTTGGAAGGTATATTCTTATTCACCATATGGTACTAATAATGTAAATTTGAGATATTATATAACTTATATTAATTTTAAATTTTAATTTTTTCAATACATTTCTTTTTTTAACAATGTTAAATACATTTCTTGCACAATCATTTATAAACACATCTATTTAAGTATACATCTATTAAAAGAATTATTGACATTTTAAACTAAGTTTTCTATGTCGTATTAATTAGATTAATTAAGTCTTTATCTCAACATGGAAAAAAATTAACTAATAAATATTTGCAAAAGTAAAAAAATAAATTAATAAAAATAAAAGAACTCTTAAATTACTTAAACACACTAGTGGAAAAATCAATTTTAAGACCGGGTAAAAATGACATTTTAGACCGGTTTCAGATGCGGTCTTGATACAACCAGTCTAAAACATTTGCTACTTTTTAGACCGGTTAAGAAACTAGTCTAAAAAAATAAGGTTTTAGACCGGTTATTTATACAGTCAGTCTAAAAATAAAGACATTTTAGACTTATTATTAAAATAACTGGTCTAAAAATTCATTATTTTAGACCGTTATTCAAATAACCGGTCTAAAAAGTATGACTTTTTAGACCTGTTATTTGAATAACCAATCTAAAATAATGAATTTTTAGACCTGTTTCATAGACAACCGGTCTAAAATGTCATTTTTTAAACTAGTTGTATAAATAACCAGTTTAAAAAGCTTCCATTTTTTTTAAAATTTTATTCCTTTTGAAACGTTACCCAGCAAGTCATTTCCCCTATTAAAATATTTTATCCAGCAAGCAGCCATTTCAACGACATCCAAATAAATTCTTCTCTTACACATTATAACAAACACCTTATACAGAAGCATTTTCATCAAGCATTACTGGATGGTGTAATACTTACATCATTCTTCCTACACCACATGTACATTCCATAGAAGCAACAACAATAAATCATTCTTCCTACACCCGAAATAAATTATTCTCTTACACATTTAGATTTCGTCAAGCATTTTAGAACATAAATTTCAAATGGTGTAACTTACATCATTCTTCCTACGTACACCCGGCCACATTCCATAGAAGCAACAACAATAATTAAATCATTGAAAATCAACACATTATCACACAATTGAAAAATTAAGGTATGCTACTACACATTTTTATTCCCTTGTTTTAATATTATAGTTTGACAAAAAGAAATCAAAACTTTAGCTAATAATATAATCAAAACACTTTAATTGATGATAGAGGATCTACCGAGAAAGAATATGTACAGTAGATAGTAATCCATCGTTGATGATCACTAGATGGCTCCAGAGCATCTATACTAGGACACCTCATATCCTTCATTTTCCTGTGACGACAACAAAAACAGTAGTTTTATATATATAAAAACCAATATAATATACATAATTCAAATATAATTCATGATAATTACTTTAGCTAGCTAATCTTCAAAGTAGTTTTATAAAGGGATATCCTCCCGTATCCCTTTATGATGATCGTTTCTTGTGCCGTATTCATTTTCTGCTTTATCTTCTTCATTCAATTCTGGTAGACCCCTAGTAAGAGATGGAGTCTCAAGAAGATCATTCATTGAACAACTTTCCTAATTAATGTCAACGATCCTTTCTCCTTGGAGAGCTACAGATCACATTTTATTTGCCTGATCAGTAATATTGAACCCTTGTTTCACCTGATATGCTATAATAAAGGTTCATCTCCAAAACTTCTACTATTCAGATCAACTAATGTAAATCCTAACTGATCGATCATCACACTATGGTTGACATCAAGCCACATGCATTTGAAAATGGGAAATTTAATTTTAACATAATCAACCACCTAAATCTCTTCAATAACCCTATAATAAGGTATGGTTGCCAATCAGGGTTCTTATCTTTCAAACAAGAGAAGTGCATAGATTCAGCCACTAACATAACACCATTGTTCTGGACGATGCTCCTATCATCTAGGGACTTAGTGTAAAATGTATAACCATTGATAACAAATGAAGTCAAACTTATAAAATCAACCTTAGGACCATGTGCTAACTATTTAATTGTATCAGAGACACATTCTTCTCCGTCAACCTTTTGTTTGAACCAATGTACAAAAGTTTTGTTATGCTCCCTAATTAACCTTTGTTCAATCATTTGACTATTTCCTTTCCAAACTTCTTTTTAATCATTAATGTAATATTGAACTTTATCAACATTATTCAAGATGTACAAGTGGACTTGTTGCAATTTATCAGGATCCACACTCTTTACTGAAGCCCCTCGTCTACCCCCTTCTTTATCAGGACATTCAGGAAGCCCAATATGTCTTCCATTTGACAAGTAATCTTGACAAAACTCCATGGCTTCTCCAGAAGCATATTTCTGAACAATAGATGCTTTAGGCTGATGTGCATTCTTCATATACCCTTTTAGGATTTTCATAGTTCTTTCAATTGGGTACATCCATCATAAATCGATAAGGCCACACAACTTTATCTCCCTCACTAGATGAATAATTAGATGTACCATGATATCAAAAAAAGAAGGAAGAAAAAACTTCTCAAGCTGGCACAAGATCAGATATTATTCATTTTCCAATTCATCCAATCTTTCTGTCTTAATGACTTTACTACAAATAGCATTGAAGAAAAAACAAAGTCTAGTCAAATATGTTGAAGATCATATTTGACAATGCCTCAAATAGCTACTGGGAGTAGTTGTTGCATTAAGACATGACAATCATGAGACTTTAGCCCTACTAACTTCAAGTCTTTCATCGATACTAGCTTCTTAAAGTTTGAAGAATACCCTGGAGGAACTTTGATGCCATGTAAACATTCACAAAAGCTTCTTTTCTCAACCTTAGACAAAGTATGAGATGTAGGAGGAACAAAAGTTCTCTTACCATATGGCCTTGGATGCAAGTCTTCTCGTATTCTCATTTCTTGCAAATCCAATCCTGCCTTCATGACATCCTTAGAACTACCTTGTATGTTAAGTAGTGTCCCAACAATACTATCACATACGTTTTTCTCCACATGCATGAAATCAATACAATGTGTCACATCAACATTGGGCCAATAGGGAAGATTGAAGAAGACAGACCTCTTTTTTCATTTATTTTTTTTATTACTATTCTTTACAGTCTTACCAAAGATAACATTGATATTTTGCACCTTTTCATAAACTTGCTCCCTAGTCAATGCCTTCGGAGCATCTTCAAACTCTTGTCCACCAAGAAAAGCTTTCTTTAATCTACGACATGGGTGGCCCTATCTAAGAAATCTCCTATGGCCAAGATAAACCATCTTTCTTCCATGTTGAAGTTGATGGTAGCATGTGCTTTCTTCACAAATCGGACATGCTTTATGGCCTTTAACACTATATCTTGACAAGTTTCCATATACAGGGAAGTCATTTATAGTATAAAAGATCATGGCTTGCATTTAAAAAACCTCCTTCTTGTTCGCATTAAAGACATCAACACCTTCATCCCACAACTCTTTTAGGTCCTCGATCAAGGGTTCTAGGTAAACATCTATGTTATTTTTGGGTTATTTTGGTCCTGAAATCAACATATACAACATGATGTACTTTCATTTCATCTATAATAGAGGAGATAAGTTGTAAATTACCAATAGAATAGGCCATGAACTATGTATACTGCTTAGCCTGCCAAAAGGATTCATGCCATCTGTGTTAAGCCCAAGCCTAAGGTTCCTAGGTTCTTTGCCGAAGCTAGCAAATAATTGATTGACTTTCTTCCATTGAGAAGAATCAACCGGATGTCTAAGCTTTCCATCGGATATCCTCTTATCCGTATGCCATCTCAAATTTTTGCATCGTTTTCATTAGCAAACAAGCGCTTAAACCTTGGTATGATTGGAAGATACCACAACACTTTTACAGGGGTGTTATTTGATTTGTACCTTGAGGTTTCACATATCAGACACTATTGTTTCCTTTCATACTCTTTTCTATACAATATACAATCATTAGGACATGCATGGATCTTTTTATACTTCATTCCTAGTGGACACAGTATTTTCTTAGCATCATAGTATCGACAAGGCAACACATTATCATTTGGAAATATGTCTTTAAAAGCCTCATGCGTTTATGGAAAACTCTTGTTTCTATCTATGCCATGCTTTTAAGCTTACCAATTTCAATACTACTTTCAAATTTTTTACACCCCGGGTACATTAGCTTCTCAGCATCACTGCAGATATTACCATGTGCATGTGATTGCTCAAAAGCCTCTTCTCCTACATCACAAATAATATCCTCTATTCGATCATCCATATCCATGTCATTATCATCAAAGGCCACTCCCCCTATTGAGATGAACTTGGCATTTCTAATTCTGCACGGCAGCGTCAACCGAGGTTAAAATGAAGTCCTCAAATTTATGGCACTGATAAAGGGAAGTCATGACAGAGGAGGATAGTCATGGCAGAGAATAGAGGTGATAACGGAGGAGCGTGATGATGATCAAAGAACATTGACGAGGACACACATCTACGAGCATGGCGGAGGAGCGTGACAATGATCAATGAACTAGTGGCATTGACCAAAACAAGAATAGGGCATAATGGAGGAGTTCAGAACAAGCAGGGACAGAGCTTACTGAGAAATGGATAGCGATACGAGAAGAAAGGGTTTAGAGAGCGTGAGATCAAGGCGCAGGAATTTTGCATGAAAACACATTTAAGACCGGTTGTCAGTAACAACCGGTCTTAAAAACACATTTTAGACAAGTTTTACAAAAAACCAGTCTAAAATATTTGCTATTTAAGATCGGTTATTTATTTCAACCAGTCTTAAAAGTTAAATTTTTTTTAATTTTTAAATGATTTTATATTTTAGACCGGTTTTGTATATAACCGGTCTAAATAATCTATTTTAGACACGTTATTTTTAGAACCGGTTTTAGAAGTTATCTATAATTATAAAACTACTACCGGTCATCTTTTTATTCCTTATCCTCTATAACCGGTCTAAATGCGGCAGTATAAAAAGCCAATTTTCTACTAGTGACAATTATAGTCAAAATTAGGGAATTAGTAGTGAGGGAGGGTAAATTAGTAAATAAAATTTAATTAAAAAGTAAAAATCTTTAATGGGGTTAACGGTTTGGACTTAAATGTTTGTTTTCAAGATAGATGGGAGGTTCGTATAATTAAGGCAAAATGCAAAGGAAGTCAGAGTATTTTACTCTAAAAATAACTATATATAATAAAAAAATAAGGCCAATACATTACAGTTATTAACTAAGAACCATTGTATATGCCTTTAATATATTACGGTTCAAAATTGTTATTTATCTATGCATAGAATATATAGCACCTTCACATATGACTGTTCAAAGCCATTATATAAGGTCAATAATAATCGTTATATATGTGCAATTTTGTAGTAGTGTTAGATTTTTCACTCTCCTTATTTTTTCTATCTCCTTAGCTTCTGTTTGCTACTTTGCTATATGACACTTATGGCAAATTGGCAAAGTGAACTCCATTTGTTTATGTACAAGACACCTACAACAAGGTAACTATTATGTTTCTTGGATGAGTTGCCAAAATGACTTGGCGACTGATCCAAAATATAGTCTCTTTAGTGCTGCATTGGGTAGGAGGTGGGTGGACACACTCCTTAGCTTGTAGCTCATATTAATGATGAGCACCATGCTGCTCACTGAGATATGCATGGTTTAAATATATTTTTAATAGTATATATTTAAAATTATCAATTAATATTTTTTTTTTGAAAAAAATTATCATTTTTAAAAAAAACTAAAACTTGAGATATTATTTTTATTTTAGATTTTGTATACACTAAAATAATATCTTTTTTGAAATGAAAGTAAATAAAAATTAACTTGAACCATCAAAAATAGGTATGCAATTACTTTGATTAGCATTGAAACTCATTCCATAAATGGGAGTTGGGTGCTGGTTGCGGCTGATTGGTTTTGTTTGTCTCTACTTATTACTATATAATCGCCAATATATGACGGTTATTATTGACTATAAATCACAGTTACAAATCGTCATATATATGCTCGACGCAGATATATAATAGTTCTAAACCATGATTTATTCAGTACCTATTATAATGATTTTGATATAACACTGGTCATATATTGAGAATTGGTAAGGCCATAATGTGGGTGATGTAGGAAAAAAGGGCTTACGTAAACTACTGTTATGTAATCAGTAATGTTGGTATAAAACATAATGGTCTCTTGTAAACAACCATTATTTATTTAGTAGCATACACAATGATTTTTATGTAAGAACCATAACTTTAATAATATTAATAAATAACATGTCTCAAATAGACAACTGTTATTTATTTAGTGACATAAATAACATTTTATCAGTAGGAATTGTGAACATTTACAATACATGACAGTTTTTATATAATGATCGTGATGTATGGATTTAAGAGTTTTCAAGTGAGAGTTTCTGAGCTAGTTGGACTCATCTGTATATAATAGAATAGTGTCAAACTCCTTAACATTTCGATATACACAGAGTGATAAAGGCAAAGTTCCACAGGCATACAGTGTAATCTCCCGAATTTTGGGACTAGAGGCTTTAGAATAAGCCAAAATTAAGCAGACTGCTAAGCCCCGATCTAGCAGGTGTCTTAAACTTATTCCCTAACATTTCTTATATCTATGAGGTATTAAAGGGAATAAAATGGTGAATTAAAGAGTATGGGAAATTTATATACAAAAATGGAATTAACTCTTGGGTTTTCTAGATATCCCAATGTTTTTGGTGAAATCACCTATGCGGTAATGAGCTTATCATGTGATTTTGTATGGACAAATGATGAGAAAAAATTATGAGATTTTACAGGATGAAAGTAGACATCCTAAGATTTAATTTGATAGGTACATATAAATCAATTACAACTATATACAAAAAGTTATGAATTTTTGAAGTTTACCCAGCGAAATTGATTATTTTTTGGAACAGCATGCAAAGATTGAAAATATGGGAATTTTGTGCTTCTAGCTAGTAAAAGGCTATATTTTGCTTTGAAATTAGACTTAATAATGGTTCTATAGCCTTTAGAATCACTCCAATTCATTTTTTTCTCAGATTAGTTATGATTTTTCAAAGTTTGGTAGAAAAATTGTGAGAAAATCTGAAAATAAGAATTATGATATCATCATAATAAAATATGACATAAGCAAGCATATGATATAAGGAAAATCTATATCTTCTTCATTTTATTTTCGTGCAGTATCATGGAGAAATAGAGAGAGATTTTAGAGAGAGAAGAGGAAGAAACTCGCAAGTTAGGTCAATTTCTTTGGTGAATTCTTACCTAATGCGTATAACCATGTTCCTAAGCTTCTCTTTCATGTTCTTTAAGGTGTTACAAGCTCAATTTTCATGGTTAATAAGGGCTAGGGTTCAGCTATATTAGGGAAAAGCTAGAAGGAGCTTGAAGTAACTTCCAAACCTTCGTATATTTACTATTCTGGTTCTTGTGGACAATTTAATCGGTGAAATTTCATCGGATTGTCTTTGTTTGTAAATTTTGGAAATGACGTGGCCTAGGGGTTATGCTGCCAAAATTTGGTCTAAATGGTAGTTGTAACGTAATTAAATAGTTAATAAAGTAGTTAGGAGTAGCAAGGAACACGTCTGCGGGTCAGATTTAAAAAACCCCAATTTTCCCCAGATTTTCTTAGATTTCGACTAGTACTAGAAAATGGTCTTAGAGTTGGATTTTAATAATTTGATGATTCCATTGAGTTCATAAGCGAAAACTAGGTGGGGTTATAGTTGGACACCTTTTTGGAAAAGCCTGAAAAAGCATAATTACGAAAATGCCCCTTGAAATCCTTAGAGTGGGCCTGCCGAGGGCAATTTTGTCTTTTGGCAGTGAATTTGATAATTTTGAGTCTGGAAATGGATTCCTTGGGAAGAAATATATTAGGATAGCCCAGGTTAAAATTTCAGGAAAAGTGCAGCCAGACCGGGTATGGAAGGGTCGAGCCGAGTCCCCGAGGGCATTTTTGTAAATTTTCACCATAGGCTAATATAACCATTTTAAACACTATGTAAGTGCCAAAAATGGTACATGAATGGGTTTTAGCCTAATTCTTGTACATTTGACATTTTAGGACCAAGTTGAGAGCCTGAGGGCTTGGCACACAAATCGAGGAGCCCCTTTAAGGATCAAGTAAGGGCGATTAAGGTATGAGACTTACCTTATTTGCATGTATTTGATATCTCTGCTTGTGTAGTGATGTATGTGATTGCTTTACTTGATTGTGTAGATCATATTTGAATAAATGAAGCTCTATTTTTGCTTTCGCTGTAGCCATAGTCTTGTTGCGTGAAACATTGAGCGTGAGAAAATGTCATTATTGGGCATACATCTAGTTAAAGCTAACATGTCATACACATAGCATCTATCATACATGTATTATGGTATCTGTTTCCTACTAAGATTCTCTCGAATCTAACCCTCTCTACCAACAATTTAGACAAGTGAATATAGAAGATATGCTGAGAACAAAGAAGAGAGTTATATGAGAAAATTGCAATGGTGGAACAAAGACAGAAAGATGTCTCTATTTCATTGGGATATCCTAGAGCCTTATGCGGCTACAAGGTTTGTAATTATTATGTGCAAACCCTTATGGGGAATTCCTGTAATCATGCACATATTATCAGTATATTTATGCTATTCCTATATTGCCCACCGAACCACGCATTAATATTCCCCTATAAGTCAAAATAAGATAAGGGTGTGACATTTTGGTATCAGAGCAAGGATTCTGGCTACAGAATTATCTGCTTAGAATAAGTGTGGTGGTTCTGGCAATATGATAGTATAATGATAAGCTTGATTATATAGTGATAGGAACAATGAAGTAAATTACTTCAGCTAGTTCGCAAGTTCCTGAAAGAAACATACTCACCAGGGGGAAACAGTGGAATACCAGGAAGGCAGTGCTTGTTACCATACTAGAGAGAAGATGGTATAAGGATGACTCGGACCTCGAATGAGTAGATCCAAGTAAGGCCAAAGTGTGGAGCCTCATTCTAAAACAGAATCAACTTATGGCTGATCAACATCTAGCCATAGTTGTTAGTAGTTAAGTTAAATGAATATAAGCCATAAACAGACAAGACAGAGATAGATATGGGTTTCGTTACCAATCCTAGAGTTAGAGCCGTATACATGATATATGGTTTACAACCGGATCGAGGGTTATGGGAGAATGTCCGGAGCATATACCTGCGGGATGTCCATGAGTACGACACCCCAGTGGCCAAGTACATAATATACATGGATAAACTGACCCTAGTGGCCGGTGGTCAAGGATAAGTTAATTTAGGGATTTCAGATGACAAAGGGATCTATACAACACTGCACTTCTTTCCAGATATAGTGTTCTGGCATGAAAGAAGAATGGGATTGCAAAGCGGAGTCAGACAGACAACTTTATAGACATCAGGGAACATATCAGGGTACGTATTTAGGTTCTTGTACTGGCACGAATATGAAGCCCATAAACATTGTTTAGTTGACCGATGATAGTTGGAACGACTCTCGAGATAAGGGCAGTCTCAGGGTACTGATGAATGGTAATAGATACAATAGGTATTTGCGTTTTGGCAAGGGTGCACAAAAGTTAAACGTGCTCAACCTATAGAAATCGTAGGATGGGTGACGCCCTGGGAAGTTACATGTACATGTTGTGATATGTCATGTAATAGGAGTAAGCACATGCTTACAGTAGTTTAGAGGACTGTATGTTGTTACAGGTCTTCCCTGGCTACTGTAAACATTTGCTATATGTGATTTCAAGAGTCCTTGTGTAACCAACACTTGTAAAATGATAGAAATACCTTGTGATAATATGATATTTATCTCTTTCTTGTTTCATATAGTAGAACACGAAGATAGTAAGGTTAAGAGATTCAGATGCTGGGCAGAGTCAGGAAGTTAGACGTAACCTAATACAAAAAACATATGGCAAGATAATAGAACAACAAACAATGATCAATGATCATCAGGAAGGTTATCCAGGAAAGGCTAATGTAGTAACTATAATCTCTCGTACACTATGTTATTGTTAATATGTTGTATGTTCTGTATTATGTGATATGAACACGTGCTTAGGGTACATTACCTAACTGCAGTTTGTGTAATGCCCTAAATTTCAATTAAGGGCTAATGATAATTATGGAATTAAAGTGGAATAATTATGTGTTTTCTGGCTATATTAATTAATATGCCATGATTAGTGGAAACTGAAAGAATGAAATTGTTGGGCAATTAGTTAGTGATTAATATTGAAATTAATTACTAGCTAAGAGGAAAATTGAGATATGTGATTAAATGGCTAATGGAGGGATTAGAGTAGTTAATTGGTTGCTTATGTTATGAGAACCAATGAAGTGGTGACAAGTGGCAAGCTTGTAAGATGAGTGAGTGTTGGAAAAGTCAATGTATTATTTTAATGTTTTCCTCTCTCTCTCTCTCTCTCTTTCTTCTTTCCCTCATTCTCACTGAATCGGTATGGGAGGGAGTATCATTACATCTCATCTCTCTCATCTCACTCTTCACTCTTCTCTCTCTTGTTCGACCATGGTTGCCAAGGAAAGAGAAAGGAAATGCTTGGTATTAAGGTGAGTAAATGATCTCCTTTGCTTAAACTCTTTTCTCTAAAGCTGTTCCTTGAGTTGAGAGCTTTATTTTGATGGTTGTAGTTTCTCCATTGGTGGTGATTTGAGGAATCATGAAAATTTGGTAGTTGGAGAATCAAGAAGTGTCTTTGAGAAAGTTGATAAGGTAAGTGAAACCAATCTTTCTATCTATGTTTCATGCCATTTGATGAAGTTTGAAATTTTTGGTATTTATGGCCTTAAATTCAAAAATGAGTGTCATTGGGGAGTTTGGCATGTTATTGGCATGAAAATGGTATTTGGGTATGTTTTTTGAATAGATAGATTAATTTAGGAAGTGAAGTGTAAAGTTTGGTGATTTTGGGAATTTCAGTGTTTATGTTGCCCAAAACCAAAACATGATAATTGAATAGGATTTTGGTAATTTTGATGGTTCCATGTGATTCCTTGGATGGTTTTGTGTGGAAGTAGCCTTGAGTAAGAGTTTGAGACCATTTATCAATTGGGCAATTGTTGAGAAATGCTGTCAGTGTTTCTGTGTTTTCTGGTTTTTGATAGGATCACTTGACTGACTTGGGGTTCACTTGAGTGTGGGATGAATGTCACTCGGGTGAGGTTGAGTATCACTCGAGTGCTGTGTGTATATTCTGTTTCTCTTCAGCTTTCTGTTGTGCTTCCGTGATCAAAATCCAAAAGTGTGTCTTAACACTCACAAGTGTCAAGCCATCACTCGAGTACTCTTGTCATTGTTCGAGTGATGTTCCCTTCTGAAATTTTCTTGTGCACTCGGGTGAGCACTTCCTGGACCTCACCTTAGGGGACTCAGGTGAGTGTTAGGCTTCCACTCGAGTGATTGTGTTTGTGCTCGAGTGCAATGAGCAACTCTGGGTTCTGCTGTTTCTTTGTGCTCTCGGGTATTCAGTCGCTGTTGTTCACTCTCTAGTGCCCGAGTGTTGACCATACCATCACTCGAGTGAGGCCATCTTTACTTGAGTGTCTCAGTAAAAATTATCAGTTTTGAGTTTTGAAAAAGGGGATCTTTGGGGATAATCTTCCAACCCTTTAGAGTAATTGATAAAGACATTCGTGGGTATTAAAAGAGTAGTGATGATAACCAATGATAAGTGTTATGGAAGTGAGAATTTGGAATAGTGAATAACCCTATGTCCTTGATTTGGTTATAGGGTTGAGTATTCATCCTGATTATGGTTCGATATCCGCTCGGATCGCGAGTAGCCGATGCTGGAGCATACGTAGAAAGAATAAGGGAAGGGAATTTACCTCTCCTGCATGTATTTGATAATTGTGTTAGTGTATTGATGCATGTTATTGCTTTGACTGATTATGTGAAACATATATGAGTGATTGAAGCTCTTTCAACTTATGCTATGACCATAAGTATATTGTTTGAACATTGAGCATGCTGAAATGTCATTGTGTGAACATGAATTATGTATTGCAAGCATGTCATACATTAAATACTTATCTTGCATGCATATTGGTATTGTTTTCCTACTGAGATTCCCCATAATCTCACCTTCCCCTACCAACAGTGTAGATAGGGCAAGTGGATCAAGATAAAGCAAGCAACTAAGGGCGGCTAGGTCTCCTTATGGGCAAGTGCATTGGTAGTGGGTTATCGTTATAAGTTGGTATAATTGTATATGTTTGGTTGTATAGATATTTAGATGATAGATTGGAATGTGAATTTGGAAAGAGTACTATGTAATCCCCATTTGAGAAATTGAAAAGGGCGTATATGCCCTATGAATCTTTAGTGAAGGTTTGATCCCGGGATTGTCGGGATTATTATTGTGCACTCTGATATATTATGAAATGTCACTTATCTTTGTGTAGTAATTGTATTAGGAAGGTGAATGTGAGACTAGGTGAATTATCTTTCGAAGTGTATTTATGAAAACCCCATCTGATAAATGGGTTAGTAAATGAGTTTTGATTTTTAATGGTCTTTATTTTACTTTAATTGCGTAATCCGGATATTAATTACGGCATGGGGGTTACAGTTTGGGACTCAGCTAAGGTATATAAACATTACCTGGTTGTGGTTGGGTGCCCAGCCAAGGTATGCGAATATTATCTAGCTATGGTGTGAGAAGTGTATATGTACTGTCCGATAGGAAGTGTACATATACCATTTGGCCTAGTAAGGACCCAACTATGATGCACTATTTACATAGCTATGATGCACTATTTACCTAGCTATGATTTAGGACCTAGCTGAGGCACACTAATCTTACCTAGCTGTAGTCGGTGACTTGGTTGGTCTGTATGGTCAACAGTCACACAACCTATATGGTCTGTGGTGACATATATAAAGAGAGATTGGGATGGGCCCTAGTGTAGTAGGGCAGAATGGTGGCCAAATACCTCTCAACAGCACCTGTGCTAACAATCCTAGATCTACAGTCGACATTTATAGTCTACACAGATGCAAGTAGGCATGGATTGAGATGTGTTCTGATATAACAGGGCAAAGTAGAGGCATGTGCATCTCAATAGCTGCAGCCTCATAAAATTACTTTCCCATTCATGTTACAGTGCACACAATATAATTAGTATGGGTCAAATAGTAATTTGATCTTGAACAGTGCATACAGTACGACCAGTAAGGGTCAAATAGTCATTTGGTCCAGAACATCGAATAGGCAGGCATAAATACAGATAGATATATTGCTGGTATGTCCCAGTGTACATGTTTGTACAGGGCAGTGACACAAGGATACTCAGTGTTGTGTGAATAGAACGGCATAAACCGTAAGGCTGAATACACTAGATAGTGTCCCAACAAGGTAATGAGGCCTTGAATAATGAACTGAGTGTTCTGATGAACAATTAATACAATAATGGGTTGGATGGCCCATGAACACAAAATAGAGAACAAAGGCGATAAGACCCAATATGTATGCTTTCATGGGGTAATGGCCTTGGGTAGTAAGACCGATAAACATTTTATGTAGTAATGAACTGTGTGGCCTATATATACTAAACAAGAAGCATATGTGAATAGTAATGGGTTAAATGTGTGGAGGCTAATAGGCATTTCACACACATACATAGGAAATAGAAAAAGACGCAACTAATCAATCTATGATCGAGAGGCTCATACCCTGACATGGCTAGGTGGGTTGCGCTGCACTCGTTGCTTGTAGTGGAGAGCTGGGCGTAAAACATGTGAGTTGAGGCGGTGAGGCCTAATGAATTAAGCACTATGGGAATGTACTAGTGGGTCCTGTGTTTGATTAGATGCTACATACTATGTACTAAATGAATGATGAATGCTGAATAATATCTGAGAACTTTGATGAGAAAATGATGATTGTATTGCATGATCGATGAGCTTGCATATGAAAGAGATAGATTGAATATGACCATTATGTTGTATGGCTTGTGAGCCTGCACATGATAAAAGGATGGATTGAGTGATAAAAAGGGATCCCCAAATAGTAAACGTTCAAATTTCAAGGACGAAATTTATTGAAGAGGGGGAGAAATGTAATATCCCGAATTTTGGGACTGGGGGCTTTGAAATAAGCCTAAATTAAGCGGACTGCTAAGCCCCGATTTAGTAGGGGTCTTGAATATATTCCCTATCATTTCTTATATCTGCGAGGTATTAAAGGGAATAAAATGGTGAATTAAAGAGTATGAGAAATTTGGTGAATTAAAGAGTATGGGAAATTTGTATACAAAAATGGAATTAAATCTTTGGTTTTCTAGATATCCCAATATTGAGGTCCAAAGTAGAGGAATATAAGAAAATAATATTTGGCCAATACTAATGTTAATTTTGGTCATGGGATATTAGAAATTAAAGGTAAACAATCACTAGTACAAATGTTAATTTTGATTTAGTGGGCGTATTCAACCAAGAAAAATGACACTACTGTCTTAGGAATCTGACGTTAAAAGACCATGTTTGCCAGTTTATAAGAAAACTAGATGGGAAACAAACTCTCGATTCATAGAAAGCGTTTAAGCCGTTACTAGATGTAAAACCAGAGGAAGGTGTGAGCCAAAATCACAACTACTGTACATAATCATGCTTTTATCTAATTTGTCTTATCTTTTCAGCAGCTTTTGTCTAATATGTTTTAGCTTTTCAATAATTTTTCACTTTCTTTCCTGTTAATTTCTTCACATAAATTATGCCGATCATTCGTGTCAAAAATTTTTCAAACTTCTTTGAAAAATTCTTGATTTGCATGATCTTGTTGTCGCTGTTTTAGTGTTATGTATATGTACTCTTCCACTTGAAAACACAAATGGTCAGAGAGAAAAGAAAAGAAAAAGGGTATCACACAAAAAAGTAGATTTACATCTATTTGCATTTTTGGGGAAACTGATTTAGTTAAGGATGGAGAGTTTCTAATTGTAGCAAACAAACTTGGAAGTGCATTAGTCACTAGAAAGATCAATTTTGTATGGGGGAGGCATCCAGGGCCTAAGGGGAAGTGTGGCCATTGCTACAACCATTAATGGAAGTAAAGGTTTGAGTGTAAAGGTAAAGGAGTTAGATGGCCAACTCTTTTCCTTAGGACAAGAGTTATAGGTTTGCAACTTGCTGGAACGTATGGGACGTATGTTCTACAGGGCTGAAGCTTTTATCACTATACCCGGTGGTTTGGAAACGTTGGATGGGATTTATGGCGTTGCATATTAGGCTAATTTAAACTATCACAAAAAGCCATTAGGATTGTTAAATGTTAATGGTGTTTATACCCTAAGCGACTTGTTATTCCATAATTTCTGCACCAACTGCTGATCAACTGCAAACCTATTAACCTAAACTAGATCTATCTTTCAAACTGCTTGATCAACTGCAAACCTATTAACCTAAACTAGATCTATTTGTCAAGCAAATAGGTGGGCAATCTTTAGATAGCAGTCAGAAGCAGGATCCAGATCCCACTCTTCGGTTGTAACTTTCCTTAATCTCTTGGTTTTACTCTTAACATTTTGGTTTTTCTTTATTATGTGTTAATGTTAAAAAAATCTCTATGCCCTAGAAGACATTGGGGATAATGTCTGATGTAAGTTGGCGGAGGAGTAGTAAAAAAGAGAGAAAAGAGGAAAAAAAAGGAAAAAAATTATTAAGTATTGTAAGATGTTGTGATGAAATAAATTTATTTATTAGTAGCCCATTTTTCAATTTTTCTATTTCTTTAGCCCTTCATATCATGTTTTATATTCCTTTTACCTTAACCCCATTACAACCCTTAATAAGTCCTTTTGATTTGAATTATGCATGAGAATTAGGTAATGGAGATTGAGATTTTTACCAAGTCTATGGTAGTGCAATTTTGTTGGTTGAATTTGGCAAAACACTTACCTTTAAACACTTAAGAGATCGAGAGAATGAGTAGCAATTACAAACTCGGCTTATTCATTTTCAAATAAAGTTACTAGTTTATATTTTTGTTGATTCATGAATACTATGATCTCTTTATTTTTCAATTGTGTTCTTGCTTATGACTTGACACTTCTAATTTTGTTAGCACTAATTCGTCACTCCTTGTCCAAGGACGTCTAAGAGCTAAGTGTAGGAGAATTTGATATGTAAAATATTTACATATTTATTTTCCCTTATATGATGATTTTGTGGATGATATTTGAGCTCAATTTAATGAATTTGAGTGCAATTAATAAATAAATAAATAATGATTTTGAAATAAAATAGAATTCCTTGAAAAATACTAAATTAGACCCTCATTCAGTTTTCAGGCAATATCTAGAGCTCTAGATGTCGGATTGGGATGTTCTATATATGGATAAAAAGCTAAGAAAGAGCTCTACAACTTTTATGTTGAGATCAAAACCAGTTTAATCTCCAAGGGTTTTGAATTTTGCTTGGAATTTGAGAGCAGGAATCATCTAGCATTCCACCAACCATTCCATCTACCATATTTCATCTACCACTTCATCTTCCTTTTAATCTACTACTTCATCTACCACATTCTATCTACCACTTTATCTACCCTACTCCATTCTTCCTTATATATAGCCACCCTCTCCTTCACATTTTAGAAACTATTTCATATCCATTTCTTTCCTCTCTTCTCCACATACACCATCTTAGAGTAGTTTCATGCATTGTATTTAATTCTTGCATGCCTCCTACATGAAAGGCTTAGGTAGTCCATCTTTACGGATGGTATAGGTTGCCACCTACATGGAAGGTTTTACCTCCTAAAGGGACAGCTAGATTTTCTCCATTTTCATTTATCTAGTTGTTGTATATGTATGTTTTAGAATTTATTAATTAAGTTGTATGCACTACTACAAACTAGACTTTTTACGTCCCTAAAGGACGCCCCTTTTTAAGTTAGGGACGTCCAAAGTTCAATATTTGGCGGGAGGATATGGCGCTAGATGAATTTGACAAAAAAAAATTTCCAACACTTTATACGTCCCTAGTTTCAACTGGGGACGTCTAAAGTGGGCTTTAGACGTCCCCAAGGAAGCTGGGGACGTCTAAAGTAAGCATTAGACGTCCCCATTTTGACTGGGGACGTCTAAAGCTTACTTTAGGCGTCCCCATTTTGACTAGGGACGCAGAATCATGCAGAACCATCACTTCATTCACTGTATATGGCAGCTTTACCTTGTGTGCCAAAGCCATACCCGTGAGTGTCTCCAGATTTCCACTTCCCCTACTGCATTCGTTTTCTCTCTTCTCCTAAACCCATGAGCTGAGTTTCATAACTCCTTCACTAAACAAGTGCCAAAGCCATACCCATGAGTGTCTCCAGATTTCCACTTCCCCTACTGCATTCGTTTTCTCTCTTCTCCCAAACCCGTGAGTTGAGTTTCATAACTCCTTCACTGAACAAAGGCGTACCTCCCCTCCCCTGCATTTTTCTTCCCTCTTCTCCCATTCCCGTGGCCGTGTGGGTCTTGCTATTTGCTGCTGCTGCATTCTCAGAATTATTCAGTTGCGTTTTTGGGTTTCCTAAAATCATGTGCATATGAGGCGTGAGTTGGATTATTATGTGAAGCAATTAAGAATTTATAGAAAAGCTTGGATTCTGTGTTTCTAGATTGTTGCTGCAATTGGATTCTGCGTTTCTGGATTGTTGCTGTGTGCACTTGGTTCTACGTTTCTGGGTTATATTGTTGCTGCATGCACTTGGATTCTGCACTTGGTTTCTGAGAAAATCAGGTGCCTATGTTTTGTGTAATGTAAATAATTATTTTGGGGGATAGATCTTGTTTATAATGTAAGCTCATGTGATTCAAATGAGTTGTTTATATTAAGAAAAAATTGAATTAATGTTAGAATATGTCAAACCTTATGTATGTTGGGGTCATTTATCATATTTGTTTAGACATTTAAGAATCACTTGCAATCCAACTGAACCCTTACAAAATAAAAAACTTCAAAACTTGACATGGTTCTCGGGTCACTCTATATATTCACTTGTTAAATTGTGTGTTTTTTTAAGTTTTAAAAATTTATAACTAATACTATTGAGTTTGCATAACTTGTCTTCTTTGCTTTTATACATATAGAGAAATTTTTTTGAAAAATTTTGAATAAAAAAATTACATTTTGGAAGTTTGGATTTTGATTTATGAATATTCTAAAAGTTGTTTGATTTGATCTTGAAAGAATTGAGTTTGATTAGGATTTGGTTCTACCTTCTTAGAGTGTTAGTAGGTAGGCATAGAATTTGGCTTTGGTAATTAACTTTAGGAAGCCAAAGACTAGTGAGGAATTGAGGCTAAATATTTATTTCTTTTAAGAGAGGGTATATTTAGTGCAATTTCATCTCTAGAACTTATAGTCTTGAATCTCTTTTAAAATTTAAAACTCTTTTTGAATGATAAAAAATAATTTAGGCATTTAATTTTATAGCTAGTTTGGCCAAATGTCCATTCCTATCTCATGAATCCTTTGTTTCAACCATTTGAGCCTAAACTTTCATTAAAGAAATATTGCATTGATTAATTAGCCATTTGTTTGAGTTAATGCAATTTCCCCCTATCTTCTCATTCATTTATTGTTTTATTAAGTGTAAGTGATATAAGAAAGAAAGACAGTTAAGGGATTGATGAATAAGAGAAACAATGCTATTGAATTTTTTTAAATAGTGAAAAGAAAAGAGAAATTGAAAAAGAAAAGAGAAAAAGGATATAACAAGAAAGAGAAAAAACAAAGAAAGAGAGACTAAGAGATTGTTATCATTGAGTTAATATCCCTTCATTATTTTCATGTTTTTCATTGAAATTCTTGGCACTAATTAAAGTATTCCTCCTTTTATTTGGGTTAGAAAAATTAATGTTAGCTTCCTGCTTTTTACTCTTGTTTTAGTGCTATGAATTTTTATTTTACTCTTCTTAATTAGTTTAGTTTTGTTTAGATTAAGTTGAGATGGTTTGTTATTTTGATTTTGGGATGTCTTACTTTTAAGGGGAAATGCTGCCAAAATTTTGGAAAACAAAATAGTAAAAGGCAATTCCCAGTGTTGACAATTATTCTAAACTTGAGTATGAATGGCATAGGTGGTAATAGAATGGATCATAGTTGGATGAATACTTTGAGAACAAGTGAAGAATATGAGAATGGGGTTGAAGAGTTTATTAAATTTGCTAAAAGGAACGTTCCAGCAAAAAATGGAAAGTATTTTTGTCCTTGTGTCAATTGTTTAAATGAGAGAAAAAGGGATGTTGAAGTTATAAGGGATCACCTACTTTGTGATGGAATAAATCTTCGCTACACAAGGTGGATATGGCATGATGAGGAAGTAACTGATTGTCTGTCACACAAGAAGGAAGCTGTGGATGTCATAGATGAAGATAGAATGGAGAGAATGATTCACGATGTTGAGGTAGAATCCTTTGCGCAATCGCATGAATATGACAGCCTGCGGAGTGATGTAGAGAGACCGTTATACCCTGGGAGTAAGTACACACGGCTGACAGGAACATTACATTTGGTTAACTTAAAAGCAATTTGTGGGTAGACCGATAGTAGTTTCACATTGCTGCTTGAACTATTGTGTGATATGTTTCCAGACGATAATGTACTTCCAAATCGTATGTATGAGGCCAAGAAAATCCTATCTACAATGGGTATGGAGTATAAAAAGATACACACTTGCCCTAATGAATGCGTACTGTATAGAAAGGAGTATGAAGGTCTGAGTGAGTGCCCTAAGTGTCAAACTGCACGATACAAAGTGAAGAAAAATGGTGGTTGTGGCGATGGGACAACTAAAAGGCAACTTGTAAAAGTTTTGTGGTATCTTCCAATAATACCGCGCTTTAAGGGTTTGTTTGGCACTGCAAAAAAAGTGAAGAAGTTGAGATAGCATTCAGATGATAGAATATCCGATGGAAAATATCTTCGGCACCCAGCTGACTCTCCACAGCGGAAGAAAATAGATGAAATGTTCCCTGAATTTGGCAGCGAGCCGAGAAACCTTCGGCTTGGCCTTTGTACAGATGACATCAATCTATATGGAACTCTTAATAGTACACATAGTGCATGGCCAGTACTCCTTGTAATATACAACTTGCCTCCCTGGCTTTATATGAAACGCAAGTATGTGATGTTTTCTATGATGATTTCTGGACCAAAACAGCCAGGAAACGATATCGATGTCTACCTGGCGCCTTTGATTGAGGACTTGAAGAAGTTGTGGGAGGAAGGCGTAGATGTGTTTGATGCATATAAGAATGAGTCCTTCAAGCTACGTGCAATAATTTTTAGCATAATAAATGACTTCCCTGCGTACGAAAACCTCTCAGGGTACAGTGTGAAGGGGCATAAAGCATGTCCGATCTGTGAAGCAGACACTCACTTCCACCAACTTAAACATGGAAGAAAAACGGTCTACCTAGGTTATAGGAGGTTCTTTCCTAGGTTCCACCCGTATCGTAGGTTAAGAAAGCGTTTTAACAGCTTACCGGAGCATGGAATGGCTCCAAAGGCATTAACCGGAGAGGAATTTTACAGTCGGGTTGAACATATAAATGTCTTACTCGATAAGAATCAGAAGACTGCGGGTGAGAAGAACATATGGAAGAAGAGATCAATTTTCTTTAATCTTCCATATTGGCGTAGGATTGACGTGAGACATAGTATTAATGTGATCCACATGGAGAAAAACATTTGTGATAGCCTTGTTAGTACGCTTTTGCACATTCCAGGGAAGACCAAGGATGGGATTAGTGCGAGACTAGACCTTGTTGATATGGGAATAAGAGAACGGTTACATCCACAGCTAAGAGATGATGGTAGGAGGGCATACATGGAGCCAGCAGCGTATACACTATCAAAAGCGGAGAAACGAAGTTTGTGTGGGTGTTTGCATGAAATTAAGGTACCACAAGGATATTCTTTGAATGTGAGAAGGTGTGTGTTAATGGACAATTTGAAGTTAGTGGGAATGAAGTCCCATGATTATCATGTGTTGATGCAACAACTGTTACCAGTAGCTATTAGAGGCATTATGAAAGATGAAGTTCGAAGCACTGTGACAAGATTGTGTGTTTTCTTTAATGCTACATGTAACAATGGAAGCTGAGGGTTATATCATATTGTCCCAATTAGAGATGCACTTTCCTCCTTCATTTTTTGATATAATGGTGCATTTGATAGTTCATTTGGTAAGGGAGGTAAGGCTCTGCAGTCCAGTTTACTTGAGGTGGATGTACCCTTTCGAGCGATACATGAAGATCTTAAAAGGGTACTCTAAAAATCCCTATTGACCAGAAGCCTCAATAGTTGAAAAGTATGTTGTTGAAGAGGCTATGGACTTCTGCAGCGATTATCTATCAAGGAAGAAGGAACAATCTCGGCATGAAGAGGGGAGGAGCAAGGGAACACGAGGACTGAAAGTAAAGACTATGCCTCTGAAGAGGTGTTGCAAGCACACCTTTATATCTTGAATAACATGGCAGAAGTTTAACCGTACATAGACGAACACAGAAACAGATTGAAGAACATGAATCCAAGGAAGAATGACATGCAGATTACTATTGAGCAAAACAAGACATTCATTCAGTGGTTGAGGAAAAGGTTTTGCATGAGACCGGTGTGTCTGAGACAATAGAGTGGCTAGCTTGGGGGCCTTCGTTTCAGATCATTACTTGGAGTCGTTATGATATAAACGGGTATTCTTTCTACACAAAAGACCAAGATGGCAGAAGTACTATGCAAAATAGTGGGGTGATGGTAGAAGCTGAAGCCATGCACTTTTCCAGTTCGAAAGACAAAAACCCCATATTAGCATCCATGGCCTATTATGGAGTGATAGAAGAAATATGGGAAATCACTTACAACAAGTTCAAAGTTGCTTTATTTAAATGTAAGTGGGTTAGCAATAATGCTGTGGTAATAGACCAACAATTTGGATTTGTCTCAGTTGATCTTGAAAGAGTAGGTTATAGGGATGAGCCCTTCATTCTAGCAAGCCAGGCGAAACAAGTGTTTTATGTCACAAATCCCGCAAATAAAAAAATTTCCATTGTACTTCAAAATAAAAAACAGAAGCATAGTGATCCGACCTTCAACCTTGACGACACACCACCTTTCTCAATTAATCCACCTACAACAAGTGAAGTAGAATCGGTAGATGATGAAGAATATGCTGTGAGAAATGATCATGGTGAAGGAATATGAGAAACAATCTAGAGTAAGAGCTTAACTTAAAAAATAGTAATGTGTGCTGTTTGTTTTTTAACTAGTTAGTTTATTCATTTACTTACAATTTATTCACCTATCTGACAATGATTTTTGTGCATACAGGAATATGGACAATTCTGGTGACTCACAAAGTGATAGGGACAATGAAATGAATAGGCCTGAACATGATGCGAGACCTGAACCGGTTGCGAGAAGAAGGGTTAGAGGTAGTACAAAAATGCTTGCATTGGTAGCACGTCATCACCATCAACAGGAGAGGTTGTATATTGACTTTGATGAAAATATGAAACCAATTGGTCCGGAGGAAGACCATTTCATTATCTACGTAGGTTTTTTGGCTCAAAGCAAAGTTCGCATTACCTATGATAATTGGAAGTTGGTTCCACCAAAAACCAAAGACTTGATTTGGCAACAACTTTTGGTATATAAGTTTTAATACATCTGCATTATATCTTTATTCCTATCACTTCAAATATAATTAACTTATGTTTTTACCTTGCAGCAAACCTATGATGTCTCTAACACTGCGGGGATGTACAAGGAGTGGATGACAGAGGTTCGTCTATGATGGAAAGATTTCAAGAACAGGCTCACACGAGATTACATTTGAGAGGACATAAGGGGTCAGGATCCATACCATGAGTATCAATTTTTATCTCCAGAGGACTGGAGGTTGTTTATGGCATCACTAGAAGATCCAAACTTTTTGGTAAGATTTCTGTCATCATAGTGTTTTATTTGATTCGGTGTTCGTTGTTTTCCTTTCAAAGGCATTAAGTGCAGTAAATGTAGAGAGGCAAGCAGCTAATAACTATCAATATTGCATGTCTCGTGGTGGTTATCGGAAGCTTGAGCGAAAGATGATGGCAGAAGAGTTGGAGAAATTGAAGGAAGCAGCCACATCAGATCCTACCATTGTGGTCCAGCCCCCACCACCTCCACCACATCACAAAAAACGGAAAGCAGGGAGGCTTAAGGGTGGGAAGTACGTAAATCCGACTGTTGCTGAGGTTGCCGTAAGAATTGTAAGTAGTTAGAGCATAAGTACAAACTTATTTTTTCATATTGGGAGTGCTTACTATAACTTTTATGCTGCAAGATGAACTGGAAGATCATAGTAGCCAAGGTTCGTTCACTCCAAGTAGATGGATGGACATCTTGTCAATGGCGATTGGGAAGGCAGATCACCCTGGTCATGTTCGAGGGGAGGCAGTGGGAGTTTGTGTGACGAAGTATTTTGGCCAGCCTCATATCCTTATTTGCACAAGCTGAACCCAGTAAGGAGCTTGTTGCCAAGATTCGTCAGGAAGTCTCACAAGAGCTCGAGGCCAACCTTCGCGACAAGCTCCGACAAGAGCTGTTGCCAGAGGTACGTCTTGAGCTGATGCCTGAGCTACGAGCTGAAATGATGAAGATGTTTGAATCGTAGATGGCAAATACCGAGAGTAGAACCCATTCATCCCCGGCCTTCCACAGCACCAAAGGAAGTTACAACCCGGCGGAGGAACCACTTGGCGACCCTTCTCCCACTCCAGCGCAGGGACAACCTACCATCCTCTCTTTGGATTCCCCAGTGCTGTGTGTAGTTGCAGATGCTCTCATTCACACAGAAGCTACTACCCACCATAAACAGTAAATTCCACAGCATTTGCATAAGGTGACTGTGACGTGTGTTCGAGAGGGGGAAGAAGGTACAACCATCCCTATTCCTGATGTCGAGGTTGCCACGATAGCTCAGGCAAGAGGATCTTTCATCTTTTGGCCTGTACATCTTATTGGCTTGTTACCACCAATACCTCCAATGGTATGGAACTACCTCACTTTTACTTGAGATGTGTTGTCATCCTAGTAACAATATGTGTTTTTATGTTCTAAAAGAATGAGCAGGAAGCAGAGAAATGACCCTTCTTAGCACGACTGCAGCATATCTATAAAGGCATTCGCCAGATTGATTTGCATATGCCTACAGGGATTGTAGGCTAGGATGTAGAGTATCACTTCACAATTGATAAACAAGATCTTAAACAATTCATTAAGTTAGAGGAGCTAGATGTTGGATGGGGCAGATTTGCAATCCTGTAAGTTTTTTATTTCCCATTTTTTCCTTCATTTAGTTAAGTTGATTTTAACTGGCTAATACATTCATCATTTTAATTCTATTATTGCTCCTTCCGTCGTATATGCATTGACTCTCAAAGAGTTTATTTATATGGATTCTTGTCTCCTGCACATACGACAAGGATTGGGAATACATTGAAAAGAAGGATGAACTATGTGGGCTTCATATTGGCAGGGGACGACTATCATTGTTATCTAGCACCGATTGTTTAAGGGTACGTATTTTAATTTTGTGTATTTGAGATTTTTAATAAATAATTGCCTTGCCATCTAACTTCATTTTAATCTGTATATGTTGTGATAGTTATCACTGGAGTTTGTGTGTTCTCTGTCCTCGGTCCCATGTTGTTTACTGGTTTGATTCCTTAAATAGAAGACCAAACAAAGAAACTAAAAGCGTCTTCAACACGTAAGTTATTTTTTTTGTATTTCATTGCTTCTTGATTCTTGACTTAATGAATTATTCTAATTTATGTTAATTTTCATTTTAATGATAGGGCATGCACGACGTATCGATCGCTTGGCGGGCCACGCGAATGTAGAGGTGGCAAAGATCCGAGATGGTTGTTTCTAAAGGTATGTAGTTTCAAATCAAGTTCTTTTGATTGACGGTCGTTCTAGATATGCCTTTATTGATTTTAACCATTTGCTTTTGATTTATAGTGCCCTCGACAACCTGGTGGCTGGGAATGTGGATATTATGTCTTACTTTATATGTTTAACATCATTCAGAGTGGCATTACGACAGATTTTGAACAAGTAATCGCTTCTTCATTCTCAGAGGATAATATTCTTGGTGTTGTAATTCAATGGCAATTCATTCACTTGATTCATTATTTCATCTAAGCTTATTTTCTAATTTACAAATTTTTGACAATGAAGATGCCTACTCATATGAAGACCTAAATATGATCAGAGACTTTTTGGCTGGACATCTTCTTCAACGTACACCAGAGTAAAGTCTTTAGTAGTTTGTGTAGGACATACTTTTGTGGTAGTTCTATATATTGTATATATAATTAGCGTTATTGTTGTTGGATATAGATTGGATTTAGTCTTGGTTATTGTACAAACTGGGGACTTGGATATAGTCTTTTTAGTGCAATAACAGACTTGGATATAGATTGTTGTGTAGTTCGTGTGGTTTGTTAGTTAATTAGTTTGCTACTCCTTAAAATTATTGCATGTAGTAGAGCCTTGGGTTGATCACTGTGTTTCAAGTTGTTGTTTCCATTCTGCTGAACTGCTGTTGTTTCATTCTGTTGTTGGAATCCTATTTCTGCAGTTTACATTTTCCAGACAATGCAATATAAAAAAGGCCATTTTAAAAAAAAATATCAACGTCCTTAAATAAAAAGGGACGTGGTAGAGTGGGAGGCGATACTTTAGACATCCCCAGTTAAAACTGGGGACGTCTAAAAGTCCCCTTAGACGTCCCCAGTTCCATCTGGGGACATCTAAAGTCCCACTTTAGACGTCCCAGGGGAAACTGGGGACGTCTAATGTGGACTTTAGACGTCCCCCATTTACGGACGTTATTGACGTTTTTTTCCACGACCCTCAGATAGACGTCCCTCATTTTTCAGACGTTAAAAGGCCAAAAAAAGGGACGTTAAAACCATTTTTTCTAGTAGTGATGCCATGTTAATTTATTTTGGTTTTGTTTTTAATTTCATCATATGTTAAATTTGTAATTTTCCTAGGGTGATAACGTAGCTTAGTAACGATGAATTGAATCTTAACTTATGGAATCTAGTTTGAAGTTCTCCTTCATGATTGAGTTTTAATTATTATTCTTATTGCTTTTAATTGATTGGCCATCTTTGGAATGATTTCAATATACATGTTGAGGCCGAAAGATGCATGTGTATAGATCTTATAATTAAAGCCATGACTTGCATATGAAACAGGAATATATTTATATGAGTTGTGTAGTCCTAGAGAGTTCCATAAATTTTAATGCATAATTAATTACTTAAATTCATATAGGAATATCTTGGATTAACAATGAATTATAGAATTGCTTGACCTTTGAAGAGGCTAGTAATTAAATTAGGGAAACCCGACTATTAATATATGGAATAAATTGGGCTAAACTAGATAAGTGATTCAATCCAAAATTTGTTAAGTGAAATATAATCCTTAGGACTTTTTCTCATAGTTTCTTTCATATCATTTGCATTCATATTTAATTATTTTTAATTTTGAAATCTTAATCACCAACTAATTGATCGATTAAATAAAGTTAAAATTACTCATTTTAGTAATTAGTGATCAATCCTCATGGGAATGATACTCTACTCACTTCTGTATTACTAGATTACGACAGTGAATACTTACACTATTTAATAGATTATTTACACTCATAACACCCTTCTTTATATACCACTTATCATCGATATTAATTAGAGTAGCAATGGGTGGTTTAGCGGGTAGACAAGAATAACATAGATATACTGATAAAATGTACATGATTATCTTATAGAATTTTCCCCACAGGGTGTGCTTATAGTAATTACGGACCTTAAATCATAATAGGGGCTTCAGATAACCAACGTCTTTCCTTGATCTTGACCGGAACCTTGAATGAGTTGCAGGTAAATTCGATCATGCCTTTAGAGCTATTTTCTGCTGCTGCAAACTTTTTACATTTATGAAAAGGGTGAAATTCAAACGAATCTCAGTAGTAATAGACATTCGATTATAGAAAGAAATAATAAATATTCCATGTACCACATACAACAATATTATAATAACGCACAATTCAGTTACGTTCAGTTCAGTTTAGTCGGAAACATTCAGTGCCAACCCTGTCGCAACCCTTACTCATTTTGTACCTTAACTGGGCTCAAGGCCACCAACTGGGCATATCAGTGTACCTGTAAGTACTATGTTCGGTGTACCCCTAAGCACTATGTTCAGTCAAGTTCAGTGTACCCATAGGCACTATGCTCAGTCAAATTCAATGTACTCGTAGGCATTATGCTCAATCAAGTTCAGTGTACCCGTAGGCACTATACTCAGTCATGCTAAGTGTACCCGTAGGCACTATGCATCATACCTATTAAGGTAAATGGCATTTACAAAGCATATAAATATTGACATAATATATGAAAGATAGAGTTACTAGCTTAAGTCCCTTTTTGTTCACAAATAAGTCCTCAATTTGATCCGTCTCATGCTCAAGAAGTTAGTCCTAAAAATCCAAGTTTACAAGAATTAGGTTAATACCCATTCATGTATCACTTTAGACTCTTCCAATATACTTTTGTTGGTTATACTAGTTCAATTCTGTAAAATTACTAAAATGCCCATGGGAATCCGATCCAGGCCCTTTTTACCCCGTTCGACTATACTTTTTTTAGAAATTTTGACCTAGGCTATTCCTACACAGTTTTACATGTGGAATTCATTTTTAACCTGGGTTTTTGCAAAATCACTGCCAAAACACAGTTTTACCCTTGACATCCCCTATTTATGATTTTAGGGATATTTTTGTAATTTCACTTTCCAAAATTTTTCTCATAAAGTGTTCAACATCAACCTTACACAATTTTCCCTCTTGAACACTATGTAATCATCATATTAATGAAATTCCAGCCCTAACCACTCTTGGCCAAAACTTTGCTCAAGAAAGGGAAAAAAATGTAATTTTGTGTTTTAACACCTAAAACTTACTCCTTTCCACCCTTAACCCCTTGTTAAACCATCAAAACACATACTACACAAGATTTGAGGAATTTTGGGTAGTATAACCACTTAAGGTTTCCATTTCCCAAATGTACAAAATCAACAATCCAACTACAAACCGAGCCAAGAACAACAATAACAACAACAATAAACCAAGAGGTTTGATGTTCTTGAGGTTACCTTGGTTTTCTTTGCCTTTCTCTTTGTAGATTGACCACCCTCTCTCTCTCTCTTCCTTGAAATTTTGCTTACTAGACCATGATTTCCATGAAGATAAAGAGGTTATAAGAGCAATTTCACAAGTTAGAGGAGCTAAACACTTAAAATCACAAACTTACCTTTAGATTTTCTCCTCCTTCTCTCTAAAACTTGCAAGCTCTTCTGCCTTTCTTCCTTTCTTGTTCTTGGTCGTGCGAATGAAGGGAAAAAGATGACCCAACCACTTAATGAAATATCCTCATATTTTCCCTTATTAATTTTATTTAAAAAATTGGGTTTATGACATGGCTTATTTACTTTGGGCTTATCCTTTGTGAATTGGTGTCATAACATCCCTTTACATGAGAACTAATTCCCTTCCCTTTCCATGGCCCATAAAGATGCCATTTAACTCCTTCCCAAACCCAAATTTAGTTCCTCCAATTAGCCCAACTAACTTGCACAAGTTTATATTATTTTAATCTTAATTAAACATGGCCCAAACTTTAATCAATATTATTTAATCCTTGGCTTGGATTGATGACACTTGGCATACTTATGAGCCAAATAATTATTTTTCCTCCTATTTCTTTATTCCATAATTTACTCAATTGCCATTACATCTTTTTTTTCAATTTCGCACCAATTGGCAGTTTTGGCAAATTTTCTGACCAAACTTTAAAATATCATAACTTTATTTGTAGAACTTCAATTGAAGTGATCCCAAAGACTATGAGACCCTTATTGAGTCTAATTACAAGGACAAATATAGCCTTTAGCCCACTGGAAGCTCACACATCCCAATTTTTTTTGTTTTTGAACACTTCCATGAATGTTGGCCATTCACTGGGATAACTTTAAAAATTCATAACTCCTTATCTACAGCTCCAAATAATTCCCACCTATCAAATTAAATTTTAGGATATCTACTTTCATCCTGTAATATTTCACAATTTTTGGTCATCATTTGGTCATCGAAAACCATATGAAAAGCTCACTGCCTCAAAGGAAATTTCACTGGCAGCACTGTTTACATTTCAAATTTTCAGTGTTTAATTCCTATGATCATGAATATTCACTATTCCATTTTATTAAATGTCATAAATAGGTACATGACTTATTTAAGACTAAAATTTGGGGTGTTACACTCGTAGGCACTATATTCAGTGTACCAGTAGGCACTCTATATCATACATATTACGGAATGTAACACCCTAACTTTTATTCACCAAAATGCATTATATATATGTGGAAATATCCAATAAGGGAAGGGTGAATTTTGGAGGATGTGATTTTGTTGCTTGTGAGAATTCTTGGTGAGGTAGTGAGTTTATCATGTGGTTTTGGATGACCTAATGATGAACAAAAATTATCATATTTTATATAATGAAAGTAGATATACTAAGCTGTAATTTGATAGGTCATGGGTAATTTTGGAGCTGTATGTAAAAAGTTATGAATTTTTGAAGATAACCCAGGAAAATTATAACTGTTGGCTAGAGCTAGATAGAGAGGCTAGGATTGGATTTTTTATGTTTTGATGATTCCATCGAGTTCAAGAGGAAAAATTAGGTGGGGTTACAGTTGATCACTTTTTTTGAAAAAGCCCCAAAAAGCATACTTACGAAAAACCACTAAAACCCAAAAAGCGAGGCTGCCAACGGTATATTGTCTTTTAGCAATGAATTTCATAATTCTGAGTCTGGAAAGGAATCCCTTGGGTGGAAATATGTCAGAATAGCCCCAGTTAAAACTTTAGGAAAAGCACGGTTGGACCAGGTATGGCGGGGCCGGGCCGAGTCCCAGAGGTATATTGGTAAATTTTCACAGTAGACTAATATGACCACTGTAAACACTATGGAAGTGCCTAAAATGGTACATGAATGTGTTTTAAACTAATTCTTATACATTTGATATTTTAGGACAGAATTGGGAGCCTAAGCTTGGCACGTTTTACGAGGAACTCAAAATGGGGTCAAAGAGACTTGAGGTAGGGACATTATCTTTCATACATCATGCCATAGTTCATATGATTATGCGGTTGCCATTGTTTATGCTTTAAATAATCAACATGGTTTGTGTGGAAGGGGCAGTTAGTGGCGGAAGTGCGCTTACACCTGAGGGTTGGGTAAGAATCCAACGGGTGTACGATTAGTGGGAGAGGAGCCCTACTCATGTATACATGACAATGATGTTTTATATTCATTAATTGGTGCATATATGGGGAATATCATATTTACTTATCGAATTTATGTGAATGATAGTATGTTTATACTGGGATTCCTTGGAATATCACCTCATTTTTTTTTAAATAAAATCATCTCAGCGGGTGCCAGTGGCTCTAAAGGCAAGGGCGTAGATATGGGAAACTGATGGGCATATTTCCCAAGATGAAGATGTTGGTTATACATTGTCCGTGTTGGGAATATTTTTGGATATTTTGTACATATTTGTAAATATTATCAAATTCTGCATGGTTGATTTCAGTCTGTAAACAAATACTTATTATTAGTATATTTATACTTTTCTGTATGCCTGTGGGACTTGGTCTCTATTACTCTGTATATATTGAAATAGAAACAGGTGTTGACATTTTTGATATCAGAGCCTTAGAGGTTCTGGCATTATCAGAATGGTATACTGATATAGTCTTATTTACATGGCTTAAGGAATCATGAGTGATTGGAGTTTAAGCAGGTTGAGTGACGAGCATGAGGGATCACTCTCGTCGGTCAATCAAGGTACTCCGAGATAAAGTATCTCTAAGGAGCGCTATATGGGCCTCAACCAAGACTCGAACCAATACCTCAAGAAGGGAAGAGAGATTATGAACAATCATAGACCGATAAATTAGAATCATATTTGGATTCTACTGCCTGTTCTAGAGCCAGAACTGTGCACGTATTACACGACATACGACCAGATCATGATTTATAGGAGAGTGTAAAAGATATATATTGGCGGGCCTTCTTTGTATGGGACACCACTATTGATCGATATATGGAATATTTGGAAGAAATAGACACGTTACACGTGGGACAGAGCTACTTTGATTTGGATATGTTGGATAATGTATGGATTCGTACTACATTATATTTCCTTCCGGATACAACATTTTGGGCAAGGAAGAAGAATGATACAGTTGAGCGAGGCCCAAATAATAATTTCAATGATTTTATGGAGTATTATACTGTCTTGGTACAATGATACATGTGCATCGGGTGATGTGGGACCCAGGTAGTACATTTTAGTGACTGGAGGTGACCGGCATGTATTGCGAGGTAAGGGCAGTCATATGGAATCGGCGGGTGGAAGAAGATTGAGTAGAAGTCAACGTTTTGGGTGGGTATATAGAAAGTTAAGCGTGCTCGACTCAGGGTAATCCTAAGATGGGTGACTCCTGGTAAGTTGCCTATAACTTAAGAGTTATGTAATATAAATGGAACTAATATGTCATGTACAGTAGTTTATAGCTTGGGTAATTTTCTAGCTTTTTGTGACTACTGTAAATAGCTAATGTATGTTATAAATGACATATCTGTGTACCCAAATTATTATGAAATGATGAAAATACCCTTGCATCTGTATGGAAATTTATTTTTCCTTATTTTCATTAACAAGATACTAAGATGATGCGTACAAGGGAAGAAGATCATGACCCAAATTGGGAAGATAGCCTTGACTCTATACAACAAATTCAGAGTAGGATGACACAACAACTTGTGATAAATGATTATAGAGATGAATTGTGTGAGTTATGACAAAGACAAAGAAGATTAGAGCATCTTGAAAGGCAATAGGGTGAATATAATTCATCTGAGCAACCTTATCAAGAGTCACCACCCATGCTTGTGTATGAAGCAAACAATTTTCAAATATGGGTGAAACAGTTTGAGAAACAACAACCTCCTACTTTCCAAGGAAGATTTGATCCACTGCAAGCTAAAAAATGGTTATCCGCACTAGAGCAAATTTTCACAAGACTGATGTGCTCCAATGATATTAAGGTTCAGCTAGCTATTTGTAAATTAGAGGGAAAGGTGGATATATGGTGGATAAATATAGAGCTGATTCTATAGGTATGGAATATTCCTATAACATGGGAAATGTTCTACGGGAAATTTAGTGAAAGATATTTCTCTCAATCAGACAAGTTAGCAAAAGAAAAGAAACTCCTTAACATGTGATAGAATAATGAAGAGAGCTTTGATGAGTACTTGGCACAATATGTCTAATTGTTTCGGTATTCCTCATACCTAAGACATCAGGATGACGAGGAATGGAGCTCCGATATATTGATATAAGGATTAAAGCTAGAACTGATAAAGAAGTTGGTTTCTAAATATTTTATAGTTTTTGCCAAGGCGGTTGAAGAGTGATTATTCACTGAGAACGACTTGTTGAGCTTGCACCTCGACAGAAGTGACAACTATAGGAATGTTTATGGTAGTAAGAGTTATTTACAAAAGTGTAAAGATCAGGATAAATTGTCTAGAAGGAACTATAAATGGCCAAAACAGGCTGGGGGCCATAAAGGTCAAAATTCTGCTAAGGGTAGAAAATGCTGGCATTGTTACAAGCTATACCATACTGGTAAAGCCTCTAGTAGTATGCCAGGAAGCTATGGTCTAACTAGACAGGATCCAGCTACGATCTAACGGTCTAAGTGGATAGGATGCAACTAAAAATTGCCCACAGAAGTAATAGATAAAGAACCTAGACCAAGAGCTCAGAGTTTGGTACATATGATAATTTAGGAGGAGGCTAGAAAATCCCCTAAACTTATTAAAGGTACAATTTCTTTTAATGACAAACCAATGCAAGTAATGTATGGTTTGTGCTTTAATTTTTTCTCATCATATATGCTCCCTAGTAATGTTTGATACTTGATTAAATTGGGAAGCTAGTCCTCAATACGAACATAATAGAGAAAATAGAGGATAGGTTAGTGGTTAGTAAATCCCTAGGTCCTTCTGAAAGATGTTAGTGGACGATAGGGATAAAGTTGTTGTGATTGAGGTTTAAGTTGTGATTGAGAAAACTGTAATATGAGAATCAAACTTCGTAGTTGAGTTGACTTGTTAGGCATTTTATATGGCTTAAAGTTGTTTGAGGTAATAGAATGTAATACATGATGTAAGGTGATTATGCGGTATAACGATCTTAGAGGATCCGATTTGATGATAATGAAGGTTGGGGATAAGCCTGAATTTGATTTAAGCTAAAATCATACTTAGGTCAGAAAGTGAATTTACTGCATTATGGTTCTGTTCCATGAAGGAAGTTTGAACCTTGTGGCCAATGGTGAACCTTTATTAATGTTTTGAGGATATTACCCAAATACTGTGAAGGTTGGAATAGGCACTATTGATCGTGTATCTTAGTGAATCTATTAGGTATAATAGAGGAAAATGGTTTCCAATGTACGCGATGTTAAGGTTCCAGATTTCATGACGGACCAAAAAGTTGGGTTAGAGACCCTAGGCTATAAAATCTTACATGCCAGATATTGCAGTTGATTGGTATGTCTTTAGGTGGCAAATTTATTCAAAATCGTATCATGATAGTGATAATCCGTGGAATTGAGGATAGTGATTTCTTGGCTCAGTGTTGAGGCTTTAAGAGTTGAATTGTGATTAAAAAATTAGACTCAATAGTTAAAATGATTTCTTAGGAATTTGAATTGACCTGGATAGTCTGAGGTGCTACAACATGGTACTATAATGCATTGAAATGTGTGTGATGTTTCTCGAGGTTTCTAGTTGCTAGTCTAGCATAGGGAAAGACTCAATCAAACAATATTCCCATAGAAAGAATGATAGATAGTAGATCATTGATAGAATAAAGGATAGTTGGGAATCGTGTTTTAACATCTTGGTAGGCTGAAAAATTCTCTGGAATTTGTTTCGGAGGATATAAATGGGCTACCCTAGAAAGCATAGTAGAATTGGCAAGTAAACCTAGATTCCTATATGAATAGACTGTGCCTATACCCATAGGTGTTAGGGTTGCCACAGTCAATGTATGTATATGTGATATAATGACTGTCGAGGGATATGAATTGACAATGGACTTGATTTTCCACGGATGCATAGCTGTATGACTTAGTAGTAATCCTCAAAATTGATTAGCAAAGTCAAATGCACCTGCTATGTATTTTTAGACCATTTGAATCAAATTTTTCATCCACACATGGTCCACTTTGAGGCAATCTCTATTGATTACATATTGGTGAACAATGTTGAACACGATAAGGGCAAAAGCAACTCTATGCCAACGTAAGTAAATGCAAGTTATGGCTTTCAAAACTAATATTTTTGGGCCATGTAATCTTTTGTAAGGGATCATGATAGACCCTGATAAAGTAGAAGCAGTACCGAACTGGGAAGGCCAAAAACTGTGGTTGTGATACATAGTTTTCTGAGTCTTGTTCATTAGTGTGAGGGCCTATACCAAAATTTCTCAGAACTCAACATTATGCATGGGATGATGATTGTGAGAGGAGCTTAAGAGAGCTAATGATGAAAATTTATTAAAGTACTGACATTGATAATCCCATATCTACAGTGGACCTTTGTTGTCTTTACTGATGCCAAACAACATGGATTGGGAAGGGTATTGAACCTTAAATGTGAGTAGGCATGGATTGAGATACGAATTGATGCGAGCCGTGTGAAGGCGTATGCATTTTGCCAGCTGAAGCTTCAAGAATTGAACTATCCCATCCATAATCTTGAGTTGATGGTAAATTGTTTATATGAATGGAAAGAATGAAATGCGACGCAATATAAATGGATAGAATTCTTGAAAGATTAAGACCTGAAATGTAACTATTATCTAGGGTAAGCTAATGTTGTCGTAGAGGCATTGAGCCATAAAATAGTACAGGTAGTAGACATGATGATTCATGAGCAAAAAACTAATCGAGGATTTCAGGGGTCTTAGTTTGTATAAGCAGATGTTGATAAGTAGTACTGATGTCAGTGAGACATACGCCAAAATGATACCCCAGAGTTTGTGGTTATAAATGTGTAGCAAATTTTATGGATAGCATTTATTTAAGTGGGGGAGAACTGTAGCACCCCAACTTTTATTCACCAAAATACATTGTAAATATGTGGAAATATCCAACAAATGGGAAGGGTGAATTTTGGAGGATATGATTTTTTTGCCAGTGAGAATTCCCGGTAAGGTAGTGAGCTTATCAAGTGTTTTAGATGAACAAATGATGAACAAAAATTATGAAATTTTACAACATAAAAGTAGATATCCTAAGCTTTAATTTGAAAGGTCATGGGTAATTTTTAGAGCTATATGTAGGAACTTATAAATTTTTGAATATAGCCCAGAAAAACTGCCTATTCTTTAAAACAACATCTAAAGAAATTAATTCAGGGAATTTTGTGCTTCCAAATGGCAAATGGTTATATTTTCCCTTGAAACTAGACTCAATAAGGGTTGCATAATATTTGGAATCACTCTGATATGATGTCTACAAAGTTAGTTATGATTTTTTAAATTTTGGGCAGAAAATCTACCAGAAAATACGAAAATGAAAAGAAAAATGTAATGATAAACTTGTAATTTTTCCAAACAAGTACCAAATTAATTATTTTCCAATTAATTGAATTTAATTTCAATTAATTAAGGAAAATAAAAGGAAAAAATATATTTGGAGTATTTTGGTCAAACAAACATGAATTGATGGAAAATTAGAGCAAAAGTGCAAATTTGACCGAAATTGTGACTTAAGGTGTACACGTAACTTGAACAAGTTGTGAAGCCAAATTGGACCAAAGAGAAAGACCATTGAGATGCCATCTCATGTAGTTTGATATCAATTGGGCTTTGGGACATTAAATTACATGTACATAAAAGTTGGAATTTGGTATTTTTGGAGATTGCTAAATATGACATAAGCAAGTAATATCATGACATAAGCAAAATGCCTTAAAGGATATTTCCTCATCTTCTTAGCCATTTCCATCACCCTTTACAGTAAAGATAGAGAGAGAGAGAGAGAGTTGTGAGAGTTTAGAGAGAGAAAGAGGAACAAAACTCACGTCGTAGGCCAATTTCTTCGGTGAATTCGTTCATAACGTGTATAACTCTTCTCCTAAGCTCTTCTTCTATGTAATTTAAGGTGTTGGAAGCTCAAATATCTTTGCCGTAAAGAGTTAGGATTTCGGCCTAAAGGGGAAATGCCAGAGGAAGTGAAAGGTAACTTCTAAACCTTCGAATATTGATTGTTTTGGCTGCTATAAGTAGTTTAATCGGTGAAATTCCGCCAAATTGTCTTTGATTTTGAATTTGGGAAATATGTTGTTGGAAATGTTACGCTACCAAAATTAGGATTAAATGGCAGTTATAAAGTAATTAAATAGTTAATAAAGTGATTAGGAGTATAAAGGATCACGTCTGTGAAGTCTGAATCGAAAACCCCAATTTTCCTCGGCCAGAGCTAGATGTAGGGGTTAGAGTTGGGTTTTTGATGTTCTGATGATTCCATCGAGTTTAGGAGGTAAAATTAGGTGGGTTTACAGTTGATCACTTTTTCGAAAAAGCCCGAAAAAGCATAATTACGAAAACGCCCTTGAAACCCAGAAAGCAGGGCTACCAAGGGCATATATGTCTTTTGGTAGTGAATTTGGTATTTCTGAGTCTAGAAAGGAATTTTTTGGGTGAAAATATGTCAGAATAGCCCTAGTCAAAATTTTGGGAAAAGCACAATCGAACCGGGTACGACAGGTCCAAGCTGGGTCCTCGGGGGCATTTTGGTAAATTTTCACAGTACGTTAATATGAACATGGTAAATTCTATGGAAGTGTCTAAAATGGTACATGAATGGGTTTTAACCTAATTCTTATACATTTGATATTTTAGGATCGAGTTGGGAGCTTTATATTGGAATATTTTTCAAGGCACACAAAATGAGGTGAAAGAGACTTGAAGTAGGGACATTATCCTTCATATATCATGTTATAGTTCATATGATTATGTGGTTGCCATTGTTTGTGCTTTATTAATCCACATGTTTTGCCTAGAAGACGTAGTTAGTGCCGAAAGTGCAGTTACACTTAGGGGTTGGGTAAGAATCCAACCGGTGTACGATTAGTGAAGCAGGAGCCCTACTCATGTATATATATGATAATATTTTATATGGTTCATTAATTGGTGCATACATGGGGCATATCATATCTACTTATCATATTTTATGTGAACGATAGTATGCTTCTATTGGGATTCCTTGGAATCTCACCCATTTTTCTAAATAAAAACTATCTTAGTGGGTACCAGTGGCTCTAAAGGCAAGGACGTAGATACGGGAAACTGATGTGCACATTTCTCGAGATGAAGATCATGGTTATACATAGTCTATATTGGGAATATTTTTGGATATTTTATACATATTTGTAAATATTATCAAAATATGCACGGTTGTTTTCGGTCTGTAAATAAATACTTATTATTAGTATATTTGTACTTTTTTGTATGCCTGTGGGACTTAGTCTCTATTACTCTATATATATTGAAATGAAAATGGGTATTGACATGGAAGATGGCATACACAAAGCATATAAATATTGATATAATGTATGAAAGATAGATTTACTACCTTAAGTCCCTTTTTGTTCACAAATAAATCCTTAATTCAATCCAGTTCGGGCTCAACAGTCTGGTCCTAAAAATCCAAGGTTACAAGAATTAAGTTAAAACCCATTCATGTATCACTTTATACTCTTCCAAATTACTTTTGTTGGTTATATTGGTCTAAAACTAGAAAATTACCCAAATGCCCCTAGGGACCCGGTCTAAGTCTCTTTGTACCCGGTCCAGCTGTACTTTTTCAGAAATTTTGTTCCAAGCTATTCCCTTACAATTTTGCATGTAGAATCCAGTTTTGACCTCAATTTTCATAAAATCACTGTCAAATGATAGTTTTGCCCTGACAACCCCTATTTAGGGTCTTAGGGCTATTTCTGATATTTCACTTTCTAAGGCTTTTCTCACAATATGATCAACATCAACCCTACACAATTTTCCCTCCTAAACACAATGGAACCATTAGATTAATGAAATTGTAGCCCTAGCCCCACAACTAAACACCAAAGGAATTGAAGTTCTTCAAGTTACCTCTTGATCCTCAAACTTTCTCTCTCTAGCCGTCACTTTCTCCCTCCTCAACCTTGAAGATTTGCTTGCTACACATGGTTTTTCATGGAGAACAAGAACTTAGAAGAGGAATTACACAAGTTAGAAGGCACTAGCTCCTAAAATCATAAGGCTTACGTTTGATTTTTTGCCTCTTGTGCTCTCTTGAACCCTAAGTTCCCAAAGCTCTTCTCTCTCTCTCTATCTCTCTCTCTATTTGTAATGCTAGGCTTGAAATGATAAGAAATAAAGATGATGAAGCCTTTAAAAAAATATCTCCATCTCTCTTTTCATGATATAAAAATTTAATGGGTTTTATGACATATTTTTAAATCCTTATCTCTTAATTTGTGTCATAAATTCCATTGACTTGGAACCAATTTTCCTCATCCTTCTTGGCTCAATAACACGCCACTTAGGGCCCTTCATGCATCCAATTTGGTTCCTTTAATTACTTCATCCACTTCCCCAAATATTATATTTTATTGTTAATTCGAACATGTGTTTTTGCTTTTGCTTCTCTATTTTTCTATTTGACTTTTCAAACTCCCTCTTTGCCTTCTTATATTGGATGAAATGTTGGCACAAGAAGAGATAAATGATCTCTTAAAATATCATCCCACCTCCTTAAACTATAATATTAAATTGTTAAGTAGTATGAGAAAATTGACTTTTCAACTCCTTATACTTGGCCAATGTTGCTTCTTCTTTCTTTTAATTTAGACCAAGTATTTAAATCCTCTTCTTGCTCCTCAATCATAAACCGATGAATCAAAATCGGATTTGGGTTCTGCTACTTGTTACAAAGCTAAAACTGTGCAAGTATGACATGACTTATGACCAGGTCAACACTTATAGGAGTTTGTGAAATGCATATATCTTTGGGCCTTCAATGAATAGGACACCTCTGTGGCCCAATATATGATATACCTGGAAGAGATAGACACATTACTCACGGGATAGAGCTACTTTGAGTTGGATATTTCAGATAATGTGTGTATTTACACTACATTATATTTCCTTTTGAATACAGTATTTTGGCCCAGGAAGAAGAATAATATCATTAAGTGAGGCTCAAATAATAATTTCAATGAATTCATGGAGCACATTACCAATATGGTATGACGGTATATGTACAACAAGTGATGTAGGGCCCAGTCATTATATTTTGGGTGGCTTGAAGTAGTCGGCACATCTTTTGAGGTGAGGGCAGTAATAGGGAACAGGTGGATAGAAGAAGATTGAGTGATGTCTGTATTTTGTAAAGGTACATAGAAAGTTAAGCATGATTAACTAAGGAAATCCTAGGATTGGTGACCCTCTGGGAAGCTAAATGCAAATTACGTGATATGATGTATAATAGTTTGTAGGTTATGTGATGTCTCTAGTTTTTCTTAACTACAGTAAATATCTATTGTATGTTACATGTATGATGTATATGTGTACCCGAATTTTGAGAAATGACAAAAAATGCCCTTGTGAATCTGGTGTTCATATGAAATTTATTTTTTCTTTATTCTCATTTAGCGAGCTATCAAGATGATACATACAAGAGAAGGAGATCATTACCCAAATTAAGAGGATAGCCCTGACTTTATACAACAAATTCTGGGTAGGATGGCACAACAACAAACCATGATGAAAAATTTTAGAGATGAACTGCGAGTAGTTAGACAAAGATAGGAAAGGTTAAAACACCTTGAAAGGAAAAAAGGGGAACATAATCAACTTAAGTAACCTTATCAGGAGCCACCCTTGCATTTGTTTATGAATTTAATGCTCTACGGACATGGGTGAAAAGGTTTGAAAAACAACAACCTCCTACTTTTTAAGGGAGATTCGATCCTCTGTAAGCAGAAGATTGGTTATCCAGACTAGAGAAAATATTAAAAATCCTGACGTGTCCTGATGACATCAAGCTTCAGTTGCCATTTGCAAACTAGAAGGATATGCAGGTCGATGGTTGAAAACCACAGTTTTGATTCTGCAAATAAGAAATATTTTGATAACACGGGAATTATTCCAAGGAAAATTTAATGAAGAGTATTTTTCTAGATCAAATAGACTGGAGAAAGAAAAAGAATTCCTAAACATACAGTAGTATGAATATGAAAGTTTTGAGGAATACATGGCACGTTATATATGATTTTCTTGATATTCGTTATACTTAGGACATCAGGATGATGAAAAGTGGAGCTCCGATATATTGGTGCAAGGGTTAACGCTAGAGCTAAAAAAGAAATTGGTTTCTAAACACTCTATAGTGTTTAACAATGTGATTGAAGAGTGTCAATTTGTCGAGAAGGACTCTTTGAGATTGCACTCAGATAGGTGCAATAATTATAGGGATGTGTCTAGTAGTGGAAGTTCCCCACAAAAATGAAAAGATCAGGATGAATTGACCAGAGGGAACAATAAAAAGGACGAAGCAGGCTGAAGGCCGCAAAGGTCAGAATTTCTCTAACAGCAAAAAATGCAGGCATTGTTACAAGCCCTACCATCCTAGTAAAATGTGTAGTATGGTAGTAGGAAGATACGGTCCAAATAGACAGGATCTAGCTAGCCGGATCTATTATTAGTGTCGGGAATTAGGGCATTTTACTAGGCATTGCCCACAAAAGCAACAGCTAGGGAGTCTAGACTAGAAGCTTTAGGTAAGGTTCATGTAATAGTTCAGGAAGAGGTTAGAAAGTCCCTTGAACTTATTCAAGGTACAATTTCTTTTAATGGTAACTCAATAAAAGTAATATATGGGTTGGGCTTTAATTATTTATTCATTACATATACTCCCTAATGATACTTGATTAAATTTAAAAGCTAATCCTCTAATAGAATAGAAATGTGGACAGAATAGAGAAATAAGGGATAGTTCAGTAGTCGGTAAATTCCCTAGGTCCTTCTGAAAGAAATGAGTGGATGATAGCAATAATTGAGGCAAAATGATTTTAAAACCCCGATGAAATTGAGGTTTTAAGCTGTAATTGGGAGAATTGCATTCTGAGAATCAAATTTAGTAATTAAATTGACTCCTTAGGCATTTGATATAGCTTGAGTTATTCGAGATATTGGAATGTGATACATGAGGCATGGTGATTATGCCGTATGTCGATCCTAGGTGATCTGATATGATAATACTGAAGGTTGGGGATAAATTTGAATTAGATCTAAGTTAAAATAGTTCTTAGGTCAAAATGTGATTCTGGTTTCACTATAGTTCTACTTCAAGACAAATGTGTGAGTGTTAGACCTTCAATAATGCTTTGAGGATATTATCCAAATACTATGAAGGTTTGAATAGGCATTATTGATCCTGAATCTTAGTGAACCTATTGGGTATAATTACGGAAAATGATTTTTTATCTATGTGGTGTCGAGGTTGTAGATATCATGATGAACCTAAAAGTTGGGTTAGAGACCCTAGGCTGTAAAATCCTACATGCCAATGATATTGTAATGGGCCAGTGAGTCCAGAGGCCCTAAGACTTAGTAGATCAGTATGTCCTTAAGCTGGGAAATATATTCAGTATTATGTTGGGTTAGTAATGATCAGTGGAATCGAGGAACAAGATTATTATGGACATGAAATCTTACATAAATGGATTAGTGAAGGTTGCTAACTGATAGTCTAGTATAGGGAAAGATTTTGATCATACAATGATTGCTTAGCAAGAATGATTGAGAGTTAGATCTCTGATAGATTAAAGGGTAGTTGGGAATTGTGATTTGATGGCCTAGTAGGCTGACGAATTCTCTGGAATTTTTTAGAGGATATGAATGGGCTACCCTAGAAAGGGAAGTAGAATGTGTAAGTATGCATAGATTCCCATATAAACAGATTGTGTCTACACTCACAAGTGTCAATGTTGCCACAGCCGATGTATGTATGAGTTGTATAGTGAATGTTGAGGGACATGAATTACTAGTAGACTTGATTGTCTGCTGTTGTATGTGATAAGTAAAATATTTGCATGTTTATTTTCCCTTATATGATGATTTTATGGACGATATTTGCGTTTAATATAATAAATTTGGGTGTGATTGATAAATAAATATTGTTTTTGGAATAAACAGCATTTTAAAAAAAATAAAAAAAAATAATAATAAATAAAAAAAAATTTAAAAAAAAATACAGTAGCAGCGCCGGCCACTGTAGCAACCGCCAGCACTGTAGCATGTCGACGACACTGTAGCAGCCGCCGGGGGAATAGTAAAAGTACTGTAGCACACGTTTTTCCCCCCTATAAATAGAGATCAAGGCCAAGCTCAAGGAGAAGAAGAGAGGAAGAGAATCAGAGGTCCTTCTGTGACAATTAGAGGCCCTTCTCTGACAAGAAAGAGATCCTTTCTCTGATAGTTCTGAAAAAAGAGTGTGTTACTTTCTAGATTTAATTTCATTGTATCAATTGTTGCATGCCTCCATCTTGGAAGGCTTACGATTTTATTACTTCTTGCATGCCTCCATCTTGGAAGGCTTAGGATTGTATTGCATTTTGCATGCCGCCTACATGGAAGGTTTTACCTCCTCAATGGACGGCTAGATTTCTTCATCTTTCATTCATTTTTTGGTTGTATGTTTATGTTTGATATTGTAATATTCAAGTTTATTCAGTATTTCTGAGGATTTCATTCTAGCTTCATATAATGTCAATTTATTTTGGTTTTGTTTTTAATTTCATCATGTGCTAAACTTTTATTTTCCTAGGGTGATGACGTAGCTTACTAATGACGGATTGAATCTTAACTTATTAAATCTAGTTTGAATTTCTCCTTCATGATTGAGTTTTAATTATTATTCTTAATGCTTTTGATTGACTGGCCATCTTTTGAATGATTTCAATATGCATGTTGAGACCGGAAGGAGATACATGTGTGTAGACCCTATATTTAAAACCATGACTTGCATATGAAATAGGAATATATTCATATGAGTTGTGTAGTCTTATTGAGTTCCATAAATCTTAATGCATAATTAATTGCTTAAATTCATATAGGAATATATTGGATTAGCAATTGATTATAGAATTGCTTGACCTTGGAAGAGGCTGGTAATTAAATTAGGGAAACTCGACTATCAATCATGTGGAATAAATTGGGCTAGAATAGATAAGTGATTCAATCCGGAATTTGTTAAGTGAAATCTAATCCCTAGGACTTTTTCTCATATTTGCTTTCATATCATTTGCATTCATATTTAATTGTTTTTCTTTTATTTTATTTTGCACTCTCAATCACCAATTAATCGATCGACTGAATAGAATTAAAATTACTCATTTTGGTACTTAGTGCTCAATCCTCGTGGGAACGATACTCTACTTATTTCTATATTACTTGATTACGACAGTGTACACTTGCACTATTAATTGATCATCTGAACTCGTATCAAGTTTTTGGCGCCGTTGCCGAGGATTGTTGTCATTAATATCAATACCAAGTAATTTTAATACTAATTTAGTCTTCATATTATATTTGTTTTTCTTCTTGGTGTTTTGTGTTTCTTTTCAGGTTTTTGCTTAGTGTATGACCAGATCGAAGGAGACTGAACTATTGCCTTTGGATTCGGAGATCGAAAGAACTTGTCGAAGAAATCGAAGAGTTCGGAAGCAGTCTACTTCAATCCTAAGTGATCCGATGGCAAATCCGGGGGGAGGAACAACAGATACCAAAACACTCCGTGACTATGCAACACCAACAGTCATGGGGACAAATTCTGGTATCACAAGACCACCAGTTGCAGCTAACAACTTTGAAATCAAGCCAGCAATTATCCAGATGATGCAAGCCAATCAGTTCGGTGGTTTACCAACAGAAGATCCTAATGCACACATAGCCAACTTCCTAGAAATCTGCGACACATTCAAGCATAATGGTGTTACTGACGATGCCATTAGACTTAGACTTTTCCCTTTCTCACTCAGGGATAAGGCTAAGAGTTGGCTACAATCACTACCAGTGGGAAGCATAACTACATGGGAGATCATGGCGCAGAAATTTTTGGAGAAATACTTTCCTTCAGCAAAACTGCTAAATTGAGGAATGAAATTGCCTCATTTACCCAGCATGAACAAGAAAGCCTCTATGAAGTATGGGAAAGATACAAGGAGTTGCTACGGAGATGTCCTCATCACGGGTTACCAGATTGGTGGCAACTGCAAACTTTCTATAGTGGGATGACGCACATCTCCAGAATTCTTGTAGATGCTGCAGCTGGAGGATCTTTAATGGGAAAAAATATAGATGATGCTTACAATCTACTTGAGGAGATGGCAGCCAATGCATATCAATGGCCTTCTGAACGTAGCAATTCAAAGAAAGTACTTGGAGTGCACGAGCTGGATATCCTTACAACTTTGTCTTCTCAAGTTGCATCTATATCCAAGCAAGTAGGATCATTGACAACCCAAGCAAATGTAATCAGCATTCCTACGGAAGCTTGTGATCAATGCGGAGGACCTCACGAGAGTACGCAATGTCAAGAAGGACACTCATTCATGCCGGAGCAAGCTCAGTTCATCGGAAACCAAAGAAATGACCCATTCTCAAACACGTACAATCCAGGTTGGCGAAATCATCCAAACTTTAGTTGGAGAAATAATCAAAATTCATTCAAGCCACAAGGGAACTACTAGCAGCAAGCTTTTCAACAACCAAATCCACCACAACAGAAAGTGAATTTGGAGGAAGCACTGGCTCAATACATAGCTAAGACAGATGCAGCAATAAAAAAACTTGGAGATCCAGATGGGCCAATTTGCAAATATGCTGAATTCCAGACAACCAGGAACTCTACCCAGTGACACTGAAATAAATCCAAAAGAACATGTAAAGGCCGTTGCACTAAGAAGTGGGAAAGAATTGAAAGATCCTTTAATTAAAAAGAAGGATGACGGAGAAAAGAAAGAATGTGGAGAAGAACAAAAGGAGGAAGTGCAACAACAGAAGCAGGATGATGTGATACCAGGAAGAATAAGCTTTCCAGATAATCCTCCTCCATATGTACCACCAGTTCCATACCCTCAGAGACTTGTGAAGGCAAAGCTAGATAAGCAATTTGCAAAGTTTCTAGAGGTTTTCAAGAAGTTGCACATCAACATTCCTTTTGCAGACGCTCTTGCCCAAATGCCCAGTTATGCAAAATTCATGAAGGACATTCTTTCAAATAAGCGTAAGCTTGAGGAATTTGAAACAGTTGCACTTACTGAGGAGTGCAGCGCTATTCTCCAAAAGAAATTACCTCCAAAGCTGAAAGATCCAGGAAGCTTTTGCATACCTTGCACCATAGGTCAATGTCACTTTGAAAGAGCACTTTGTGATCTTGGAGCAAGTGTAAACCTCATGCCTCTATCTGTCTACAACAAACTTGGTCTTGGAGAAGTGAAACCAACCACAGTTTCACTACTTCTGGCGGACCGATCAATAAAGCATCTGAGGGGTGTCTTAGAAGATGTTCTGGTGAAGGTGGACAAACTCATATTCCCAGCTGATTTCATAATACTCGATATGGAAGAAGACCAAGAAATTCCTATTATTCTTGGGAGGCCATTCCTAGCAACTGGGAGAACGTTAATAGATGTGCAACAGGGGAAGTTAACCTTACGAGTTCAAGATAATCAAGTATCCTTCAACATTTTCAAGGCTTTATCCTTCCCAAATGAAGGTGACACTTGCTACAGAGTCGATACATTGTCCAGTTGCACAAAAGACGTGGTGAACGAAATCTGCATGGATCAACCATTAGCAATAGGAATGGTAGATGTATCAAAATCTACTAATCCTGAAGTCTTGGAGCAGATTCAGTATTTGGAAGCAAATTCCCCGATTTTTATCAAGAAACCATTTGAAGATCTGGGGGGAAGGCCGAGTAAGCCGGTACCATCAACGGAGAAACCACCAGTACTGGAGTTAAAAGTACTACCATCCCACTTGAAGTATGCTTATCTGGGGGAAAATTCAACATTACCAGTAATCGTCTCAGCAGCTCTTACTCCCGAAGAAGAAGAAAAGTTATTAAGAGTTCTAAGGGAGTATAAAGCAGCGTTTGGATGGTCAATAGCTGATATAAGAGGGATAAGTCCTTCAATTTGTATGCATAAGATCTTGATGGAGGACAACTACAAGCCAACAGTTGAGCACCAGAGAAGACTCAACCCAAATATGAAGGAGGTGGTGAGAAAGGAGGTAATAAAGTGGCTAGATGCTGGCATAATCTACCCAATCTCCGACAGTCAATGGGTAAGCCCAGTTCAAGTTGTGCCAAAGAAAGGTGGAATGACAGTAGTGCCCAATGAGAAAAATGAATTGATTCCACAACGCACGGTAACTGGATGGAGAGTATGCATCGACTACAGAAAGCTCAACAAAGCCACCAGAAAAGATCACTTTCCTCTGCCATTTATAGATCAGATGCTTGACAGACTTGCTGGAAAAGCCTATTATTGTTTCTTGGATGGGTACACAGGATATAATCAAATTACAATTGCACCGGAGGATCAAGAGAAAACAACTTTTACATGTCCATATGGTACCTTTGCCTTCAGAAAGATGCCATTTGGTCTATGTAATGCACCAGCAACATTTCAAAGGAGTATGATGGCGATCTTCTCAAACATGGTGGAAAAGTTCATTGAGGTGTTTATGGATGATTTTTCAGTTTTTGGAGAATCATTCAATCACTGTCTTTCAAATCTGGCAAAAGTCTTGCAACGTTGTGTGGAGACAAACTTGGTTCTAAATTGGGAGAAATGCCATTTTATGGTAAAAGAAGGAATTGTGCTGGGCCATAAGGTATCTGATAAAGGAATTGAAGTGGACCGAGCTAATATTGAAACAATTCAAAAGCTACCACCTCCTTCCTCAATCAAGGGCATTCGGAGTTTTTTAGGACATGCTGGTTTCTATAGAAGATTCATCAAGGACTTCTCAAAAATCACAAAGCCACTTTGCATGCTGTTGGAGAAAAACACTCCCTTTGTGTTCAATAAGGAGTGCTTATCAGCCTTTCAAACTCTAAAAAGTGCCTTGACCACTGCACCAGTTATCATAGCTCCAGATTGGAATCTTCCATTTGAGATGATGTGCGATGCAAGTGATTATGCAGTTGGAGCTGTTTTAGGCCAAAGAAGAGACAAGATCTTCCATGCTATTTATTATGCTAGCAGGACACTCTCAGAAGCACAACTGAATTATGCAACAACAGAAAAAGAGCTCCTAGCAGTAGTATTTGCATTTGACAAATTCAGAGCATACTTGATCGGGTCAAAGGTCATTGTCTGGACGGACCACTCAGCAATCAAATACCTGATTGAGAAGAAAGATGCTAAGCCCAGATTGATCAGATGGGTGGTTTTACTACAAGAATTTGACTTGGAGATCAAAGACAAAAAAGGGACCGAGAATCTCATTGCAGATCATCTTTCTCGGTTAGAACTACCTGAACGAAAGAGAGAATCACCAATCCAGGAGAATTTCCCAGATGAGCAACTTTTTATCATACAGTCACAACCTACTCCGTGGTATGCTGATTTTGTGAATTATTTGGCAAGCGGAGTAATGCCTTATGAACTTTCTAAAGTGCAAAAGAAGAAGTTTCTGGCTGATGTAAGGCATTACTTTTGGGAGGATCCGTTCTTATACAAACAATGCCCAGATCGAATTATCAGACGATGTGTTCCTGAAGAAGAAATGGTCAGCATCTTAAATCATTGCCATTCATCCTCATATAGTGGTCATTTTGGAGCAAATAGAACAGCTACTAAAGTCCTTCAATCAGGATTTTACTGGCCTACACTCTTCAAGGACGCTCATAAAATTGTGGCAACTTGTGACAGATGTCAAAGAACGGGAAATATCTCAAGGAGACATGAAGCCCCTTTAACCAACATCTTAGAAGTTGAACTTTTTGATGTATGGGGGATCGATTTTATGGGACCTTTTCCATCTTCATTTAGCAATCAGTTCATTTTAGTAGCTGTTGATTATGTCTCCAAGTGGGTTGAAGCAGTTGCCTTTCCTACAAATGATTCTCGTGTGGTTGTGAAGTTCTTGAGGAAGAATATTTTTACAAGATTTGGAGTGCCTAGAGCTATTATCAGTGATGGAGGAAGGCATTTTTGCAATCAGCAGCTTCAGTCGGTATTGGCTAAATATGGAGTAACTCACAAGGTTGCAACTCCATATCATCCACAAACTAGCGGGCAGGTGGAAATCTCAAACAGAGAACTAAAGTGGATCTTAGAGAAGACAGTGAATTCCAACCGGAAGGATTGGGCTCAAAAGTTAGATGATGCACTCTGGGCTTATAGAACTGCCTTCAAGACACCAATTGGTACATCCCCGTATCAATTGGTCTATGGAAAAGCATGCCATCTTCCAGTAGAAATGGAGCACAAAGCATATTGGGCGGTAAAAGCATTAAATTTTGACTTAAAAGTAGCTGGTGAGAAAAGGCTTCTCCAACTCAATGAGCTTGAGGAATTCAGACAACAAGCTTATGAAAATGCAAAGTTATACAAGGAGAAGACAAAAATGTGGCATGATAGAAGAGTTTTGAGGAGAGAGTTTACACCGGGACAAAAGGTGCTTTTATACAACTCAAGGTTAAAGCTTTTTCCAGGAAAGCTGAGATCAAGATGGTCAGGTCCTTTTACTGTGATTCAAGTATGGCCATATGGAACTGTGGAGATTCAAGATGGAGATCGAAAATTCAAAGTGAATGGGCAAAGGCTCAAAGAATACAATGAAGGTGCACTCAACACTTTGAAATCTGTTATCACGTTTGAAGAACCAACAGGTATGTCCGCAATCTAGTAATTTTTTTAAGAAAAAAGAAAAAAAAGAAAAAAAAATTGTTTTTATTTTTTTATTTTTGGTTTAATCTTTGTCTAGCTAAAGACGTTAAAGAAGGGCGGCTTTTTGGGAGGCAACCCAAAACTTCTTTCCCACTCTCTCTCAATTTTCTTTCCTACTCACTTATTTCTTTCCTACTCTCTCAAAACTTCTTTGTTACTCTCTCATTTTTCTCTCCTACTCACCTAAACACATTACACTGCATTGAGCATTTTAGTTTTCATCATTTTCATTTTAAGTTACCATGGAGGAATCTCTTGCAAAGCTTAAGAACAGGTTTCCCACTCTTCCCAAAGATGTGCTCAGGAAGATCTATAGCTGTCGACTTGAAAGGATAAAAGTATTCAATCGTTTGGGCCTTCCTGTGGATATACGTTGGATCATTGAAGCTAAGGTACGTTTAGCAGGTGAGATTCATAATTCATTTGTTAAACCTTTGCCAGGAATGGGAAGAAGTTCTTACTCCAAAAAGAGAAGAGCTAAAAGAATGAATGTCTGCTATAAATGTGCAAGGTGGACATGTGATCAGCGCTGTAGAAGTAAAGGTATGGTTTCTGTAAATCGAGAAGATAAAATCAAATTTATAAAGGATGGACTGAGTAAAGAGTCACTGGATGATATCATTCAAACTCTTGAGACGCATCCGAGTGGTGATGTTCATCGTATTATTCTCGATTTAGCAGACATATTCAATAAAGAAAAAGAGCGCTATTGTCTTGAGAATCTGACGTTAAAAGACCCTGTTTGCCAGTTTATAAGAAAACTGGATGGGAAGCAAATCCTCGATTCATAGAAAGCGTTTAAGCCGTTTCTGGACGTAAAACCAGAGGAAGATGTGAGCCAAAATCACAACTACTGTACATAATCATGCGTGTGTTTAATTTGTTTTGTCTTTTTCGTAGCTTTTGTCTAATTTTTCTTATCCTTTCGGCAGTTTTTTTTCCTACTCTAGTGTATCTTTTGACTTTCTGTCCTCTTTTTGTTTAATTTCTTCACACAGTGGGCCACCGGTCATTTGTGTCAGAAATGTTTTTCAAACTTCTTTGAAAAATGTGTGCTTTGTGTGATTTTGTTGTCGTTGTTTTAGTATTATATATATGAACTCTTTCATTTGTAAATATGCACACTTCCATTTGTAAAAATGAATACCTTCTCTGGTAAGCGTACATGGTCCGAGAGAAACAAAGAGAAAGAGGTTATCTCACAAAAATGTAGATTTACATCTATTTGCATTTTTGGTGAAACTGATTTGGGCAAGAAAGGAGAGTTTATAACAGCAGCAAATGAACTTGGAGTTGCATTAGCTGCCAGAAATATCAACGTTGTGTACGGGGGAGGCATCCAGGGCCTAAAGGGAAGTGTGGTCGTTTCTGCATCCATGAATGGAAGTAAGGGTTTAAGTGTAAGAGTGAAAGGGTTGCAAGATCATGCTTTTTCCTTAGGACAAGAGTTACAGGTTTCAAGCTTGCCTGAACAGATGGGAGTAATGTTCCACCATGCTCAAGCTTTTATTGCTCTACCCGGTGGTTTGGAGACATTGGATGGCATTTCTAGTGTTGCATATTGGGCTAAGCTAAACTATCATAAAAAACCATTAGGATTGTTAAATGTTAACGGTTTTTATGATAATCTGTTGTCTTTTCTTGATCATGCTGTGGAAACAGGATTTATACCCCAAGCAACTCGCCACTCCATAATTTCTGCACCAACTGCTGATCAGCTGCTCGATCAAATGCAAACCTATGAACCTAAACTAGATCTACTCGTCAAGCAAATAGGTGGGCCATCTTCAGATAGCAGTCAGAAGCAGAACCCAGATACCACTCTTAGGTTGTAACTTTCTTTAATCTCTTGGTTTTACTTTATTGTGTGTTTATGTTAAAAAAAACACCTCCTCTAAGCTTTAGAAGACATTGGGGACAATGTCTGATTTAGGTTGGGGGAGGAGAAAAAAAATTTGTTTTTTTCGTTTGTTAGTTAGTAAAACCATTAGATGCATGGGGTGTGGAAAAAGATGGCTGAGTAAGGAGTTATTCTTAACTCCTGAGACGCATTTCATTAGTTGCATTTTATTAGTTGCATGATTTTTTTTATCTTTTTCAAAAAAAAAAAAAATTCAAGTGCTTTGTAATGATCTTAAGAAGTATATAAGTTTTAAGTATGGATCAATTGAATTTAGAGATTTTATAGTATGAATGAACAACTGATTATTCTAATTGGTGATGAATTTTGAGATTGAATGAACTGAGTTTAAAAATTCCTAACCGTGAGCTTCTGAGCCTATAATGATTATTTCTCTTGTGTGTGATATTCACCTATTAAGTTGTCACTCTAGAACTTGCTTTAAATCTGGTTGAAATTACATCTCACATGCTCATTCAAAAATGATAAAGGCATTCATTTTCTTTAGCCAGAGCCAAATAGCCAACCTTGCAATTATACCGTTGATAAGCCCCTTTGAGCCTAATTGACTATTTCTTTGTTTTCAACCCATTAACATGTACTTTAATGATATATCAAGTGCTTTTACCTTATTCGAAAGATTAGTGGAGCATTTGAAATTTTTGTGAAATGGGCTTTTGACAAAGTGTGGGGGTGTATCTATCATCAACTTTATAGTTGCAATTCAAAAAAAAATGAAAAAAGAAAAAATAAATAAAAAGAGAAAAAAGAAGAAGAAGAAAATAGAAAAAATTATGAAAAAAAAAGAAGAAAAAGAAGAAAAAAAAAGAAAAAAAATGTGTTAAGTGTTTGAATTGTGGGTTGTTGTGATGAGATAAATTTATAAGTAGCCCATTTTTCAATTGCTCAATTTCTTTAGCCTTTCATATCATACTTTACATTCCTTTACCTTAACCCCATTACAACCCTTAATAAGTCCTTTTGATTTGAATTATGCATGTGAATTAGGTAGTGGAGATTGAGATTTTTAGCAAGCCTATGGTAGTGCAATTTTTTCGGTTGAATTTGAGCGAAACACTTACCCTTAAACACTTGAGAGATTGAGAGAATGAGCTACAAGTACGAACTCAGTTTATTCATTTTCAATTAAAGTTACCAATTTATATTTTCGTTGATTCATTAATACTATGATATCTTTATTTTTCAATTGTGTTCTTACTTATGACCTGACACTTCTGATTTTGTTGGAAGCACTTATTATTTACTTCTTGTCCGAGGACGTCCAAGAGTTAAGTGTGGGGGAATTTGATAAGTAAAATATTTGCATGTTTATTTTCCCTTATATGATGATTTATGGACGATATTTGCGTTTAATATAATAAATTTGGGTGTGATTGATAAATAAATATTGTTTTTGGAATAAACAGCATTTTAAAAAAAAATAATAATAAATAAAAAAAAAATTAAAAAAAAATACAGTAGCAGCGCCGGCCACTGTAGCAACCGCCAGCACTGTAGCATGTCGACGACACTGTAGCAGCCGCCAGGGGAATAGTAGCAGGTCGGCAGGTACTGTAGCAGCAGCCGGGGGAATAGTAAAAGTACTGTAGCACACGTTTTTCCCCCCTATAAATAGAGATCAAGGCCAAGCTCAAGGAGAAGAAGAGAGGAAGAGAATCAGAGGTCCTTCTGTGACAATTAGAGGCCCTTCTCTGACAAGAAAGAGATCCTTTCTCTGATAGTTCTGAAAAAAGAGTGTGTTACTTTCTAGATTTAATTTCATTGTATCAATTGTTGCATGCCTCCATCTTGGAAGGCTTACGATTTTATTACTTCTTGCATGCCTCCATCTTGGAAGGCTTAGGATTGTATTGCATTTTGCATGCCGCCTACATGGAAGGTTTTACCTCCTCAATGGACGGCTAGATTTCTTCATCTTTCATTCATTTTTTGGTTGTATGTTTATGTTTGATATTGTAATATTCAAGTTTATTCAGTATTTCTGAGGATTTCATTCTAGCTTCATATAATGTCAATTTATTTTGGTTTTGTTTTTAATTTCATCATGTGCTAAACTTTTATTTTCCTAGGGTGATGACGTAGCTTACTAATGACGGATTGAATCTTAACTTATTAAATCTAGTTTGAATTTCTCCTTCATGATTGAGTTTTAATTATTATTCTTAATGCTTTTGATTGACTGGCCATCTTTTGAATGATTTCAATATGCATGTTGAGACCGGAAGGAGATACATGTGTGTAGACCCTATATTTAAAACCATGACTTGCATATGAAATAGGAATATATTCATATGAGTTGTGTAGTCTTATTGAGTTCCATAAATCTTAATGCATAATTAATTGCTTAAATTCATATAGGAATATATTGGATTAGCAATTGATTATAGAATTGCTTGACCTTGGAAGAGGCTGGTAATTAAATTAGGGAAACTCGACTATCAATCATGTGGAATAAATTGGGCTAGAATAGATAAGTGATTCAATCCGGAATTTGTTAAGTGAAATCTAATCCCTAGGACTTTTTCTCATATTTGCTTTCATATCATTTGCATTCATATTTAATTGTTTTTCTTTTATTTTATTTTGCACTCTCAATCACCAATTAATCGATCGACTGAATAGAATTAAAATTACTCATTTTGGTACTTAGTGCTCAATCCTCATGGGAACGATACTCTACTTATTTCTATATTACTTGATTACGACAGTGTACACTTGCACTATTAATTGATCATCTGAACTCGTATCAGTATGCTATATGACTTAGTAGTAAAACTTAAAATTAGTTGGTTGATGGCATAGTAGTGAACTCATGGAGTAAAATAAAATATGAGCAACAATTACGAATGGTATCGAACACGGTAAGGGAAAATTAACTTTATGCCAAGTTAAGTAAATATGAGTTTTGGCTTTTAGAGGTAATAATTATGGGCCACGTAGTCTTATAGAAAGGGATCCTGATAGACCCTGGTAAATTGGAAAGCAGTATTGAACTGGGAAGGCCAGAAACTATGGTTGTGATACACAGTTTTCTGAGTCTTGTTGATTATTATGAGGGGTCTACACTGAATTTCCCAAAAAAAACTCAATATTATGCATGGGATGTTGATTGTAAGAGGAGCTTCGGAGAGCTTAGATGAAAATTTATTATAACACCAATACTAAGAATCCCAGATACGAGTAGGCATGAATTGGGATGTGATTTGATGTGAGCCAAGTGGGGCATATGTATCTTGTCAACTGAAGCTTTTTGAATTGAACTATCTCACCTATGATCTTGGGTGGGTAGTAATAGTCTTTGTATTGAATTCTGAGACATTATCTCCATGGTGTGATCGTAGGTTGTATTGCGACTACAAATGCTTGAAATATTTATATAATTAGAAAGTGCTGAATATGAGGCAATGTAGGTGGATAGAGTTATTAAAGGATTATGACTTGGGAAGTAAATATCATCCAAGGTAGGCCAATATAGTGACAGACGCATTAAGTAGTAAAATAAGGTAGGTTGTGGCCCTAGGGATACATGAGTACAAATTGATTAAGTAGAGACTATTTACTGCTCAAAGCAAACAAAACTGTTATATTGATAAGAGGCAGAAACCTCTAGAGATTAAGGTCAGTGACCAGGCGTATAGGCACCTGTGTAAGTCGCCAGTCCTTGGTCGAAAGGTAGGGCATTGAATTAGTTACTGAGGTTACCTTATATGGCCACCATTTGACAATTCCCAACCTAGAGTGTATGGCTATGTATATGTAGCAAATTTTAGGGATGAAATTTATTTAAGATGGGGAGAATTGTAACACCTCAAATTTTATTCACCAATATGCCTTGTAATTATTTGTCGCATCTAATGAAATGGAATGGTGAATATTGACCCACCTTGAATAGCCTCCGGCTATAAATTCTGGATCATAGGAATTAAACACTAAAAATTGGAATGTGAATAGCGCTGCCAAAGTAATTTCCAGTGAGGCAGTGATATTGTCATGTGATTTTGGATTACCAAATGATGTTAAAAAAATGTGAAATTTTATATGATGAAAGTAGACATACTAGGCTTTAATTTGATAGGTAATGAGGAATTTTTGGATTTATATACTAAGAGATATGATTTTTCAAAGGTAGACCCTACTTCTAGAACCAAATCTTGAACAAGTAAAGTTTAATGAATTTCTGGGAATTATGAGCTTCCAGTTGGCTAAATTCTATATTTTTCCTTGAAACTAGACTCAATATGGGTTTTCCTTTATTGGTGGATTATGATATGCCAAGTTTCATCAATCTAAAGCCAAGGGATTATAATTGTTAAAGTATGAGCACATGTTAATTAAGAATAAAATATTATATACTTGGGATTTAGTTGAGATAATTGGATGAAGCCCAAATTGGTTTGGGAAGGACCATTTAGGTGTCATTTTGGGCTAACAAAAGGGAAGGAAAATTGGTTCAAATGGAATGAGGAGTTTACGACACAAATTGGTAAGGGATAAGGTCAAGTACCATTCTTATGTCATAAACCCAATTTAACAATAATAATTAATTAAGGAAATAATGAAGATATTTTAGTCTTGTCTTCATCTTTTTCCTTCCATTTTCAAGCCTTCGTCATCAAATAGAAAGAGAGAAAGAGAGAGAGCTCAAGGAAGAAAAATTAAAGGTAAGGCTTATGCTTTCAAGTGATTTTGCTTCCTAATATGTGTCACAACCTCTTTAAGCTCTTGATCTCCATGAATAATCATGTGTAGTATGCAAATCTTCAAGGTTGAAGAGAGAGAGTGTAGGATGTCTAGAGAGAGAAAATCCAAGGATCATGAGGTGACTTTAAGAACTTCAACTCTTTTGGTGTGTTGGTGTGGTTCTTGGCTGGTTTTGTGATTTGGTTGTTGTTTTTGTAAGTTTGAGATGTTGAAACCCTAAGGAGTTATGTTGCTCAAATTTCCTCAAATCATGTCTAGAAAGTGTTTAAATGGATTAACAAGGGATTATAAGTGAAAAGGAGCAAGCTTTAGGTGTTGAATCTAAAAAATGAAATTTTTCTCTTTTAAGCATAAGTTTTGGCTAGAGCTAGAAATGGGGGTTAGAGCTAGAATTTCATTAATATGTTGGTTCCATTGTGTTCAGGAGGGAAAACTGTATAGGGTTGATGTTGATCACTTTGTGAGATAAGCCCCATAAAGTGAAATTATAAAACCCTAATTAGGGGCTATCAAGGGCAAAACTGTCATTGGGTAGTGATTTTGCAGAAACTGAGGTAAAAAATGGATTCTGCAAATAAAATTGTGTAGGAATAGCACTGGTCAAAATTTCTAGAAAAGTACAGTCGAACCAGGTAAAAAGGGGCTTAGATTGGGTCCATAAGGGCATTTTAGTAATTTTGTAATGTTAGACTAATATAACCAACAAAAGTAAATTGGAGAAGTCTAAAGTGACACATGAATGGGTATTAACCTAATTCTTGTAAACTTGAAATTTTAAGACCAGACTGTTGAGCCCGAGCCAGATCAAACTAAGGACTTAATTGGACCTAAGGTAGTAACTCTTTTCATATACTATGTAATTGTTTATATACTTTATGTATGCCATCTTCTATGATATGAACACGATGCCTGGGGCACGTTATCTAGCTGTGGTCTAGGACCCAACTGAGGTACACAGACAAGTAAGGGATCCAAATAGTTATTTAACCATAAGCATTGTGCACACACATGATACAGTATGGACTTTCATTTTATACTATATGGTGTATTACATATCTAATTATCACATTTTATATGATCGATTGTATGTTACTACTGAGATTCGTTTGAATCTCACTCTTTTTCAGAATTAAAAATATTCCAGCAGAAGCTAGCGGCTCCAAGGGTAAAATGGTAAATACTGGTAACTGAGGTATGCAGGTCAAGAGAATAGAGCTGTTGGTTATGTTTAGTTTAATTTTGATATTTTGGACAAATTGTGTATATTTAATCAAACTCTGGAGGGAGACTCCTGTATGTAAACAATTACTTCTTATCAGTATATTTGTACTATTTTTGTATGCCTATGGAATTGTGTCTTTAACACCCTACGCATAACGAAATGTTAAGGGGTTTGACATTTGGGCTTTATTTAGCCAAATGACTATTTTGCCAATATATTTTTGCCATTTTTGTACCTTGGCTAAAGACTGCAGAATTTTCCCCTAACTGTGAAAGTTTATATCATATTTTGTAGACATTCAATTAAAGCTCTTCCAAATGCTAATTAACTCTTTTTGACTCTAGTTTAAGGTAAAATATAGCCTTTATCCAACTGGAAGATTAACATTCCCAGAATTTAAATCTTTGGATGTTGTCTCAGAAATTGGCCAATTTCACTGGGTAAACTTCCAAAATTCATAACTCTTTGTGTACAGCTCCAAATGGCATATATGACCTATCAAATTAAAGCTTGATAAGTCTACTTTTATTCTGGAAAATTTCATAGGCATTAAACATTATTTTCCTATCTAAAAATGTTACACAATAAGAATGCTACACAAGGAAACTCACTGGCAGCAAATACAATTGTTTACACTTTGTGTTTTGAACATACTCATGTTATGTGTGACCACCAATTGAAGTATTTATCCTTTTATGTACATTATCATTCACCATTTTATCCCATTAAATATCTTACTACATAAAGGGAATATTGGTAATAAAAATTAGGGTGTTACAACTCTCCCCACCTTAAATAAATTGTCTCCGAAATTTGTTAGACATACGTAGCCATAAATTTCAAGTAATGCTTCTGCATATGTCTCACTGACATCATCACCATTGACCAAAATCTGTTTAGAAAGACTCAGATCTCTGATATCCTTAATCAGTTTCTGCTCATGAGTAATCATGATCTCAGATCTCTGAGACTCCTTACTTTGATACTATATTGCTCAGAAATCTAACTTCTGAAAGCTAGAACTCATATTTGCTCAACTTGGCCTAGAGTTGCTTAGATTTCAGTGTATTCAATATAATTCTCAAATGTTGTTCACATTTTGATCTACTCCATGAGTAGACCAGTATATCATTCATAAAGAATACCATGTACCCTGCAATGGTAAACAAGTTAAATCCACCATTTATTTATGCCCCTTGTCATTTATTATGCAATTCTAATAGACTTTAGCTATGACATTTCTAACACCTATGAGTATAGACACAACCAGGTCATAGGGAAATTTGTGTACTCTCAGGCCTAGTCGTCTGATGAACCCATGTTATGTGAGTTCACAAAATAAAACTAGGTTTGAAAATGTAGCATAGTAGCTCAACCTAGGTCGCTCTTGTGAGGAGATTAATTTCCAAGTTCCTAAGTAGTAAAGTGATAAAAAACATTAAAGTTGTGAGAAATCATTTTGAGAGTTTGACTTTTAAATTAATGAAGTAATCTAAGCTAAAGCAATATTTTTGCATTTCTGGGTTTATAAGACAAAGAAACAAACAGAATTGAAATTAACAATAATAACAAGATAAATTAAATTATCTAATATAATGATGAAATGTGATTCCCTTGAGTTGGGGATTTAGTCTTCCTTGCTTGTTAATGATTTGAATTCCATAATGAGCCAAAAGGATGGAACTAAGCTACCACTAGCTCTATACTCGCAATAATCATTTAATTCATTCAACCGAAGCAATTAAATGAATATTATCAATTAATAGTGACTCAAGGAGATGAATAACTAACTTCCAATTCTAAATTGTAATTACAATTACAACAATTCAAAATATTCAGTTTTATCATTTAAATCCACTTAACCAAGTTGGAATAAACAATTCAACTTACTTCTAATATGAATCATACAAAGCTTAAATAATCAACTCCTAGATCAACCACCAAGTTTATTCACTTGGCATAGAACAATCTAGATCACAATTACATACTTAACCAAGCTACATAATCATGAACTAAAAAGAGAACTTAAAGGAATTCTATTAAAGTTTAAAAGCTCAAACCATTACCTAACTCAAGGAAATCACCAAAGCTTATCTACTCATGGAAGAGGAGGAAGAAGCTTGATGGAATGAGAGGAGAATAGCCATGGAAATTGCTCACCGAACAACCTTCCTCAAATGCAACTCCAGCGTCTTCCCCTTTTTTCTTTCATACGGTGCTGCTCCCTCTTTTCATACACACAGCCGCAACACTCCAGTCGCCTCTCTCATCCCTCATTCCCATCGTGTTTTCCCCCTTTTTCCCACGTACACACCAACTCCTCCTTTTTTTCCTTTCACATTCGTTCAACTAGCTTTTTAATTCCAACCAATCAACAATTTCGGCTGCACTTGTTATCTATTTCCTCAACTCGGTCTAGCTCATCAAATCGGTCTAGCACTCTTTGTTCTTCTTCAATTATTCCCGTCTTCACCTCATTCTCTCCATTTGGTCAAAAAATGCGGCTCTTTCTTCATGTACTCCATTTATCCTGTAACACCCTGCCTTTAATCACGTAATTATAATTCGATAATGCACATTTAATTCGGATTAGAGACCATCGGATAACTTAAACTCATTTCAATCTCCTACTTTGTAGTAGGGTTTTCACAAAACATTCAAAATCTCTTCCTGTTCCTGGTCTCCATTTCAAAATTCGAATATAATTACCTGTACAGTTTATCTACATTCATGTATAACAGAGTGTATAACCAAATCCCCGGCAACTCCCGGGTTCTATACATATATATAATCTAGAGGTTACAAGTATCCACTAGGGGATTACACAACCAAAATCGAATATAAAATTCCTAATTCAAAATATCCAGTAATCCCGAGTTTAAAGTAGATAACCAACATCTCAAAAAATCCTTAGTATCACTAAAGATCCTAAGTGCTTCGGGTTGGCCGCTTCTCCTTTGAGCCACATGCCCTGTCTGAAAGGTTAGTCATAGGAAAGAATGAGATTCGAGCGAATCCCAGTAGTAACAAACCACTCATACAATGCATAACACAAAGCATGTATATAAATCACAACCAGCAACAGCAGCAGCAATCTCAAAGATACATGGTTTTCACCACAAACGACAGCACTCACAGCTGTATGCACAATACGACAGCTCTCGCTGTAATAATAATCACGACAGCTTACGCTGTAATCACAATAACGACAGCTTGCGCTGTAAACGACAGCTATCACCAGCTGTAATCGCAGCATCATCAAAGAATCATCACATAACAATGATAACACACACATACAGAGCATTATACATAGTATAAGAGAGAGAAAGTCACTACCTGATCCTTTTCAGACGTTTCTTGGCACTGTGGGCTCCCGAGGGCGGCAAATATCGAATCCTACAATTCCAAATGCACCATTTAGACACTTCCATAGTGTTACTTGGGGTTATATGAGTCTATAATGAAAATTTACAAAACTACCCCCGGGGACCCGGCCCGGGCCCGCCGTACCCGGTCCGGTTGCACTTTTCCCGAAATTCTAATCTGGGCTATCCTAACATATTTCCGCCCAAGGAATCCATTTCCGGACTCGGAATTATCAAATTCAATGTCAAATTACAAAATTGCCCTTGGCAGCCCTACTTTTAGGGTTTTAGGGGCGTTTCCGTAATTATGCTTTCTCAGCCTTTTCTGAAAAAGTGCCCAACTGTAACCCCACCTATTTTTACCCACTGAATCCAATGGAATCATTAAAATATCCAAATTCCCATCACACATTCTCCAAAAGTGTTTATTCAACAATAATTATATCCACTTTTAAAGTTATTAGCCCTTAATCACTTTTTGGGATATTACATTTCTCCCCTCGAAAATTAAATTTCGTCCTCGAAATTGCTACACAACTTGAGCCATAAACTCCGGATATCGTCTTCACATATCTCCCTCCGCTTCCCAAGTTGCCTCTCTTTGCGTCATTCCCTTCCAGATCACCTTCACATATGGAATGCTCCTGTGTCTGAGCCGTCGCTCTTCTCGGTCAATGACTTGCTCTGGCTCCACTGCATATGTGAAATTGTCTTGAAGCTCAACATCCTCATACTCAATGATGTGAGATGGATCCGGTTGGTACTTCTTCAATTGAGAAACGTGGAATACGTCATGGAGTCTACTCAAGCTCGGAGGTAGAGCTACTCGGTAAGCTACAGGCCCAATCCTCTCAAGGATTTCAAAAGGACCTATGTATCTAGGGCTTAGCTTCTTCCTCTTGATCGCTCGCCCAACACCGGTGATAGGAGATACTCTTAAGAAAATATGATCTCCAACCTCAAACTCTAGAGGCCGTCTTCTCTTGTCAGCGTAGCTTTTCTGGCGACTCTGCGCTGTAAGCAACCTCTTGCGAATAATCTGAATCTGTGCTGAGGTTTGATCAACCAAATCTGGCCCATAAAGCTTCCTTTCGGATAATTCATTCCAGCATAAAGGTGATTGACACCGTCTTCCATACAACGCTTCATACGGAGCCATTTGGATGCTCGCATGATAGCTATTGTTGTAAGCGAACTCAGCCAGTGGAAGGAAACGATCCCAACTTCCTTTAAAGTCGAGAACACAAGCTCGCAACATATCTTCCAGCGTCTGAATTGTTCTCTCAGATTGTCCATCCGTTTGAGGATGATAAGCCGTACTGAATCTCAGTTGAGTACCTAAGGCTTCATGCAATGCTTTCCAAAACTTTGAAGTAAATCGTGGGTCTCGATCGGAAATGATGTTTTTCGGAACACCATGAAGTTTGACAATCTCTCGGATATAAATCTCCGCTAGTTTATCAGGAGAATAACCAGCATTGATTGGTATGAAGTGGGCTGACTTCGTTAACCGATCCACAATTACCCAGATCGCATCATAGTTTCTGATCCTAGGTAATCCCACAACCAAATCCATGGTCACGCTTTCCCATTTCCATTCTGGAATCTCAGGACTCTGAAGTAAACCAGGCGGTCTCTGGTGCTCGATCTTCACTTTCTGACAAGTGAGACACCTTGCAACATATTTGGTCACGTCACTCTTCAAACCCGGCCACCAATACACCGATTTCAGATTCTGATACATCTTGGTCATACCAGGATGAAGAGTATATCGGCTCTTGTGTGCCTCATCCAGAATCTTCTGCCTCAACTCTACCTTAAGTGGAATGAAAACTCTTTTCTGGTAACGAACCAATCCACGAGGCGATATGTCATAGCCTGAAACTTCTCCCTGTTCGATTCGAGTCAGATTGCGCTGTATCCAGTCATCTTGACTCTGAGCTTCTTCAATTTCCGCCCTTAGATCACTCTCCTCTTGAGAAACAGTGTAATTGGCACAGATGATCTGGTTTGTCAAATTTAAATCACGGAAATCTTCAATCAATTTCCTTTCTTGTATCATCATAGCTGCAACGTGCACAGTCTTTCGGCTAAGAGCATCAGCGACTACATTTGCCTTACCCGGATGATATTTTATTTCCAGGTCGTAGTCCTTAAGCAATTCCATCCAGTGGCGCTGTCTCATATTCAGTTCTTTTTTATCATACAGATATTTGAGACTCTTATGGTCGCAGTACAGTTCCACAGTCACACCATACAGGTAGTGACGCCAAATCTTCAAAGCAAACACAATGGCCGCAAGCTCCAGATCATGAGTGGGATAGTTCAATTCATGAGGTCTGAGCTGTCGAGAGGCGTAGGCCACCACACGTCCCTGCTGCATAAGGACACACCCTAATCCCTGCCCACTGGCATCAGAATACACAACATATGTCAAACTGGGATCGGGTAAAATCAACACAGGTGCCGACGTCAACCTCTCCTTCAGCTCCACAAAACAGTTTTCACATTTATCGTCCCACACAAACGGCTGATCTTTTCTCGTGAGCTTGGTCATTGGTAATGCAATACGGGAGAAATTTTGGATAAATCTCCGATAATAACCAGCAAGACCCAGAAAACTGCGTATTTCCGCCACAGATTCTGGCCTCTTCCAGTTCAGTACTGCTTCCACTTTGCTGGGATCCACAGAGACCCCTTCTTGCGAGATAACATGGCCTAAGAATTTCACTTCTGATAGCCAAAACTCGCACTTGCTCAATTTAGCATATAATTGCTTCTCGCACAAGATATTCAATACGATTCTCAAATGATGCTCATGCTCATCCTTATTCTTGGAATATATCAAAATGTCATCGATAAACACAACAACAAACTGATCCAGATATTGCCGAAAGATACGGTTCATGTAATCCATGAAAACCGCAGGCGCATTGGTTAGCCCAAATGGCATCACCAAGAACTCATAATGACCATATCGGGTCCTGAAAGCAGTCTTTGAAATATCTTCTGCTTTCACTCGCAGCTGATGATACCCTGACCTTAGATCAATCTTTGAAAACACACACGAACCAGAGAGTTGATCTAATAGGTCATCAATTCGGGGAATAGGGTACTTGTTTTTTATAGTAACTTTATTCAGCTCTCTGTAGTCGATACACAAGCGAAGACTCCCATCTTTCTTCTTTACAAACAACACTGGAGCTCCCCAAGGCGACACACTGGGTCTAATAAACCCTTTCTCAAGCAAATCTTCTATTTGTTTCTTTAACTCCGCCATTTCGTTTGGGGCCATGCGGTATGGGGCCTTGGATATAGAACCAGCTCCAGGTATAATGTCAATTGGGAACTGAACTTCCCTTTCTGGAGGTAATCCGCTCAGATCGTCCGGAAACACCTCAGGGAATTCATTTACCACGGGTATATTATTCAAGGTTTCACCATTTTCCCCTTGCACAGAGAAAAACACTACATACCCCTGGCAACCCTTTTCAAAATACTTTTCAGCTTTGGCTGCCGAAAGAAAATTCATACTAGCATCCACATCTTCAACCCTCTGAGATACAGGATATACTATCCTCTTGTTTCCACAATCAAGCAATATATTATTTGCCATTAACCAATCAAAACCCAAAATGACTTCTAATTGACTAAGAGGCAAACATATCAAATCTACAATAGATTGATGCCCTTCCACAGTTATGACACAACTCAAACAAGCTTCTGTGGTCAAGGCCTTAATACCCATTGGAGTTGACACTACTAATTCAAATGGCAGTTTGTGCACATGCAATCCCAGGCGCTTCACGCAATCATAGGCAATGAAGGAGTGACTTGCACCCGAGTCAAATAAAACTTGCAACAGATGGCCATTAAGTAGAAGTTTACCTTGTATTAGCTCAGGAGATTTGCGGGCCTCCTCATGGGTCATAGTGAATACTCGGCCCTGTGTCCTCGGTCTCTGGTCTGGTCGTGGCTCTTTGCATTCAGCAGAAGTATGCCCCACATGCTTACAATTGAAGCATATTATTTTGCCATCACAAGTTTTGCCTTGATGTGGTTGGTTACACCGACGACAAATCCATGGTCCAGAATATGTTCTTTGCTGGTCACGGCTCCCAGACTGGTAGGGCTTTTTACCACTTCCAGACGAAGATCCTTGCCCCTTTCGCTTTTGTGAGGTAGCACCCTTATTAGGTTCATTGCGATGGCTAGTAGCTCTGGCAGGATACAAATCTCTCAAGTTGTTCTCTGTAATCCTGCACTGTTCAACCGCCTTGTTGAACTTGGTAAATTGATGAGTAGCTAAGCGCTTCCTCAACTCTCGCCTCAGACCGCGAATGAGCATATCAGAACTCCATTCTTCATCATCTTTGAACCGGAGATAGGAGGAGTATCGAGCCAATTGGACAAAACAGGACAAGTAATCATCGAAGCTTTCCGCGTCCCCTTGCCTGATATTCAGGAATTCTGTCTCCTTCTCGAGCCTCACTAATTTGGGAAAATACTTCTCGTTGAATTCTTGTTGAAACAATTCCCAAGTCAATGGCATCTTGTTGCTCTTCAAGGTTATGGCGATATTCCGCCACCAACGGTCTGCATCCCCTTCGAGTTTGTAAACGGCCAGTCGTGGCTTCACCTCATCCGGACAATTAAGCACCTCAAATATTTTCTCCAGTCTGTTCATCCAATCTTCGGCTGCTTGAGGGTCAAATCTCCCTCTGAACGCAGGAGGCAGATGCTTGCAGAACCTGGTGACCCAAAACTGAAGGTCTCTTTCCTCTCTAAGCGGCATCCCATGTGATTCTTGATTTGGGACAATGTGAGGTGGGGACTCCAGGGGTCGTGCTGACCCTTCAGCAGTGTCCTCATGACGGGTTTCTCCTTGAGTTTCCTCCGGAGTGGACTGAACTGGACCTTCCTTATTCTTCGCCTTCTCTGCTCTGAGCTCTTCTCTCAACTCAGTTATCATATCTCTTTGATCCCGGATTAGACCCATCAGCTCTTGCATAGGATCTGGTGGATTATCATTGACGACCTCCACCTCTGGGTCTACACGCGGAATATTGGGGCGTCCTCTAGTTTTCTTCATTCTACAAACAACTTGCCCCATTAATTTAGCAGAGATAGTATGCACATATAGTCACAAAACTCATATATATATCCATGTCAATAAAACATACATGTGCATACACAACAATCATTCACAGATAATCTTCTATCCCTACTACTATCTAAGGGATCTATCCTAGCAACCTCTACCCTTGCCAGGAACTACAGCTCTGATACCAAAATGTAACACCCTGCCTTTAATCACGTAATTATAATTCGATAATGCACATTTAATTCGGATTAGAGACCATCGGATAACTTAAACTCATTTCAATCTCCTACTTTGTAGTAGGGTTTTCACAAAACATTCAAAATCTCTTCCTGTTCCTGGTCTCCATTTCAAAATTCGAATATAATTACCTGTACAGTTTATCTACATTCATGTATAACAGAGTGTATAACCAAATCCCCGGCAACTCCCGGGTTCTATACATATATATAATCTAGAGGTTACAAGTATCCACTAGGGGATTACACAACCAAAATCGAATATAAAATTCCTAATTCAAAATATCCAGTAATCCCGAGTTTAAAGTAGATAACCAACATCTCAAAAAATCCTTAGTATCACTAAAGATCCTAAGTGCTTCGGGTTGGCCGCTTCTCCTTTGAGCCACATGCCCTGTCTGAAAGGTTAGTCATAGGAAAGAATGAGATTCGAGCGAATCCCAGTAGTAACAAACCACTCATACAATGCATAACACAAAGCATGTATATAAATCACAACCAGCAACAGCAGCAGCAATCTCAAAGATACATGGTTTTCACCACAAACGACAGCACTCACAGCTGTATGCACAATACGACAGCTCTCGCTGTAATAATAATCACGACAGCTTACGCTGTAATCACAATAACGACAGCTTGCGCTGTAAACGACAGCTATCACCAGCTGTAATCGCAGCAGCATCAAAGAATCATCACATAACAATGATAACACACACATACAGAGCATTATACATAGTATAAGAGAGAGAAAGTCACTACCTGATCCTTTCCCGACGTTTCTTGGCACTGTGGGCTCCCGAGGGCGGCAAATATCGAATCCTACAATTCTAAATGCACCATTTAGACACTTCCATAGTGTTACTTGGGGTTATATGAGTCTATAATGAAAATTTACAAAACTACCCCCGGGGACCCGGCCCGGGCCCGCCGTACCCGGTCCGGTTGCACTTTTCCCGAAATTCTAATCTGGGCTATCCTAACATACTTCCGCCCAAGGAATCCATTTCCGGACTCGGAATTATCAAATTCAATGTCAAATTACGAAATTGCCCTTGGCAGCCCTACTTTTAGGGTTTTAGGGGCGTTTCCGTAATTATGCTTTCTCAGCCTTTTCTGAAAAAGTGCCCAACTGTAACCCCACCTATTTTTACCCACTGAATCCAATGGAATCATTAAAATATCCAAATTCCCATCACACATTCTCCAAAAGTGTTTATTCAACAATAATTATATCCACTTTTAAAGTCATTAGCCCTTAATCACTTTTTGGGATATTCCATATCCCAATCAACTTGGTCAGCTCCGCTCTTCCTTTCTATTAATTCAGTCTACTCTTGGTTTGGTCCAGCTTGCCTCTTTTCTCTAATTCGGTTTAGCCCCTTATTTCCATTCAACAATTTCAGCTGCTCTCTCCATTGGTTCAACAATTACTCACATTAGGTTTTGCTTCCTAATTCTTCACAGCTGCCACTCTCATTTACCATGGTCCCCAATCCTTTTCTTTCTTCAATTCACTAGGTTAAATGAGTTAAAGGTATGTTTGGATAAGAGATAAAAATGTGTTTTGGAATTAGAAACAAAATTGCAACCACCAAACAAGACCCTTACTCATTTAACCTCCTCTTAGAAAAAAATGTGCAAATAAATTTTGCACTTGTGGTGTTTTAGTTTTGTCCTTCAATAAGCTCCAAAATAACATCTTTGACATTAACCACTCAAGTTGTGCCACATCAGCACCTAAAAAATTATATTCACAAAGGTAATATCTTTTGCTCACAATTAAAGAATAATGGGAATAACAAATATTAATTAAAAATATAACAATTTAACTAATATAATTCCCCAAAATATTCTTTCACTACAATCTCCCATTATCACTTGGTTATGCCCAAAATATTCAATTAAATCCCACAAAAGCCTAAGATTAATTAATAAAAATATATAAATATTGAGCTCTATCACCGTCTCTCACAATTATATGCAATAAGTGAATGACTAGCACCTAAATCATGCATTACTTATACTGAATTGCCATTAAGATAAAACGTACCTTGAATTGATTCAGGAGATTTTCTGGCCTCCTCCTGAGTAATCTATATACTTAGCCCTTTGCTCTTGGTCTAGGCTCAAGAGGACATTACTTGTTGCTACAGGAAATTAATAGCATAATGCCCTGACCTACAACAGATATAGCAATTATTTGGTCATGTTATAGCTTGAGTTGCTAGTGGAGCCTGTATTAATAGAGCACTACTACATGTCCAACTAGGATGGTGTGGCTTCCTACAATACTAGCATGTTCTGCCTTGAATAGGTCTTCGATTACTCTAACCCCTAGCATGATTCAGTTTCTTATTTCTACTCCTTGATGGTCCACTTAGTTCTTTGCATTTCTGGGATAAGCTCCCATTACTAGATGCAACCTTGTTGTTATTACTTCTCTCAAAATGCAGGTTCAGCAAGTTAGTCTCAGTGATACGACCTTCTTCAACTATGTTGTTAAACTCAGTGAAACACCTTGAAACCGGTTTTTCTTTTAGCTCTAGCTTTAGCCCTCTATCATCATATCCACACTCCATTCCTTGTCATCCTAATATTTAAGATATGTAGAATATCGAGACAACAGGATATAACGAGCTAGATAATCATCAAAGCTCTCTCTATCTTGCTACTGTATATCGAGGAATTCTTTTTCCCTTTCATGCTTGACAGAAAGGGGAAAATATTTCTTAGTAAACTTCTCTTGGAATAAGTCCCAAGTAACCGGAATATTCCTTCCCTAAAGAATCAGTTCAGTATTTCTCCACCATCTGTCTGTATCACCCTTAAGTTTATAAATTGCCAGCAAGACCTTGATTTCATCTGGGCACAGCAGAATATTGAAGATTTTCTCTAAGCGAGATAGCCAGTTTTCGGCTATCTAAGGATCAAATTTCCCCCAGAAAACAAGAAGTCGATGCTTACTAAACCTCTCTACCCAGTTATGTATATCGGCCTCAGGTTTAGCCAAAAGATCTTCTGGTCAAGGTTCCTCGGGAAGATCTTCTTCACCTTTACCCCTCACCAGTTCCTCCAGGCAATCTTACCTCAGTTGCACTTCCCACAGCTTTTCACGGATTTCATTCATCATAGCCTGCTATTGTGTCAGTATACCTAGAATTTTATGCTGTAAGGGATCAGGTCTTACACCCAGTTCTTCCTCATTATTTCCATATCGACCCCCAGGCCTACCTCCTACTTGGCCTTTACCACTTCTTTTTGGTTGTGCGATCTCTATAATTCACTGTACATGAAAATAGAGAAGAAATAAAGTTCATAGATGCAAGGGCATTTTGTTAGACCAAGCGTTTCAACCAAGAGGGGGTGAATTAGATGATACCAGAAATTTCGTTGCGTAAATAAAAATGGACTGGAAATTTAAAGCAATTAAGAGTTAGGAGAAATATCACCGAAGTGTACACCAAGAGTTATACTGCTTCGGCCACAACCACTTTGACCTATGTTCAGTCCTTAGAGCTTCTCTGAGAGTTTTACTATATCTTCCAAGATTTAAAGGGTTCTTGGCACCTCAGTACAGAGCAAGCTCCTTCACTAGACACTCGCTCCCCCTTACACGTAATCAAATCCCTAACTCAAGGTTCCACAACCTTAAGTTGTTTTAATAACAAATATTGAGTTTATAATGAAAATCTCTCTCTCATAGCAAATATATAATCACTGAAGTACAAAGTGTGAATATAAGAAAACAAAGTACAAAGAATATATTGATCGATGTGAGTTTATATTCTCAGTTGTTGTGTTTTGTTCCTTGAATGTTCCATATATATAGATGATTTGTGATGTATATTGGAAGCATTTCAAACATGTTCGTTAGAGTCACGCAGATTTGTTTGATCATTCTTCAAATTTGAAAACTAGCCGTTTGCGGTAGGTAGGTGTTTCGGACGTTACGGACGATATATTTGACTTCTCTCTTAATGCATGATTTCTTCATTGTTTCTCTGCAAATACACATAGAAAGCTAATACAATGAAAGGTTAATCATATAGATAACAAATCAATAAACGTTGAATTAAAATCATGCATTCTGTATTGCATTACTCAAGTGGCTACTTAAGTGAGCATGCTGCATTACTCGAGTTGCTACTAAAGTAAGCCTTCAAAAAACATGGCAGAAAGTTAAGTCAACATTTAAAGACTATATTACTCAGGTAAGTCATCGACTAATTCATCTTACAATACCTGGCAGACTTGATTACTCTAGTAATCCCTCGAGTAAGTCTTTCTTTTCTTCTCTGGTTACTCAAGTGATCCCTCGAGTAATGCTTGCAATTCTTCTCTCATTACTCAAGTCATCACTAGAGTAAAGGCATCAAATTCTTGGCCAAGAGTAACTTTTTCTTTGCTTACCTGATTACTCGAGTGATCCCGAGAGTAATGCTTCAAATAACTTTACAAATTACTCAAGTGATCCCTTCGAGTAATGTCACTCATTTCTTAGCTGAGAGCTACTGGATGATTTTTGTAATACCCCGAATTTTGAGACTCGAGGCTAGAGAATAAGCCTAAGATTAGTGGATTGCTAAGCCCCGGTTTAGCAAGATCCCAAATTGTGATTGGGGGTATTTTAGTAAATTTTCAATATAGCCTCATATAACCCCCAAAAACACTATGGAAGTGTCTAAATAGTATATTTGACATTATAGGATTGAATGTGAATCCCCGAGTTGCTGGCACGCAAATCGAGGAGCAAGGACTGGAGGTAGGGAACTTATCTCTCCTGCATGCTCTGATAACTGTATTAATGTGTTGATGCATGTTATTGCTTTGCTTGATTATGTGGAACATGTATAAATGATTTGAAGCTATGTTTCAATATATGCTATGGCCATATGTGTATCGTTCGAAGCATTGAGCTTATAGATTTGTCATTGTATGTGTGCATGAGTTATGTGATGCAAGCATGTCATGCATTAAACACTTATCTTGCCTGCATATTGATAATGTTTCCCTACTGAGATTCTCTCGAATCTCACCCTCCCCTACTAACCTTTCAGACAGGGTAGTAGATTGAGGATGGAGCAGGCAGCCAAGGGCGATGGGGACTTCCTTCGGTAGTTGTTTTGGTAGTTGGTTATCATCCCAGATGGGATATTTGTATTTGTATTAGAAGAGAATTGTGTAATCCCCATATGAGGGCTTGTATGGGCTAATGTGCCCTATGAAGCTTGAGTTAATGAAGAGAACCCGGGATTGCCGGGATTATTATATTGCGTACTCTGATATATTTAAATGTGATTTATCTTTGTGTAGTAATTGTATTCGGAATGTGAATGTGAGACCAGGTTATGAATGATTTCGAAAGGTGTTTATGAAAACCCCGTCTGGTAGATGGGTTTGTAAAATGTTATTTGTTTCTTATTGGTCTCTATTTCACTTTAATTGCGTATTTCGGATATAATTACGGCAGGGGGTTACATTTTGGTATCAGAGCTGCAGTTCCTGACAAACATGGGAATTTGCTAGGATAGTGGCAGTAGTTGCTACCTTAAGTCATAGAGAATGGTTTTGTTTGTTGTGGTATACACATTATGGTCCCTACTGTTTGTGGATATATGAGTTTAAGGGATGTGTGTATACATTATTTGTGTTGTGGATATGGTGAGTCAGTATGATTCGCCCGAGAATTTGATGTGTAGACCCAGGGGTGAAGGTGATCAGACTCATCATCTGATTTGAAAACTGAGGAAAATGGTTTCCGAGGTATTTGATAGTGAAGTTCTAGGTATCATAACTAGCCTAGATGTTGGGTAAGTAACTTAAGGTGGTATGATGTTACATGTAGTGATGTCATACTGAATTTGTGTGTTTAAAGTCCTTAAGACTTAGGGGCTGATATGCCTTAGGCTGGCAGAGATTTTTTTAGTTTATGCTGGAGTGGGTGATGCTCCATGGATTTGAGGGAAGCGATTTTTCGGTTTAACTGAGGTTGAGGTTTACAAGATGAACTGTTATCCAAGGATCAGACTCAATAGCTGGGTTGATTCTTAGGAGGTTGATATGACCTATATGGTCTGTGGTATCAGGATATGGTACTAGGTTGGAATTGAAATGTGTATCAGGTATCCTAAGGTTGCTAGTGTTCATCTAGCACAGGGAAAAGTGATTCTGCGGAGAATTTGAATTTGAAAGAGTTGTCTATGAGGATTCGAAGTGGAGAAGGCAACCTACGGGGAATTCTGATCGGAGAGGGCTACCTACGGTGACGTCTGATTGGTTAGGCTATATGTGAGTCCTGGGTGAAATGTGAGTAACCCAGCTGCCTGCCAGGCTCAGTGTAAGGGCCGGCCAGCGGAGCCCTGGTACGTAGTTGACCAGGGAGGTGGGCACTCTAAAGGGGTGTGACAATATATAAAAAAAAAATTGTGACAGCCACCGTGACGACAAACCCTAGTGTGCAGCTGCCGTGACGACGAACCTTAGTATGCACTCGCCATGACGTTGAATCGTAGAATAGAGCTCTGGGAACGTTGGGAGTATGGGATCTCAACAAAGTGCTGGTTGTGGCTTTGAATGATTCAAGTTGAATCGGGACAAGGTCTGACGCAGATGAATATATGTTGTGAATATTGTCAGTTGTGGTGAGAGGTTCCTATGGGACTTCTGTTCAATCAACTTGACATTGTGGAAGCACGGATGAGGAGAAAGACCTCAGAGTGTGCAGCGGAAGCGTGAGAATGATATGTTAATCATGGCTTCGGGAGGTAAAACTTCGAAGTCCGGATTATTTTGTGAAAAAGGGGTCTTGAAGGATCCTAGTGTGGTGAAAAGAATTTGCGGTGGATGGAATTATTAAAATGCCTAGTTCCAGCTTGTTGCAATTATGCATTGTGAGTCTCTTACCTGCGGCCGCATGGGGTGATTCCTATGGCGGAGGACCGTGCCTTCGGGGCGGTAGTTTACGGGGGACAGGCTATTTGTGAAGGCCCGACGGGCCATTTGTGAAAGCCGGATAGCTCTATGAGTTATAAGGCTATGTGTATGCACTGCCACGCCAATAGTCCCTGAGTAGCTAGCAACGGTTTGGGTAAAGACTGTGTGTCTTCCCGGCGGAGAAAGGGGATGAGGGTGGAGTGTAATGTGGAAGCCGAAAGGCTATGTGTAAGCACCGCTACGCCAACAGTCCCTGAGTAGCTAACAACGGTTCAGGTAAAGACTGTGTGTCTTCCCGGCGGAGAAAGGGGATGAGGGTAGGGTGTGATTGTGGATATACTATTGTGAGCCTGAATGGCTATATGTGTGCACTGCCATATCAATAGTCCCTGAGTAGCTAGCAACGGTTCGGGTAAAGACTGTGTGTCTTCTCGGCGGAGAAAGGGGATGAGAGTGGAGTGTGATTGTGAATCTGTGACAATTGTGGATAAGCTGGGACTGAGGTACAGTTGTCTAGTAGAGCAGAGCTAATTCAGCTGATGGCTAATTCAACTACATGATCGGGGGTCCTCTATTCTGAGGGCACTACCCCGGCATGGCCAACCTGGCTAGCCACCACGTTGGTTGCACCAGTGTTGACCCCAGGCTGAAAGGCGGTGCGTAAAATTAGAATCTGCGATGTGTGTTGTTGTAAATGTGAACTGTGATGTGAATGCCGGAAGGGCAATTTGTATTTGTGAGACAGTGAGAAGCTGTCATATTTGTGCAAGCGGCGGAAGCTGAGGCATTCTTGCAATATGATATTGTGATTGAGGCCCAAAAGTCCCGGATGGGTGAGGGTAACGCCGTGAAACTTGATACGGCAATGTGATCTTGTTATGAATACCCGAAAGTCTCGGTTACCACTAGTGGAGTTACTGGTGGGTGTATGGGTGAGGGTAAAGCTGTGAAAGTGGATATAGCGAAAGTTGAATGTTTGTGTATACAGCTGAGGCTGTCATTTGATATATTGAGGTTGTGGGGTTACTCCCGGAAGGGGTAACTAGATTAAGTTAAGCAGAGTGGTGGCCTATGCTGCCCAACTGCCGAGATCTTATGATATGGCTCATAAGTTAGAGCCTCCAAATATCGAGATGCACTAGCCACTCATGAATTAGGAGGCTTGCGATAATTGTGGTTATGTTATGATGGTTTTGTGGCAATCGTATGTGGAAGCGATTGCATCTGTTTGGCAAAAAAAAAATATGGTGATTTGGTTTGTGTGGCAATCATGAAATGGGCCGATTGCAGTTTGGGGCAACTGAGTTTCATTCATTGTTTGAGATTCTTGTTAGAATCGGACTTGTGGAGTATCATTTGTGTGTGGGTGGTCTAGAGGAGACCATCCCAATATGAAATGAATTGTGAAACGGAAGCTGTCGTGAAGAAGCATCCGTAGTTTTTGGATTAAGTGGTATGACCAATTTCGAGGACGAAATTTATTGAACGGGGGGAGAAATGTAATACCCCGAATTTCGAGACTCGAGGCTAGAGAATAAGCCTAAGATTAGTGGATTGCTAAGCCCCGGTTTAGCAAGATCCCAAATTGTGATTGGGGGTATTTTAGTAAATTTTCAATATAGCCTCATATAACCCCCAAAAACACTATGGAAGTGTCTAAATAGTATATTTGACATTATAGGATTGAATGTGAATCCCCGAGTTGCTGGCACGCAAATCGAGGAGCAAGGACTGGAGGTAGGGAACTTATCTCTCCTGCATGCTCTGATAACTGTATTAATGTGTTGATGCATGTTATTGCTTTGCTTGATTATGTGGAACATGTATAAATGATTTGAAGCTATGTTTCAATATATGCTATGGCCATATGTGTATCGTTCGAAGCATTGAGCTTATAGATTTGTCATTGTATGTGTGCATGAGTTATGTGATGCAAGCATGTCATGCATTAAACACTTATCTTGCCTGCATATTGATAATGTTTCCCTACTGAGATTCTCTCGAATCTCACCCTCCCCTACTAACCTTTCAGACAGGGTAGTAGATTGAGGATGGAGCAGGCAGCCAAGGGCGATGGGGACTTCCTTCGGTAGTTGTTTTGGTAGTTGGTTATCATCCCAGATGGGATATTTGTATTTGTATTAGAAGAGAATTGTGTAATCCCCATATGAGGGCTTGTATGGGCTAATGTGCCCTATGAAGCTTGAGTTAATGAAGAGAACCCGGGATTGCCGGGATTATTATATTGCGTACTCTGATATATTTAAATGTGATTTATCTTTGTGTAGTAATTGTATTCGGAATGTGAATGTGAGACCAGGTTATGAATGATTTCGAAAGGTGTTTATGAAAACCCCGTCTGGTAGATGGGTTTGTAAAATGTTATTTGTTTCTTATTGGTCTCTATTTCACTTTAATTGCGTATTTCGGATATAATTACGGCAGGGGGTTACAATTTTTGCTCTAATTACTCAAATGACCCCTCGAGTAATGTCTCAAATAACTCTGTAGATTACTCGAGTGATCCCTTTGAGTAATCCCACTCAATTCTTGACAAAGAGCTTTCTGGAACAATTTCTCACACATTACTTAAGTGGTCCCTCGAGTAATGAAGGTCATTACCTGAGGTCTTATTCGAGTAATGTCTTTAAAAATCTCACAGTATGCCTTTCTCCTATACTCTGTCTTTCACTTCATCTTCATTACTTGAGTACTTACTCGAGTAACGCTCTTGCCTGCCACGGAAAGCTTAGTTACTTTGTTCAAACCTTTTTGTTTATTATTAAAACTTTTTGTATCATTAATCCAATCTTTGTTATCATCAAAACATATGGGATCTAACATTCTCCCCCATTTTGATGATGACAAAACTTGGTGATTTTGAACAAAGTTATTAAAAAGACTGTTCATATGCAATCGTTTGTTCAATTTAACTTAAAAACTCTTTTGAAATAACTTGGTGAAGATCTTTTTGAATTCAAATCTAATGATCTTGAGAATTTTAGTTTTGTGAAACTTTTTTTAATCCAATTTTAATGATGTTAAAGTCAAAAGCCCATAATTTTGTAGTAGTTTACCTTGCATACAATTCAAAAACTCATTAGTCCACAATTGATAAATAACTTCAAATTTAAACTACAGAATGAGTTCATGATATTAACATAATTAGTTCATGATACTAAAATAGAAACTAATAAAGCTTCCTTAAACCCTATACACCCATATCCATATGGATTTTTACAATAATCACATCATCACATCATTTTTCACACAAAATCACCTAAGTTCTTCTCCCCCTTTTTTCTTCATCACAAGGTAGGATCAATCAAGAAAAGGGGTAAGACTAAATGGCTTGACTACAGAGATGAGATTGACAGGAAGAGGTGTAAAGCCAGAGCCATGTGAGTCATCTGAACTTGAAGAATCTGAAGAGGAGCTAGAAGGTTTAAGGTCAGGAAGTATCAAAGGAGAAACCATAATGAGATCCCTTAGAGGATTGTGTGGGGCATGGTCTTGAGAAGAAATCTCCACTTCCATTGTTCTTTCAGGTGATTGATGATCACTAGAGGAGACAACCACTTCATCAGTGCCAGTTGGGGATGCAATAGTTGTGGGCACTAGCTCAAGCTGAACTGGCTAGGCTGGAGGAACTGAATCATAAATAGTGATATGAATGGTCTCGGATGTTTCTGGGTCAGGCATAAAGAATAGAAGGTTTCTAGAAATAGTGATAGGCAAAGGAGGAAGTGGGATAAATAAGGTCTAGGCTCAAAAGATCTAGGCTCAAAAGGTGATGCTGGCTCAGGAAATGATGTAGGCATAAATAGACCAGGAGTGGATGAACCAAGTGCCATAGCAACAAGTATAGCATAAAGTGATCTCAGAAGCTCACCCTATGCCCGTTATTCTGCCAACATAGCCTCATGCCTCTTATCCATACGCTCTACAAGCTCTCCCATCTTGAAATTCATGTGGGTTATTAATTTAGCATTAGTATTTACAATGTCAACATTAAAACCCTTAAGAATATTCTCCATGAATGTCTGTAATGCTGAACCAATGAACGATGGAGCAGAAATAGAACCAGAAGTATATGACTGAGTATAATCCAACCTACTGGATTTAGCCTTAGTCTTTTTCTTCTAGGGACCAGATTCAAGAGGAGTTTTTAGGGGAATATCAATGTGCAACTTTCCAATTTGGTTTCTTCCCATAGGAGTTAGCCTCCCAATTGATTCACTCTTCTCCAAATACCAAATCTTGTTCTTTTTAGAAAAAGGGTTATAAGTTGAGGATAAGGCATTGGAGTGGTGGAATTTCCTTCAAATCTATATCTTTTGATTTCAGCAAAGATATATTCTCCCAAGTCCTTTTCTCTTTGAGGAGAATTGAGGCAACTTTTCTGAAGTTCATCTCAATGAAATGAGTAAAGTTGTTGGATTTATTGACTATAGCTCTCGAATAGATATACCATAGAACTCGATGAAAATCACACACATCACTCGAGAGAGATTTGTTAGATTCAGTTGGTGAAAATGCTCTTCTTCACTTGACTGTTTATGATGCTTGGGAATTGATTGAAAAGAAAGTTCAGAATAGGCAACAATTTGGTTCTAGACAACAAGTAAGGGTTAATGAAGTGAGATTACTTTCTTCCAATTATAAGTCTTGCCTAAAGAGCAAAATTGATAGGCTTGCATCTGCAGTAGGAAAAATGGCTATGTCTCATATGCGAAATTCTTCTAATATAGTCAATCCTGTGGGGCCCTCTACTTCTTTTACCCCACAACCTAACTCTTTTGCTTTAATAAGGCCTTTCTGCTGTATGTGCTCTCTAGCTACACATGATACTGACTCTTACCCTTACCTAAATGACGGAGCTAAATCTTGCGAAGTGATATATCCTTCTAAGCCTATAACTAAAGGTGATAAAAAATATGATCCTTTCTCCATTACTTATAATCCTAGATGCATGGTTATCCAAATCTTCGATATGGAAATAGCCAACCTCAGCAAGCATAGTTCAATCAAAGTAAAATTTCTAATGGCAAGATGTTTCAACAAGTTATAAAACCAATACCAGTCCAAGATGAAGGTTCAAAGTTAAAAATAAAAATGGATGCTATGATGAAAATAATAATGGAAAGTATGGCCAGAAAGATAAGGAATAACAATAAAAGGTTTTGAAATAACAACAAAAGAATTTGTGACATAGACAAGAAATTCAAACTCTTTAGACTCAGATTAGTCAATTATGTAATGCACTCAGTAATATATGGAGTTAAGGTTCAGGAAAACTTCTATCTCAAGTAGCAACCAATCCAAATGTTGAAACTCAGCAGAATCCTAATATTGGTGGAGTTAATGCTATATCTCTTTGATATGAAAAGATAATCCCCTCTGTAGACACTGTTGCCACCAATACTTTGAAAGACAAGGAGGTTGTTTGTAATTCTCCTTCTACTTCCACATTACAGGATTAGTCCACTTTATAAAAAACACAAGTGGTATCTCATGAAGAACAAGAAAAGGATGAGGACAGAAAGCAAATGATCAAGTAGGCCCTACCTTTTCTTACTGTGGTAACTAAGGCTGAAAGGAGAAAGGAGGAAGCTGAGATCTTTAATGAAGTCTATGATATCTTCAAGAAGATGTTGGTCAATGTTCCACTAATTGACATAGCTGCAAGAGTGCCTCAGTATGCAAAGTTCTTGAAGGTGTTGTATACTATAAAGAGAAAGTTTAAAGATGAAGGCAACATTTTCTTAGGGGTAGTTGTCTTATCTCTTTATAAAATGCCAATGCAAGTGAAGTGTAAGGATCCTGGTAGCTTTCTCATACCTTGCACTATTGGGGACATTGAATTCTCAAATGCTATAGCAGACTTTGGAGCAACTATCAACATTATACTGAAATCAGTCTTCAATCAACTCAAGGGTGTAAAGCTTAAGCCCCTAAATCTTGTTGCATCCCTTACTGACAACCATTGCACAATTCTAGAAGACATCTTTGAAGACATGCTGGTTAAGGTAAAATATTTCATATTCCCTACAAACTTCTATGTTCTTGATATGGATAATGGTAGGTTTAAGCATAAAGGACATTCATCTTTGATTTTAGGAAAAACTGCTAGAGCTATGATAGATCTGCATATTGGTAGCCTTACTCTGAAATTTGCTAGTGAAACCATTAGATTTGATGTGCTTGAATATATAAAACATCCCCCTGATGGTTGTCTTAAGATAGGTGTCAATGTTATTGATGCTATTGTAAATGATTCTGTTGAAGATCTTAGAGATAGCATGCTTAGTAGAACTTATGATATTTTTAGTTTAGATGATACTATCTCTTATTCATATGATGAAATTGGTAGTTGTGATACATGTATTGATCTTGATGTTGCTAATATTGATATTTCGTTGATCTTATTGAGATTTTGAGACATTCTAACATGATGTTTATATGCTTATTTGTAGTAGTAGAGATTGTAGTGATCATGTATCTACTATGTCTACTAATTCAGATAGACTTTCTCAGTTACTTAGTGTAATTGATGTCATGGATAAAGTTGATTTATCTTCATTACCAGATTCTGAGTTATTGATTAGTATTGATCATGTTTCTAATGGGGAGATTTCTTATTCTAATTTTTTCTCTAACATGAGTGCTACTGATGAAACTTTTGCTATTGATTATGATGTATTGTTGATTCTTTGCTCTTATAGTTTCTACAATTACTCCTTAAGGTGGGAAAATTTTCTCTTATGTCTGAGAATTTGTTGTGAAGTTTACTAGTTTTACTGATGTTGATTTAAAGCTGCTCATACCTTTAATTGAGTAAGCTTCATCCTTGGAGTTAAAGCTGCCTTCTGACTCATTGAAATGTGCATATTTAGGGAAGAACAAGGCACTTCCTATAAAACTTTCCTCCTAGAGCTACTTAAGTGACAGACAAAAGCTATTAGATGGACTCTTACTGATATCCCTGGAATCAACATAGATGTGTGCATGCATAGGATTTTGCTAAAAGATAGTGCCAAAGTTGTGCGATAGCCACAGAGATGACTCAATCCATTGATCCTTGATGTGGTAAAGAAAGAGCTCTCTAAACTTCTTTTTGCAGGTATAATCTACCATATTTCTGATAGCCAGTAGGTAAGTCTAATTCAGCTAGTTCCTAAGAAAACTGGTATTACTGTTGTTCGTAATGATAAAGGTGAGCTAGTTTTGACTAGAATCAAAATAGTTGGAGAGTATGTATTGACTATAGAAAACTGAATTATGTGACTAGAAAGGATCACTAGCCCCTTCCCTTTGTAGATCAAATGTTAGAAAGACTAGCTGGTAGATTACATTACTACTTTTTGGACTTCTTTTTTGTGTGTGGATATTTTCATTTTTCTATAGCCCCTAAGGATCAGGATAAGATCATATTCACATGTCCATCTAGAACCTTTGCATATAGACGCATGCCATTCGACTTATGTAATGCACCAGGCACTTTTCAGCGTTGCATGGTTTTCATATTTTTTAATTACCTTGGGCATTACATGGACGTTTTTGTGGATGATTTCTCTATTTACGGTGATTCTTTTGATGCAAACATAACTAGTTTGGACAAGGTTTTGGAAAGATGCATTCAATATAATCTTATGCTAAATTTTGAAAAATGTCATTTCATGGTTAAGAAAGGAATAGTTTTAGGCCATGTTGTTTCACATGATGATATTGAGGTTGATAAAGCTAAGGGTGATATTATTTTATCTCTTCCATATCCTCCTTGTGTGAAAGATCTACACTCTTTTCGTGGGCATACTGGATTTTATAAAAAAATCCATTCATGATTTTAGTAAAATAGCATTACCATTATCTTGTTTGTTGTAAAAAGATATGGCTTTTTTTTATGATGCTTGTAGGCATGAATGTGATGAATTAAAGACTCACTACAACCCCCATCATTTAGCCACCTAATTGGCACCTTGCATTTGAGCTCTTGTGTGATGCTTTAGAGTATGCATTAGGTGCCGTTCTTGCCCAGAAAGTAGAGAAAAGACAACATATTATAGCTTACACATCTCAGACATTAGATGCTGCTCAAACTAACTACACTATCACAAAAAAGAGCTATTTGTAATCATCTTTGGGTTAGAGAAATTTTGATCCTACATCATTTACACAAAGGTAACTATCGTTACAAATCACTCAGCTATCAAGTACTTGTTCAAGAAGTCTGACTATAAACCCTGCCTTATTTAGTGGGTAATGCTGATAAAAGAGTTTGATGTGGGGATTCGTGATAAGAGCGGCGTAGAGAATATGGTATTTAATCACTTAAGTAGGATTGAGACACCTGTGGTAACATCTTCCTTACCCATACATAATTTTCCCAATCAAAGGCTCCGTGAGGTTGTTGTTTCTATCGTTTAGTATGCTGATATTGCTAGTTATCTAGTTGCATCTATTTTACTAGTTAACATGAACAAAACATCAATTAAATAAGTTTAAGAGAGAGAGGCTAAATTCTATATCAGGGATAATCCTTACTTGTAGCACATTTGTAGTGATCAAATTATTAGGCCATACATTCTTGATAATGAATTTTAGTCTGTCTTAACTTTCTACCATTCTCTTGCATGTTGGGGACATTTTAATGCTAAGCTTACTACTAGGAAAGTTTTATAAAGTAGATTGTTCTAGCCTAGTCTATGTCATGATGCCCTTGACTTTTGTAATAAGTATTGCAAGTGTCATTGGGTGGGTAATATTTTTAGGAAGCATGAGATACCCAACAACCCTATTGTTTTGTGAAGTCTTTGATATTTAGGGAATTGATTCATGGGACCTTTTCCTACTTTATTTGGATATATGTACATCTTGTTGGCTATGGATTATGTGTCAAAGTGGGTTGAGGCAATCCCCACTCATACTAATAACTCTTCTACATTGGTTTCCTTTGTCTGGTTTCACATTTTTTGTAGGTCTGGCATTCTTAGAGCTATCATTAGCGGTCAAGGAACTCATTTTTGCAATCAAAGTATGCAAAGCTTGCTTAGCAAGTATGGTATGATGCATAAGGTGGCTACCTCATACTGTTAGATATGAATAGTTTTGATGACGTCAAATATTAAGAGCAAAAAGTTTGCATAATATACTTATGTTCATCATTGACTAACTACTATATTTAATATTGTATATCATGTAGATTAATCATATACCCGATGGTGGGTTGATGTTATTTTGTTTATAATGCCTCATAAATGGAGAACGATCATCAAGAAGAAAATCAAGAGGCAAGGGATTGAAGAAAGAAGAAATTGTAAGATCTAATGGGAATACCAGGATTCAAGATTAATCAAGCAAAGATTGAAGAAGATTGAAGATATCAAAGAAGACATCTAATTGGGTTATGAAAAATGATACTGAAGGTTTCTATGATCATATGGAGGTCGAAATGGGTCAATTTGAAGCCAAGATAACTTATATAGAAGTTATGGAACCTCCCCCAAGATGTTCCCTTAATTTTTGGCTCTTTGCCATGTTTTGGAAGGCTACTCGAGTAATAGACAAGATCACTTGAGTAACCACTCGAGTGATTTGCATTTTTATTGTACTTTTGGTGTATTGCATAACATAAAAGTCCCATTGGCATGTCCCCATAGAGGATTGTTTATGGCAGAGCATGTTATTTACTAGTAGAGATGGAGCACAAAGCATACTAGGCAATAAAAACGAGCATATCGATCTTGCTAATGCCATTGTTGAAAGAAAGTTGCAATTGCAAGAGCTTAAAGAGTTAAGAAGAGAAGCTTATAAGAATGCTAGGATTTATAAGGAAAAAACTAGAGTAGTCCATGACAAACTCATTGTGAATAGAGAATTTCAAGTGGACTAAAAAGTTCTGTGCTACGTTTCTAGATTAAAACTCATGCCTAGAAAGCTCTGCTCTAGATGGTAGGTGCCTTTCATTATCACCAATGTTTTCTTCTATGGAGCTATAGAGATCAAAAGGGAACGTAATGGAAAATGTTTCATCATTAATGAACACCGCTTAAAGACGTCTTATAAAGGATTCTCCACTTAGATAGTGGAGGTTGATGCATTGTGTAACACCACATAGACCCCGGTTGTATTCCTTCCTTCACTCTTTTATCATGCATTGTCATATTACTAAGTTGAGTTGCGCTGCATATTACTTGTCTCTGTTATCTGCTCTAATTATTTTGCATTGAGGACAATGCATTGTTTAAGTATGGGGGAGGGATCAACTATTTTGAATAGGGTTAAAGGCCAATTTTGCCCGGAAGTATTCACTGGGGGCCAATTCGGGGCCGAAAGTATTTCAAGGACCATTTTTGCGCTGGAAGTTTCAAATTGGGACAATTTTGCCCTGAAAGTTTCAAATTGGGACAATTTTGCCCCGGAAGTTTCAAATTTGGAGCAATTTTGCCCTAACGTTAGTTGACCGTTAGCCTGGGCAAATTTGCTCCAAATTTGATACTTCCGGGGCAAAATTATCCCAAAACCCATTGACCGTTAGTTGGGCACATCGAACACTAGGCGACGTGCTATGTTCTTCCAGCTGCTGGACCCTACCTCCAGCTGAGCTAGGATGGGCAGCCTGTTAAACAAAAAAGAGAACTTGAGGCCCAAGCCGACGTCTCTAGACTCACTAACGTTCTTGTCAGCTGCCACATCTCGATTCAGGAATTTTGACCTGATTCCCTTTCAAAGTACGCATGTTGAACGCTATCAGACGGGCTTCCCCCGTCTCTTAGGGTCAACTAACTCATGTGCAAGTACCGTTCACATACAACATTTCCTTTTTTTGGCCTTCAAAGTTCTTACTTGAATATTTGCTGCTACCACCAAGATCTGCATTGACGGCTACTCCACCCAGGTGCGCGCATCAGGGTTTGCAGCGACTACCACACCTTTCTACTCATCAAGGCCTAGCACTTATCCTGACGACGGGTATAGGTCACATACTTCAGAGCTCGGGCGGAGTGACTGTCAATGCAGATCTTAGTGGTAGTAGCAAATATTCAAATAATGACTTTGAAGGTTGAAGAGGGGAAATGTTCGATGTGAACGGTACTTGCCCACCCTGGCTCAGCCGTATGATAGCATGCAGCTCATATAGTTTGAAAGGGAATCGGGTCAAAATTCCTAAACCGGGACGTGGCAGTTGACAGCAATGTTAGTGAGTCCGAAGAAGTCAGCATGGGCCTCAAGAAGAGTTCTCTTTTCTGTTTTACAGCCTGCCCCCTGTTTTAGTGAGTCCGGAGAAGTCAGCATGGGCCTCGGTGTGGGTTAAGGTGCTATTTTGCCCCGGAAGTATCAAATTTAGAGCAAATTTACCCAGGCTAACGGTCAACTAACGTTAGGGCAAAATTGCTCCAAATTTGAAACTTCTGGGGCAAAATTGTCCCAATTTGAAAATTTAGGCACAAAAATGGCCCTCAAAATACTTCCGGCCCCGAATTGGGCCCTAGTGAATACTTCCGGGGCAAAATTAGCCTTTAACCCTTTTGAATATGAAAATTGCAAGTTTTAAGTAACTTTATTATGATCCATTCTTGATTTGGCAAGTGATTAATCATGTTTTGAGTTAATAGACTAAGTGGTAATGAATTTGACTTTGGTGGATTTAGGCTAGTAATTATATAGACCTAGTGAGACTTTAAAGCATATGCCTCCATGTAATATATAGCCCCTCATGCCTATTTATAATCATATGTTATGTCTTAAAAGCCTAATATCCATTCTCGTCATAATATAATGGCTTAGTAAGGGGAAAAAAAGAATGCATAGTGACAATAATTGTGCAAACAAGTAGGAATGAGAAAAACCAATTTTCTGTTGATTAATGATATCTATTTTCGAAAATTGATTAAGCATAACAAGCGGCATATAAAATTGAATTTTACCTCTTTTGTTTTCCCACATAAACTGTGACAAACTCATTCTACTAAGATTATAATTTTTTTTCACTGAAATAAAATTATAGAAATTATTATGCTTTAGCGAACAACACAAATCAAGGAAGAGGGAGTGAGCTATCATTGTCATCTTGAGCGATCAAATAGAAGAGAGGTAGCGGTGAATGATTGGTGAATGCAAGAGTTGAGTAAGTGTGATTGACCATGGGATATGAAACTTAAAGTTATGGTTAAGTTGGTAAATTTATAAAATTATTTAGAGAAAATTGTATATAATTTTATTAGTGTATAAATTAAAATAATTATATAGGCCAAGCATGTAGGCTCTAGGCTTTATGAAATTAGGTATAGCCTGTTTACCTAGATAGGCATGACAATAGGCCTAAACTTGAGTATGACTTATTTACTAAATAGGCTAGGCTAAGTTTTCCATCCCTAGATGAAATTGAATCTAAATGAGATACAAAAAAGACAAAATAGAAATTAACATAAAATTAAATAATAACTAAAACTAGAAGAAAAAAAAATAAAAATATGATATAAATTTAAATAGACAAAATGAAAAATTTTTGAAATAGAAAATTCGCTTGATTTATTATTCATATGAACGATAATTTATCTTTTCCCCGATAATAAATGCTTCAATAGCAAGTCAGAAACTCATTGGCCAATCTCAGTGATATACTTCCACAAAACTATAAATAATGAGAAATCCAACCGGCAAAGGCACTCAAATATTTACATAAAATTTTGGATTTGAATTTTGTGGGTGTGAAAAAGTCCAGTGCTAAAAACATTTATCATTTAGAACTTGCAATGTTTGAATCTAAATTGATATGATAATAATATTAAATATTAAGTGAAATTTATTATAAAAAATTTGAACTAGCAAATTATGATCTATCACTTTCCACATGGACGGTGTCTAATCCTAAATATATGAGTTAAACAAAGGGTTCACTTAGATCCTAAATATGATATCTCAATCTATTTTATCTCCTAAATTTATAATTTTTTGACTAAAATACCTATATTGATTGCACATAGTAAGAGAGTTTCTTACAATACACATTATTAACAAAACATTAGACAATGACAACAATCCCTAATTTTGATGATGAAAATTAGGGATTGTTGTCGAGAGAATGATAAAATTGTCCTTTTTACTAAAGTTATGAATTTAAATTTTGGACAATTAATAATGAAAAAGTTATATGTCATTTCTCAAGTAGTTCTAAACAACGTGATGTGGCTATTAAATTTACCAGTCATTTTAATGGCAGGGGCTTAGTGGTCAAGACTTTAAAGTTGAGGGTGTGATTTTCGAACTTCTGGAAATAAGGAAGGTTATATGTAACTGAGTTGAAGTTTACGAGAATTACAAAACATTGAATGATATCAACAAATGGAATAGCTATTGAATCAAATATGTAATCAAGTGGAGTATAAAGAAAACAATCTTTGTGATCCTATTTCTAGCGTAGAGAGAGAAATTTTTTATATAAATATACAATTTTACCCTTCATTGATTACTATATTGACTTTGTTCTTATGGGATGTAATATATATTAGATAGAGGTAAAGTTGGAAAGTTGTTGAGTTGTATGAAAGAGTTAATGAAGTTTAAGGTTTTTTGTTTCCTTTGTCTATGTGAATCATGTTAAAAGTATCTTATATAAATAGGATGAGTGGAGTAGTATGGGAGAAAGCATGGGAAATCCAAATTGTAATTTCTAGTATAGCTGGATAGGGCCCTTCCCATTAGTGTTTGCTGTCATTGGATTCTATTCAAGGTCTAACGGCCAACAAATTTTGGAGACTTATTAGCACCACCGACATTGTTGTTGCACTTTTAATTTATATATAGCCTCGTTTCAATGGAAGATGGCTCAAAACCACTGCTACTTCATTAAAGTTCAAATTGATGCAATAAATTTTGGCAAAAAAATTTGGTCCAGTTAAATAAAAATGTACCATAATTGTAAACAGAACCCAAACTACTTAGATCATCTCAATTTTTATACTTAATAACTTAATTTGAATATTGAATAACAAACCTAACTTGGTTTCCATAACTATACCCTTATGCTCGATTGGTTTAAAGAATTGTAGGAAATGTGATGTCCTGGAATGATGTACGGAAGATTTGTTTGGTATGTCATGGAGAAATTATTGAATGAAATTTATATTTATATTTTATCTAGAAAAAAATAAAATAAATCTGAATTTTTTTTTTTTCACTCACCAATGCCAAAATTAGAGGGTGTAAAATTATTGTGGATGCAATGAAGATATCTTCGTCCATATATCGATTCATTAGGTTGACATTTATATTACACAACCAAAATTATAAGTTGTATTGGGCTTCTCATTAAGTGTTCATCACAGTGATGAGCACAAGTGCTTACCGTTGTGATAGGATCTAAAATGTTTATATTATTCTAAATAGTCCAAATTAAAAAAATTTTATTTCCAGTTTTGTTAAAATGATTAATTTAATTTTTTAAGATGCGATAGTTATACGATTGTTTTTATTTCAAAATTTATATAAATTAAAATAAAAATTTAATTAAAAATAAAAATTAAATTACTATGATAGTTATAAGATTGAGATGAGTACTATGTATTGGGGATTACCTGTTGTGATGGTTGTAACCAATATTACTTTAGATTATTTTACTGAACCAACCAAACACTCTGAATCTGTAGAATACATCAGGACCAAACGTGCCATTCAATATCATAATCAATATGAGTGGGTGTCCAACATTCATTTGGCGTCATGTGAGTGAGGGGGAAGTCCTTGAAAGCCATGCCACCTCACAAAGAGGTAGATGAGCAGGTTCCATGTAACATCCTAAATTTCACTCACTAAAATTATTTATAGTTAAGGGAATAGAATAGTGAGTATCAATATACTTTGCATAGCCTCTGGCTATAAATTCTCGATCATAATAATTAAACATTGAAAGTTGGAATGTAAACAGTGCTGTCAGTGAAATTTTCTGTGAGGCAGTGAGTTTGTCATGGGGTTTTGGATGACCAAATAATGTTCAAAAATTGTGGAATTTTACAAAAGGAAAGTATATATCATAAGCTTTAATTTGATGGGTCATGGAATTATTTAGAGCTATACACAAGCCATTATGAAATTTTGAATTTAGCCTAGAAAAACTAGCTATTTTCTAGAACAATGTCCAAATATTTTAATTCTTGAAATTGTGAGCTTCTAGTTGGCTGAAGGCTATATTTATCCTTGAAATTAAACTCAATAAGGGTTTCATAGCCTTTAGAATCAGTCTACTTCAATGTCTACAAATTAAGTTATTACTTTTTTAAATTTGGGCAGAAAATTTGCCAGAATTGCCACAAATCGGCAAATAGAAAAATTTTGTTATGGCAACATTGCAATTATGAAGTAAATTGTTATCAACCTATTTTGGCCTCTAACTTGGACCCTTTGGCGTTAATATGAGCTGACTAAAAGAAGGAAGGATTAGTTTGATTTAAAGGGAACTTTATGAGAACATTTATATGCAGATAAAGTTTAAGTACAAGTGTCACAAAAGTCAAAATTCTTGGATTTATGATAATTAAGATAGTTAGAGAAAAAGGGGATATTTTTAAAAACATTTCCCTTCATCTTCTTTTCTTATTTCCATCAGCCACCATAGAGAGGGGAGAGAGAGAGAGAGCTTCAAGAAATTCTAGAGAGAAGGAAGAGAGAAATCACAAGGTAAGTTTGATTTCTCTTGTGATTTAGCTTATAGTTTGTGTAATCCTTTCCCTAAGTACCTCTTCTCCATGATTCCATGTATTTATCAAGAAAATATCAAGGTTTGAGGAGGAGGAGGGTTTCGACCAAGGGGAAGAGAAGAGAGTAAATCAAAGATAACATCACAAACCCCAAATCCTTGATGCTATTGTTGTTGTGGTAGGATTTGTTGGTGGTTTTATGGATTGGTTGTTGTTATTTGTAAATTTGGGAAGTGTTAACCCTAAGGGATTATACTGCTCAAATTTCCTCAAATCTTGGGTAATAGGTAGTTAAATGGTTAATCAAGTGATTAGAACTGAAAAGGAGCAAGTTTTCGGTGTTGGAAATCAAAAACCACAATTTCCCTTTTTGTTGACCTAAGTTTTGGCCAAGTCCAAAAGTAAAGGTAGGAGTTGGATTTTCATGAAATTGATTATTCCATTATATTCAAGAAGGAAAATTAGGTGGGTTTTATGTTGAACATTTTTTCAGAAAAACCCCAAAAAGTGAAATGACCAAAACGCTCCTGAAACCCTAATTAGTGGCTGCCAAGGGCAAAACTATCATTTGCAAGTGATTTTGTGAAAACTAAGGTCAAAAATGAATTCTACATGCAACATTGTGTAGGAATAGCTTGGGTTAAAATTTCGGGAAAAGTACGGTCAGACCAAGTATGAAAGGGGCCGGACTAGGTCCCCAGGGGCATTTTGATAATTTTTCCATATAGACTTATATAACCACTAGAAATACTTTGGGAGTGTCTAAAATAGTACTTGAATGAGTTTTAACCTAATTCTGGTACATTTGGAATTTTAGGACTAACTTAAGAGCCGAGCTATTGGCACGAATTTCAAGGAAAGCTTTAAGAGTTGAAAAAGGTTGAAGGTTACTCTATCCTTCATACATTATGCCAATGTTTATATGTTCGTGTATGCCATCTTCTATAATTTAATTAATCAACATGGTTCTTCCGAGAAGAGGCAAATAGTGTGAGAAGTGCACTTTTACCTGGTTGTTGTGTCAACACCCGTTTCCATTTTGATATGCGCAGGGCAATAATGAACAAGTTCCATAGGCAAACAGAAAAGTACAGTTATACTGATAATAAGTATTTGTTTACAGACAGTCATTAACAGAGCAGAAGTCGATAATAATGACAAATATGTACAAAATGTCCCAAAACTATTTCACATACAGACTATATACAACCACTGTATTTATCTTGGGAAATGTGCCTGTCAGTTTCCCTTCTCTGCATCCTTGGCTTTCGAGCCACTGGCACCCGCTGAGACATTTTGATTAGAAAAAGGGGTGAGATTCCAAGGAATCTCAGTAGAAACATACGATCAACATATAAAATGCGAAAATTAAATATGCAATGCACCGTATCAAGTAAAATGAAAATTCATATCATCCGTGTGTGTACACAAAATTCAGAGCCAACTAACCCATTGAAACCCCTGCATGTACCTCAGCCGAGTCCTTGACTACAACTAGGTAAGACCAGTGTACCTCAGCTAGGTCTTAGACCACAGCTAGGTAATGTGCCTCCAGAACGTGTTCAGATCACAAAATACAGTAACATGCATCATACAAATAGTCACATAGTATATGAGAGATAGTAGTCCCTACCTTAACCTCTTTCCTGTCTCAAAGGGTTTGCCTCGTAAAACGTGTCAACTATAGGCGTCCAACTCGGTCCTAAAACGTCAAACATACAAGAAATAGGTCATAACCTATCCAAGTATCATTTTAGACACTTCCATAGTGTTTCTTGTAGTTATATTAGCCTATGGTGAAAATTTACCAAAATGCCCCCGGGACCCCGGCCCCGCCGTACCCGGCCCGATGGCACGTTTTTCCAAATTTTTGACTAGGGCTATCCTGATGTATTTTCGTCCAAGGAATCCATTTCCGGACTCAAAACTACCAAATTCAATGTCAAATTATGAAATTGCCCTTGGCAGCCCTACTTTTAGGGTTTTAGGGGCGTTTCCATAATTATGCTTTCTCAGCCTTTTCTGAAAAAGTTCCCAACTGTAACCCCACCTATTTTTGCCCACTGAATCCAATGGAATCATAAAATCATTGAAAATCCAAATCTAAGGCCCTCAAACATCCCTGGACGAAATAATTGTGTTCTCCGGGAAAAATCGGGGTTTTACGATTTCGGCTCCGTAAACACGTTCCTTTCTACTCCTAACCACTTTATTAACAATATAATTGAGTTATAACAACCATTTGAACTAAAATTGGGCAGCATAACCCTTAGATATACACTTTTCCAAAATTTAAAACCAATGGCAATCCGGCGAAATTTCACCGATTAAATTGCCCACACAGCCAGAATAGTTAACATACGAAGGTTTGGAAGTTACCTCAAACTCCAACAAGCTTTTCCCAAAAATGGCTGAAACCCTAACCTTTAGAGAACAGATTTTTGAGCCTCCAAACCCTAAAGAACAAAAAGGAGTAGCTTAGAGTCGGAGTTATACGCGTTAGGAGCGAAATCGTCGGAGAAATCGGCTTACCTTGTGATTTTTCTTCTTTTTCTCTCTCTAAACTCTCTCAACCTTCTCTCTCTATGGTTCAGGTCTGTTGAGCACGAAAATGGCTGAAGAGGATGATGATATATTTATTTATCATATGTTTTACAATATTTTATTTATTTGTTTTATTTTCCAAAATTTCAAAAATGAACTTATGTACATAAATCCTTATGTACATATAACCATGCTCATTAAGCCCAATCAATATTTCCTTATTTATGCCTCATGTAGGAGACACCTAGGGGTCCCTCCCTATGGTCTCAATTGGCTTCACAACTTGTCCAGGTTACGTATACACGTAAAGTCTCAATTTTAGTCAAAATTGCACTTTTTGCTCAAATTTTCCATAAATTCATATTAAATTGACCAAAATATTCTAAATATATTTTTAACCTTTATTTTCCTTAATTAATTGAAATTAACTTCAATTAGTTGGAAAATAATTTATTTTGTGCTATTTTGGCAAAATTACGATTTTGCCATTACCTTTCTAATTCAATTTCTTCTCTTATTTTTCTTTCACCAATTTTCATCTATTTTTGGACCAAATATTTTCTCTAATATTCCTTCATTTTTGGACCTTAATATTGGGCTTTTTAAATTACCCAAATTAATTCCATAATTATTTTTGCCCAATTTCCCATGAAATTGAACATTTATAAATTCATAAATTCCAAATTCATGAATATTCACCATTTTATTGAATTTACCAAATAATTACAATATATTTGGTGAATATAAAATTTGGGGTGTTACATGTTGAGTACTAATCCAACCAAGGGGTATGGATAGTAGGGGTTGAGCCTCAACACATGTGTACAGGCCATTATATTGTTTATTAATTAGTGCATAACATGGAGCATGACATATTTACTTTCCGCATTTTATATGACCGATTTAATGTTATTATGGGGACTCCTTGGAATCTCACCATTTTTCTTAAATAATAAATGGTCCAATAGGAACCAGTGGATGGAAGGGAAAAGTGGTAGACACAAGAAATTGATGGTGCGGATCCCAAGATAGAAGCTAGTTGGTTATATATAGTCCAATTTTGGATATTTGTAAGTATACTTTTAAACCTTGCAGGGATCATTCCTGTATGTAAACCTATAATTAATATCAGTATATTTATGCCATTTTCGTATGCCTGTGGAACTTGCCTTTATTACTTTATGCATATCGAAATGTTAAGGGAATTGACATTTTTGGTATCAGAGTCCAAGCGGTTCTGGAAGAGCCCAAAGCGGTTTTGGAAGAGTGGCAGTTCTGGCAACAGGATAGTAGACTAATATAGTACTAATTATATGGTGATAGAATATATGCACGTACGAGGGTATTAAAGGAGTGAATCCTCCCAGTCTGTGGATCAACTCCCAGAAGACTTGGGAATACTTGAGGGCAGCACATAGTACCATACCGAGAGAAGATTGATATTGTCGAGAGAGGTCTAACCGAATGCTTTTGGGACTTTATGGAGCACATTATTGATATGGTACAGTAGTACATGTACAGAGAGTGATGTGGGACCCAGTCATTATATTTTGGGTGACCAGAGGTAGCCAGCTTGTCTTTTAAGGCGAGAGTAGTCTCAGGGTACCGGTGGTCTGGAGTAGATAGAGCTGGTATCTGCATTTTGGCTCGGGTGCATGAAAGTTAAGCGTGCTCAATCCAGGAAAATCATAGGATGGGTGACCTCCTGGGAAGTTAAGTTGACAAGGTCATGGAGACTTGAGGAATAGTTATTATCTTAAGGTTTCTCCATGACCAATAATCATTTTAGTTAGATGATTTAAATGATGTTTAGAAGCATGGAGATGTTGACGATGTAAGTATTAACCTTAATTCAAAATATTTGTGTTGCACTGATTACTGCGTAGAAAAGTTCATTTGATAAGGTGATGGGAAACTTGGGGTGTAGTAAATGTTTGAGGTTTCTCTATGCTAAGTGATAATCCTTGGTAACACTGTGGTGTTGAAGGTATGTAAGTATGATATATGGTGCTATATGATGAGTGGTGATTGTACCGTATATTGATCCTAGAGGATCCGATATGATGATACTGAAGGTTGATGATAGGCCTAAATCAGATCTAAACTGAAATAGTGCTTAGGTCGAAATGTGAATAGGTTTTTTTATGTAACGACACAGCTAGGTACTCTATATTTCCCTACGGTATCAGACACAGGTACTCTACTCCATATTTCCCTATGGCAGGATTTCGCCCCCACTCCGCCTATTCGAGGCTTAAGGATTTTCTCTCTAGGTAATCTACATTTCCCCAGAGAATCCCCTCCCCAAAGATCAAAGGCATGACCTGAGGGTTAAGCACAAGCCTTAAGTGATCATTGGTAGCCAAGTGTTTATGCAACAACATGGCCAAGTACTCCATATTTCCCCACGTTCTGGACACAGGTACTCCACATTTCTCTGTGCTAGGATTTGTCCCCTTGCCTCTTCGATGCTTAGGGATTTTCCTCTCTAGGTACTCTACATTTCCCCAGAGAATCACCTCCCCACGGATCAAAGGCATGACCTGAGGGTTAAGTACAAGCCTTATGTGATCCTTGGTAGCCAAGTGTTTATGGAATGGCAGGCCAAGTACTCCATATTTTCCCACAATGCCAAACACAGGTATTCCACATTTCCCTGTGGCAAGATTTGTGACCCCCTCCGCCTCTTTGAGGTTTAGGGATTTCCCTCTCCAGGTACTCCATATTTCCCCAGAGAGTCGCCTCCCCAAGGAGCGAAGGCATGACCTAAGGGTTAACTACAAGCCTTATATGATCCTTGGTAGCCAAGTGTTTATGGAATGGCATTGCCAGGTACTCCAAATTTTCTCGTGGTGCCAGACACAAGTACTCTACATTTCCCTGTGGCAGGATTTGTCCCCCACCCCGCCTCTTCAAGCCTTAGGGATTTTCCTCTCTAGGTACTCCACATTTCCACAAAGAGTCACCTCCCCAAGGATCAAAGTCATGACCTAAGGGTCAAATACAAGCCTTATGTGATCCTTGGTAGCCAGGTGTTTATGGAACGGCATGGCTAGGTATTCCATATTTCCCCGCGGTGCCGGACATAGGTACTCCACATTTCCCTGTGGCAAGATTTGTCCCCCTCCACCTCTTCGAGGTTTACGGATTTTCCTCTCCAGGTACTCCACATTTCCCCAGAGAGTCACCTCTCTAAGGATCGAAGGCATGACCTGAGGGTTTAGTACAAGCCTTATGTGATCCTTAGTAGCCAAGTATTTATGGAATGGCATTGCCAGGGACTCTACATTTCCCTGCAGTGCCGGACACAGGTACTCCACATTTCTCGATGGCAAGATTTGTCCCCCCCTCCGCCTCTTTGAGCATTAGGGATATTCCTCTCCAGGTACTCCACATTTCCCCAAAGAGTCACCTCCCCAAGGATCGAAGGCATGACCTGAGGGTTAAGTACAAGCCTTATGTGATCCTTAGTAGCCAAGTGTTTATGGAATGGCATTGCCAGGTACTCCACATTTCCCCGTGGCAGGATTTGTCCCCCACTCCGCCTCTTCGAGCCTTAGGGATTTTCCTCTCCAGGTAATCCACATTTCCCTAGAGAGTCACCTCCCGAAGGATCAAAGGCATTACCTGAGGTTGAAGTACAAGCCATATGTGATCATTGGCCAAGTGCGCCTAGGAAGGGAAATGAATGATGCTTTATAAAGGTCTAGATACCTTCCCTCTTGACACATTTTAAAAATCGTGAGGGGTAATGAGACTCCTAATCAGACAATTTCTAGAGCAATACTCTAAAATGTTATAGAAACTCTCTAATAGGTGTAATCAATAAAGTTAGCTCGGAAGGGATAGTATTTAAGTATTCTTGATCCGAATGGGAGATAGTTTTCTCAACATGGTTAGAATATGGACTTTATATTCTCTCCTTCTCTCCTCCTCATCCACTACTATAGAATTGTCGATATATGTATTATCAACCACAAATTATAGTTTCACACTGTCATATATGTGGATACTATAAATGCTTAGTTCCACACCGTAATATATGTTGACGGCATATATAACGGTTATTTGTTAATAACTATGATATATTGGCTTTATTCTTTTATTATTCATAGTTATTTTTTCTTATTTGTTTTTATTTATTTTTATTGTTAATATTTATTATATAAAATATAATATAATAATTGAAAATAACAAGATAATAATATTAAATAAAAAATTTTATTTATAGTATTCAAAATTCAATACATTATAGATAAACATCATACAATTTAAAAGAAATTAATCACTTAAACACTTTAGAAAATTATTTTATAATTTTTTAAATTCTAAAAGAAAATCTATAAAACAATTATACAATATTCTCCAATGCGTTTGTTGTAGACTGTCGACCATGTATCAGTACTTTAGAATTCCCATAACTAGAAAAGGATAATATAAATATGAAAATCAGAATATATATAGTAACATTGGAAAATAGTAAAACTTAAGCGAATCTCGGATCTAGTTCAAAAAATTTGATTTCAACAGAAACATGAGAGTGTGAACATTCAAGTAGATCATGATTCAAGAAGCTACTGAAAATTATTAGAAAAAATTATATTGATTTTAGTCTTAATAATCTACTGTATTCAGAATGATTTTCATGGAAATAAAACAATAATAAAAAATTTGGCATTTTACCTTATCATTTTTTGTGCTCTCTAGTTTTCTCTGGTGTTTTTTTTTCTATTTTTATCTTCAAACTAACCACGATCATCAAAAATTAGATATCACTTGTTGTCTATGATTCTTCTTTCTAGATAATCCAATGACCTTGGGCCTCCACTAATAAACTCTTATTATGAAAAAATGTAAAATGAAACTAAAAATGTTATCAAAAAATAAATAAAAGCTTGCCTGAGGAATAAATGTAACCCCCTTACATCATAGGCCGATATTAGTTCATAAAAACATGTGATTAATGTAGAATTAGAGACCATAAGGAGATTTGAGATTTAAAAACAAAATCAAACTTCTCAAAATCAAGGTTTATAAAAACTTTTTCCATACCCTGTTAGAATCGGTGGACACCTAAGAGGAGGGCGAATTGGGTGTAAGATAAAAACTTTAAACTTTGAAAATCTTTTCGCATCTTAGTAGAAGCAATAAATATGAAAGAAATAAATCATAAATCAACAGTTAATATATGCTGGAAATATAAGAGTTTAAAGAAGAGAGAATGCAAGCTGTGATTTATCCTGGTTCGGTCCAGTCTACGATGGTCTACATCCAGTGCCCAGGCTCCTCCTAAGATTTTCAAGTCCATTATCTTCTTGTTTAATCCAGGCACAAGAAAAGCCTTTACAGACCACAAGTTTAGTCAGGTACTTATGAAACCTTTTACAATTCTCTCACTGAAATACTCCCCCTTACAGCAAGTCTTACGAGCAAAGCAATCCTGAAGATCTTCCTCTCCTACTTACTCGTGCAAGTCTTATGAGCAATAAAGTTCTCTCCTTCTTACTCCTTTGTAAATCTTACGAACAGCAACGTTCTCTACTGCTTGCACCTTGTAAGTCTTATGATCAGAAAGTCTTACCGGCAATTCTTCTCTTCCGTAATAAAATCAACCCACTCAAGGTCTCTCTACCTTGAGATCAATTCAGAAATATAAGTGAAAGTGTTTATAGACTCTCTCACAGAGTAGATATAATTAACACTGAAGTACAATACAAATAACTCTCTCTCAAATATACATGATGGAAAATAGATAAGAACAGAGAGTATTCGGGTAGAAGTGGATGATTCACAATCTTATCATGTTCTGTGTTGTTGTTGTTTGCTTGAATCTTCTGTATTTAAAGTTGAGTAGGATATGACCGTTGTGAGTATTTCAACTTATCTGTTGAGTCCGTTGCTTTGTTTGTCCATTGGTTGAATTTGAAAACTAGCCATTACGAATGTTGACGCTCCGCTTCCATAGAGTATCTTTTGTTCCGTTAGCATGATCTCTTCATTTTATTCCTGGAATAATGATTAGAATACTAATACAATGAAGTTTTAATGATGAAGATAATAAATCAATAAGAAACAGATGAATTTCATGCTTTCTGGTCCACATCACTTGAGAGGTCACTCGAGTGATCAAGGGCTATCACTCGAGTGATCATTCGAGTAATTACTTATAAAAACTTGGCAGAGACTTCAGACTTCTTTTCATGTCATATCATATCTTCATTGTATTTGTGGAGACATGCGTTAAACACTAATACAATGAAATGTTAGAATGATTAGAAGCAAGAGGAATGAGTTATACGATCTTTCCTGTGATTTCCAGAATCTTTGGGATATTCTCTGTTGCATTACTCGAGTGGTCACTCGAGTAACCCTTAGTCATTGCTCGAGTTGTCTGCTTCAAAATCTAGCTGAGAGCATTTCCAACCGCATTACTCGAGTGGTCCCTTGAGTGAGGTTTCAACTAATTCTGCATATTAATTGAGTAAGCCCTTTAATTAAATTCTCGATTTTGATTTGAAACATGGCAAAGTATATATCATCGGAAAGCTCTCATCATCTACATTCCAACGTAACAAGAATCAACTCCAGACTGGCTGTATACATAAAGTTATGATCCAAAGAGTATCTATTATCCTTAGACAATTTCTGAAATCACAGCAAAAACTTCCAGAAGGCATAGCTCTTAGGATATAACTTTAAATATGCCAAATTACCCATCCATGGAAATCTCTTTGAGTCTAATTTTATATGGAACTAGTTTCATCTCAATCCGATATGTATTTTGAGAGTTATGTCCAAATACCAAACCTTGTTTTGGTAAAAGATGCTGATTCATGTGTCAATTTCAACAGATCATATCCCTCTCATCTGAACTCCTTTTAATGTGATCTTGGTGTCCATAGTTCATGTTGGGAGTCTAGTTTCATATGCCACCAATTTCAGTTCAATCCAACATGTGGTTGGATAGATATCATCAAAATACCAAATCTCTATTTTGTCACGCGAAAACAGAGTGACATTACTCGAGTGGTCACTCGAGTAATCTTCAAGTAACTTTGCAGATTACTCGAGTAGACACTTGAGTAATCACCTCCAAAATGAGGCAGTGCCATATTACTCGAGTGATTACTCGAGTAATCATCCCCAGAGGTACCATAACTTCCGTATACATCATTTTAGCTTCATATTGACCCATTCCAACCTCCGGTATCACTTCTAAGAGTTTGAATCTTGATATTCTCATTTGATCTTACAAGTTCTTCTTTCTTCAATCTCTTTCTTCTTGCTTTGGCACTTGATGATCATTCTTCATAACCCAACTAGATGCTAGATGTCTTCTTGAATATCTTCAATCTTGACTTGACTAATCTTTCTTCTTGAAATTCCAATTAGTTCTTGTAAATTCTTCCTTCTTCAATATCATTCTTGTTGACTCCATAACCCAATTAGATATCTCTTTGAATATCTTCAATCTTCTTCTTTTTTGGCTTGACTAATCTACAAGATATCCAACATTAAATATAATAGTTAGTCAATGAAGATAATAAGTATGCCATACAAACTTTTTGCTCTTAATACTTGACATCCATATTTTACATCATCAAAACTATTCATATATAACACTATTCACAATACAATTATATAAATGGCATGTACAATTCAATTCCATTTATACATATCAGAGTACAATGTAAACTCCCGACACACTCGGGTTCCATTAATAAATAAAGGGTTTATACAAGGCATAATGCCCATAATCTAATTCCCTTAACTTAGGGATTACACAAAACTAAATCATATATCCATTATACACAATTGTTTCCCAATGAAAAATCCAAAATACCAATTACAATATGATAACCAAATTTTCCAAAATAAAACTCCTATCTGGAGCTCTAACCACTCTTCGTCACCTGCTTCCCCTTTGATCCTTCGGCCCTGTCTAAAATATTTTTTGAGAGAGTGAGATTCTTAGGAATCCTCGTAGTAACAAGTTACTCATAATATGCACAACATCAAAGCATGAAAGTAAATCATCCATACAACACACATCAATCACAACAACAGTTACAACAGCCAGGGTAGGTATCATGGGCATCGCCCCCTATGACGGCTCACACTGAACTGCTTGCTGTACTGCACATCCACATGAACATATCACATATATCACCACAGCTAGGATCTATATAAAACATTTCACAACACGCAGCCCCACGGGCTAGATACTCAAACAAGAATCCATGATTCCATAATGCAGTCTCGGCACTTACAACGGCAGATACAACGGCTGGGGTAGGTATCATGAGCATTGCTCCTCTACGATGGCTCATGCTGAACTGCTCGTGCTGTAAAGCCCTATGGCCAATAACACATTCATAATGATAAACATGCATACCAAGTATCATACACAACATGAGAAAAGAGTCACTACCTTGGTCCTTCCGGATGTATTCTGGCACCGGTCTCTCCCGTGTAGGGCAAATGTCAAATCCTAGAATCATAATTAAGGACGAAGAGTTATACTCTATTTCAAGACTTAATTCACTTCATAACACTTACATTTGGTTATCATAATTGACCATTAAGAGGCCACAAATGCCTTTAATAAAAGCCCTAAAGGGTTGGGAAACAATAGGTTAGAGATTACTTTTCAAAAACTCAGTGCTAGAACACAGGGATTGGCCACGGCCAGCCCACCCTTGGGCCGCAGGCAAAATATGGTTAGAAGGTCACTGGCCGTGGCCAGCCACCATGGGCCACAGCTAGAATCAGAACAGAAAGGTTTGGGCCGCGGCCAGCCACCTTGGGCTGCGGCCAAGAAATTCCCTGATTCTTAGCTGAACTTCCAAAAATCATAACTAATTCTAGAAAAATCAAAATGAGGTGATTCCAAAGCCAAAAGAAAGATATTTAAGTCCTCTTTATAGAAAAAATATGGACCATAACTATAAATCATCACACAATTCCAGAATTACACAACTCAAAACTGGTCCAAAATAGAGTCCAGTTTTTGTCCCAAACTTTGGCAAAGAATAACTCGCAGTTCACAAAATGAAATGACATGAATTATATGTCCATTTTGAAGCTTCAGATGTGAAATTTAAGACTAGAAAGTTTTAGAATTTTTCAACACCATTTGGTCATTCAAAAATGTCTTGCAAACTGACTGCCTAGAACAGAGTTCACACTTGACAGATTTTCAATTTTCTACCAAAGTGTCAAATGACTCCAAAATCAATAACCAAATCTATTCCCTTACAATTTCTCACAAGGAACACAATGGTAACCTCAAAATGACCAAAATCATAACCTATTAACATGCCCTGTTTTTGCCCAATACACAAACCAAACACAAAGTTGCCAAACTTTACTTTTAAACTTCAATTCAATTCTATTAATTCAAAATACTAAACAAGGCACCATTGACAACAACATACCATACTCCCTATGACCCTAAATCATGAAAATTAAGGCAAAATTTCAAGAAATTCAAGGCCCAACCAATTACCACAAAACTTATATGAAAATGAAGCTTTCACTTACCTCAACAACTTTCCCAAGGAAGTTCCTTGGTTCTCCAACTTCTAGATTTCCTTGTGTGCTCAAAAAAACACCAATGGAAAATCTAAAGCCATAGAATGAAAGCTCTTAACAGGAGGAACAACTTTAAAGAAGGAGATTTTGGTATACAAGGTCAATATCTTTCCTAAATCTTGAGCTTTCCTTTTCTCTTTCTTCCTTCAAAAATGGCGCACAAGAGCTTGAGAGAGAGAGAGAGAGAGAAAGTGTGTGATGATGAAGGTGAGGGTGAGGTGCAGAATTTCTGCCCCCTAGCCATTCCATACGCATGAGAGAGAGAGAGAGAGAGAGAGAAAAGAGAGGAAATGAATAAAAAATGGTGCTTTGACTTTTCTTCTCATCTCTTTTCATCATCAAGTGACACTTGTCCACATCTTATGCATTCTCATAAAGTAAGTAACTGATACGAGTTCAGATGATCAATTAAATAGTGCAAGTATACACTGTCGTAATCAAGTAATATAGAAGTGAGTAGAGTATCATTCCCACGAGGATTGAGCACTAAGTACCAAAATGGGTAATTTTAACTCTATTTAGTCGATCGATTAGTTGGTGATTGAGAGTACAAAATAAAAGAAAGACAATTAAATATGAATGCAGATGATATGAAAGCAAATATGAGAAAAAAGCCCTAGGGATTAGATTTCACTTAACAAATTCCGGATTGAATCACTTATCTATTCTAGCCCAATTTATTCCACATGATGAATAGTCGAGTTTCCCTAATTTAATTACTAGCCTCTTCCAAGGTCAAGCAATTTTATAATCAATTGCTAATCCAATATATTCCTATATGAATTTAAGCAATTAATCATGCATTAGGATTTATGGAACTCAGTAAGACTACACAACTCATATGAATATATTCCTATTTCATATGCAAGTCATGGTTTTAAATATAGGGTCTATACACATGTTTCTCCTTCCGGTCTCAACATGCATATTGAAATCATTCAAAAGATGGCCAGTCAATCAAAAGCATTAAGAATAATAATTAAAACTCAATTATGAAGGAGAAATTCAAACTAGATTTAATAAGTTAGGATTCAATCCGTCATTAGTAAGCTACGTCATCACCCTAAGAAAATGAAAGTTTAACACATGATGAAATTAAAAACAAAACCAAAATAAATTATATAAAGCTAGAATGAAAGCCTCAGAAATACTGCATAAACTTGAATATTAAATTCTCAAACATAAATATACAACCAAAAGATGAATGAAAGATGAAGAAATCTAGCCGTCCATTTAGGAGGTAAAACCTTCCATGTAGGCGGCATGCAAAACGGAATAAAATCCTAAGCCTTCCAAGATGGAGGCATGCAAAACGGAATAAAATCCTAAGCCTTCCAAGATGGAGGCATGCAATACATGAAATTAAAGCTAGAAAACAACACAAAGAACTCAGAAATGTCAGAGAAAGATCTCTCCCGGTCAGAGAAGGACCTCTCCCGGTCGGAGAAGGAAACCTCTGCTTCTCTTCCTCTCCTCTTCTTCTTTTGAGCTTGGCATTGATCTCTATTTATAGGGGAAAAAACGTGTGCTACAGTACTGCTACAGTGATCTGGCGGGTGCTACAGTTCCCTGGCGGTTGCTACAGTACCGTTGACCCTGCTACAGTTCCCGATGGCTGCTACAGTTCTGTTGACCTGCGACAGTCCTGATGGCTGCTACAGTGCTGTTGACCTGCTACAGTTCCCGATGGCTGCTACAGTGCCATTGACTGCTACAGTCTTTTATTTTTTTTATTTTTTTAATTTTTTTATAAATGTTTTTTATTCCAAAAACAATATTTATTTATCAATCACACCCAAATTTATTATATTAAACACAAATATCGTCCATAAAATCATCATATAAAGGAAAATAAATATGCAAATATTTTGCTTATCAGTAACCACTTGGTCACTCTAACCACTCCATTAGCCATTTAGTTACATATCTCATTTCTCCTTAGTTAGTAATTAATCTCTCCATTAATCACTAACTTATGGCCATTCTTTCAATTTCTCATTGATTATGGCATATTAATTAAAATTGTCACATAACACATAATAACTCAACTTTAATTCACAATTACATACTCAATAATCATCATTAGCCCTTAATAGAAATTTAGGGCGTTACAATAATCATGAGAGGAAGGAGCTGCAGAGTAAATATCCATGTTAGTGGTGGAGGACAGAACCCATAGCGGCAAAGCAAAACTCATGGAAAGAAAAGTATAAGACTTACTGGGGAAGCTCAAAAACATTTAAGAAGCAATTGGAAGCTTTCTTAGATGAAAGAATACTTAACAGTTCTTTGTGAAGAACCGTAATGCATTGTCCATAATATTAAATAATATATCAATAAAGAATGTATTAATATATTATTAAATTACTCAATGATTCTTTATAAAGAATAGTAATGTATTGTCAAATATTGCTTTTTATATTATAGAATACTTAACAGTTCTTTATAAAGAACTGTAATATATTGTCAAATAAATTTTGTTTAGAATCCTTGTTTTTATATTAAATCATACTTAACGGTTTTTTATAAAGAACTGTAATGTATTGTTAAATAAATTTTTTATAGACTCTTGCCTTCTTATATATAGTATTTTTTAGAATTTAGCCTTCTTATATATGACTGTTATTATTTTTAATTGTTAAATAATCTTAAAGCATGTATAACGGTTGAAGAACTGTCAAGTATTGTCTTATAAATTTTTTTCATAATCCTAACTTTCCGACCCCCTTAAGATATTAATAGATAATATATATATTAGATTAATATCTCAACATATGATATTTATCTTAGAAGTATAAATTTGAGATATTATTTTATATAATTATATCTTAACATATTATATTTATCTTAAAAGTATGAATTTGAAATGATATCTCATTTATAATCATACTTTATGGTTAATTATTATTTGTTTTTATTGATATAATGTTGGAAGACAAATCATTTATAAATGTTATATGATGATTGTTTCGTAAGAATCATTATATTTGTCACTAAATAAATTATGGTTATTAACTACAACTGTTATTTTTGTATTTTTATGAATTCAGCCTCTTAATACATGACGGTGGATATATTTAATTATTATATTTTAATGTTATATATTCTTATATGACCTCCACCTCAATATATATGACGTTCATTCATTATACCCAAATCCGTAGTAGTGATCCCATCTCTACCTTTTGATTAAAAATTAGACAGTAAGATTGAATATTGTATAGAATTTTATTATAATATTACATAAAATTTTAAAATAAATAGTTAAAGTTTAATCTTTACAGTTCAAAGCTATAGACTACATGAAAATAGTAGAAAAGAATGATTTGTAAAATATTAAATTTCAACCATTCATTTTTCAATCTAATGATGGGGATGAGATGAAAGGCGAAAAAGGGATGAGGAGATGATCTAAATCCTCATTTATACTACCTATTATTTACATGACTATTTTGTATTCCATACTGTTCGTTAATCCATATCTGAGTATTGTCTGATCCAAATAGAATAGCCCTTCCAATATGTTTTTCAGGGAGAATGACAATTAAAGACATTGCAAGGGATTTAATGTAAGGACATGTGCATGCAGAATTGAAATTTCAAAATTTACAATTCAAACTTCTTAATTTACAACTTAAAGGTCCTAATTGCAATTAGTTGTCATTCTACCGTTTCTTTATTTACAATGCTAGAACTTGCAATAAGCTCAAGGGATCTTGAACCCCTTCGATTAAAACCAGCTATAATTGGTGGTTATATATACCTACCATTTCCCAATATTTGAAGATTGAACGATGTATATATCATTTTGTAGGCTCTCCAATAGTGAAAGTGTCAAAGGAGAGGATTGAAGCAGCTGATGATGCAAAGAAGATAGTGACAAATAGTGTAATTGATGGTGACCGACACTACTACAAAAAACATAAGCTATGGTGCTTAATTTAAAGAATACTATGGCGCTTGGGAAGCACCGTAACTTCTAGCCCTATTAAAACAAACTACTGCGCTTCTTGAATATATAAAAATGCCATAGCTTGATTATTATTTTTTAAAAAACAATATTGTTAGATCCCATATGTTTGATGATAACCAAGATTGGATTAATAATATGGAAGGTTTTGACAACAAACAAATGGATTTGAATAAAGTAGCATAGCATCACTTGGAATCAGCACTGGAAGTAATCAACAATTTTTAAGAAGGCTTACTCGAGTCGCTACTCGGGTAACAGAAGCCATTACTCGAGTAGCCACTCGAGTAAGCAAACAGAATTTCATCCAGTGAGGCACTGCCAAATTTTGAACGAAGTTACTCGAGGGACCACTCGGGTAATCTGCAAAGTTATATAAACCATTACTCGAGTAGCCACTCAAGTAACCAGGTCCAAAATCTTCCAGTGACTCTCGGCCAAGAAATGCAGTACATCACTCGAGTAGGCACTCAAGTAACCAGTGAGAAAATAGCATTACTTGAGGGACCACCCAAGTAATCTGCAGAGTTATTTGAAGTGCCACTCGAGTAACCAGATAGTAAACTCTCGGCCAAGAATTTGATGCCATTACTCGAGGGAGTAATCGAGTAATCTGCCGGGTTATTTGAAAGCCACTCGAGGGACCACTCAAGAAAGGTGTGAAGAAAAATGAAGCCCACTCGAGTAGCCACTCGAGTAAGAAATTTACCACAGTGATCACCCGAGTAATCTGTGAAGGTAAAGACATGGCCATTCGAGTAGCCACTCGAGTAATCAGGTATTATCAAGGTTTGTAATATATCACTCCATGTCTTACCCGAGTAATATCTGATGCAAAATGTTGATTTGCTCACTGCCATATTTTTGACAGGTTTACTCGAGGGACCACTCGAGTAACAAACTTGATCACTCAAGTAGCCACTCGGGTAAGGCAGTCTAGAAATTATATTTTCATCGAATATCTCTTGATTTTTTATCTATATGATTAACTATTCATTGTATTAGTATTCTAAGTACATTTGTAAAGAAACAATGAAGAGATTATGCAAGAAGAGCAAAGTCAAATAAAGTGTCCGAACGTTCACCTACCACTACCTACCGCCAACGGATAACTTTCAAATACGAAGAATAGTCAACCGTTGCTGCGCGACTCTAACGGACAAGTTTGAATTACTTCTAACAGACATTATCAATCATCTATATATATGCAGCATTCAAAGAGAAGAAAAGAAGACACAAGAACTAAGAACACACATCGATCAATACACTTAGTGCTTTGTTCTCATATACTCATTCATTGTACTTCAGTGATTATATATTTGATCTATGAGAGAGTTTTTCATTACAATCTCAATATTTGTTATTAAGACAACTTAAGGTTGTAGAACCTTGAGTTGGGGATTTGATTGCAACGTGTAAAGGGGAGTGAGTGTCTAAGTGAAGAAACTTGCTATGTACTGAGGTGCCAAGAACCCACTGAATCTTGGAGAGTATAGTGAAACTCTCAGAGAAGCTCTGAGGACTGCACGTAGGTCAAAGTGGTTGTGGCCGAACCAGTATAACTCCTGGTGTACACTTCGGTGATATTTCTCCTTTCTTTTAACTACTTTAAATATTCTGTCAATTTTCTTATACGCAACAAAATTTCTAGTATCACCCAATTCACCCCCTCTTAGGTGAAACGCTTGCAATAACAAATATCACTTCCTACGACACTTCTCCAGGGAAGCGCCGTAAGAAGTAAAATGACTTCCTATGGCGCTTTCCTGGAGAAGAGCCATAGCAAATATTTTATTTAACAAAAAAAATTATGACTTCCTATGGTACTTTCCTGAAGAAGCATCGTAGGAAGTCTTTCATTTAACAAAAAAAAAATTCATGACTTCTTATGGCACTTCCCTGGAGAAGCACTGTAGGAAGTCTTTTATTTAAGCAAAAAAAAAAATTCATAATTATTTTATTTTCCTGATGAAAATCTCCATTTACAATCCAAAGTCCACAGCAATTTACAATACAAAACATAGCAAAATGAAATAACATAGCACGTATCTTTTGCAATATTGCTTCTTCGCGTATCAAGCATAAAAGAACTCCAGCAATTAAGTTGCTTAAACTTGAGCCATACATGTTACTTCTATGGAGGATTAAACTAAGTATTATTATATTTGTAAGTTCAAAAATTAAAAAATTACTATGTATAAGAAGTTCAAGAAGATAGAGTTGATACTTCAAATAAATATCTAGAAAAAAAATTATGAGCACACATACAATATTCATGTCAGATTTTAACTAAAAAAAACCTGAAACAAATGTTGAAAAAAGAAAAATACTTATAGGCTAAGGAGCTTCTGAAGGAGGCCAAGACAAGGAAAAAAAACACATGGGAGAGAAATTTTTCTACAGCAATGGAGTTCTAGGAAATGGAGGAGTTAGAGAAAAAGTGGGAAAATGAAAATGAAAACGCCGTTATAGAATTTAAATTACAAGGAGGGAGAAGCTACGACGCTTATTGTCAAAACGCCGAAGCTTCTCAATTTAAAAAAATGATGGCCAATTTTAAAAAAAATATATAGAAGCTATGGTGCTTTTTCTCAAAACGCCAAAGCATTTCAATTTTAAAAAAAAACTATGGCAATTTTTTTTTTGAAAAAACAGTCTTAGATGGTGTTTGATTATCAATTGCCATCCAAAACTGAGCCTTAAATGGCACTTGATTTCCAAATGCCAACCGAGACCTTAAAATATTCACACACTATAGGCATTCAAAGCACCACGTGATGCCCTCAAGGTGCCTTGAAAATTCAAGGCTGAAGGCACCTGATGGTGCCTTGAATTTTTAATGGTGCCTTTTTGAAATTGTGCCTTAGACGGCGCTTCACAATTGTAATGCCCCTTGGACGTGAAGCACTGTCTAAGGCCTCAATCTTAGACAACACTTCACTATGAAGCGTTGTTTAAGGCTATTTTATTCAAAAAAAATTAAAATATTTTTTAATATGGATGCTTTATCTCTAAGTTTTGACTTCTAAACCAATTCTTAAATTTAATTTTTGTTTTTTATTATAGACAAACTTTCTTAAGAAAGTATCTTATCATAGTAATAGAGCTTTGACATTTACGAAATTTCTATTATTCCATAGTTGCCACACATTTTTCTTAATAGTACTAAAGGGATTAATTTTTCTTTTTAAAAAAATAACCCATTGTATCGAGCTTTCTCAGGCAAGCACCATATAATGTATTAAATAACTATGGCGCTTTCCTACTCAAGTGTCGTAGTTGCCACAATTTTTTTAAAAAAAAAAGAAGTCTCCTCCAACGCTTGTTTGAAGAAGTGCCATAAGACTAGCGTCACTAAATCCATATTTTGTAGTAGTGCAACTCAAATACTTCAAGAGCTTTAAGGGACACATCAGTGTGACCCTAAAGGGAGAAAGCAACCTTGTGAAGTAGTGCTCTGAGTTGGAGAGGGCAAGTGAAGAGGTCGCTAACCCACATGTCATTAAGGATTTTGTTGTCAAGAACTTCAAGGAGGTTGATGATTATATCCAGAAGGCATAGAGAGAGAGAGAGAGAGAGAGAGCTTTGATGATGCAGCTGAAGTTTCAATTTATATAATCATACCATAATGCATGTTTAAATAATGAAGAATACTTTACTCCTTTTTCTTAAAATAATACACACACATGTAATTCAATTTAGAAGATAAACGGTAAGGCAAGAAAAATTTTATAATTTTTTATCTCTTAATTAATGATGAATTCACTGGTTAAATTCAAGGTACAGAGCTTATGAAGTAAGGACCTATGTTAACCTTCCTTCTTTGGGTGGGGATTTGATGTTCCTTCACACCTATAAATCTCATACTAAGCCCTTTATTTATAGATATTTAGCCAACTAATACATTCTAACTCGTTGACATACCTATTTTAAATTTTAAGATAGAATATTGTAGTTGTGTTAATTCAATACAAAAAAATGTGATTTAGTAGCAATTAAAAAGGTGTTATTGCAACGGTTTTTCCTTGGTGAGTTTCGGCCAGCACTGTTCTGGGAGTTGGATTTTCAATGATTTAAAGGTTCCATTGAGTTCAGGAGGGAAAGTTAGGTGGGGTTATAGTTGGTCACTTTTTTGGAAAAGTCCGAAAAAACATAATTATGAAAATGCCCCTGAAACCCTTAAAGCGGGGCTGCTAAGGGCGATTTCATCTTTTGAAAGTAAATTAGGTAATTTTGAGTCCAAAAATGGATTCCTAGGGTAAAAATATGTCAGAATAGCCCTAGTAAAAATTTCAGAAAAAGTACAGTCGGACATGGTACAGCGGGGCCGAGCCCCGGGGCATTTTGGTAAATTTTCACCATAAATTAATATAACCTCAATAAACACTATAGAAGTGTCTAAAATCATACATGGATAGGTTATAACCTAATTCTTGTCCATTTAATATTTTAGAACCGAATTGGGAGCTGAATGTTGGCACGCTTTTCGAGACATACCAAACAGGGTGAAAGAGACTTGAGGTAGGAACATTATCTTTCATACATCATGCCATAGTTCATATGATTGCGTGTTACCATCGTTTGTGCTATATTAATCAATATAGTTTGCCTAGAAAGGGTAGTTAGCATTGGAGGTGCACTTGCACTAGGAGTTGGGTAAGAATCCAACGGTGTACGATTAGTGGGGTAAGAGCCCTACTCATATATACATGATGATAATGTGATGATAATATGATGATGTGTTACGGTGATATGTTATATTGTTCATTAATTGGTGCATACATTGTGATATCATATTTACTTTTCGCATTTTATATAAACAATATCATGTTTCTACTAGGATTCCTTGGAATCTCACCCCTTTCTCTAAACAAAACATCTCAACAGGTGCTAGCGGCTCTAAAGGAAAGGACATGGATATAGGAAACTGATGGGCACGTTTCCTCAGATGAAGACTGTGGTTATATATAGTCTGTAATTGGAATATTTTCGAATAGTTCTATACATAGTTGTAAATATCTTCAAATGTTGTATGGTTGAATATGGTTTGTAAACAAATACTTTTATTAGTATATAAGTACTTTTCTGTATGCCTATGGAACTTGGTCTCTATTACTTTGTGTATATCGAAATGGAAACGGGTGTTGACATAAGCTGTAGGAAACTAAGACTACCGGCCAAATACTGTAATTTATGCTAAGATTCCCAAATAGATTGAAACCATCGATCGTCAAAGCAAGGCGAACATTCTGAGGTCAACCGTGAAAGATAGAAAGTTTTTGTCAAGCATTTTTCAAGCGTCTGCTTCCTAAGGATGTCTTAATTTACCATCTTCATTCTTATCAACCTCATTCTACTTTATGTGCTTCGCTATTTTGGAAGACATTAACAATCTTTGTAACCGCGACTTCAAAGGAAAGTACCTGAGAATCTTTATAGGTTTCTTCTTTTGCTTTTTCCCTTTTCGAATTATCTTGTACCTCGACGGTTGATATTTCTTACAAGTCTCCCTACTAGCATCCTCTCCCCAATACAGCATACAATCGTTGAGGCATGTATCAATTTTTCGGTAGTTCAATCCCAATCTATTAATAACCTTCTTAGCCTCATAAAACGTTGTGCGAATCTCTACGTTAAGGACTGCATCTTGTAATAATTCCAGCAACATCGACATTCCCTTATTTGTGATTACACACAAGTACTTGATGTGATACAACTTAATCAAGAAAGATAATTTAGAGCATTTTCGACAACATTGATATAAAGGATGATCTGCTTTGTCTATTAAGCTTAAAAAATCCTGAGCTGCTTCATTCCTTAAGAACACTAGCTCTAAACCTTGTACTTTTTCGTAGAAGTTGTCATCTTGAAAACCAAATGCATCACGTACAACATCATTAATAGGATCACCTTTATCTACTTGAACTCCTACTTATGAACTTTGAGGAAGAGCATTATCATATCTCATACCAACCTTCTCACCATGAACTTCCCAAAATGTATAATCTTCTAGGAAAGGCTTCACAAGCAAAAGTTCCTTAACAACTTGTCATGCATGCCACTTCTTGAACTTGCATCTCCAACACGGGCATACAATCTTGCCTTTATAGCTGGCGTACGAGTTGCGAAATCCCATAAATTGTTTAATCCATACAAATATTCTGGAGAATTATGTGGCAACCTAATCCATGACTTATCCATAGCTAGTGAGAAAAATTAGTTAAAAAGATGAGTGAATAGAGAATGACGGGTGCCTTGAAGCTTATATTCAACTTCTCCAACGTTTAACATTTTGTAGTAGTTATGAAACCGTTACCATAACCACTACTAAGTATCATTTCATAGTGGTTATTTTAGAGGAAACCATTACAAACTTTCATGACTATTGGTGAGATATGAAATTCAATTTTAAATGTTTGATACTTTGTAGCGGTTATGAAAAAAACCGCTACAAAATTTCATGACTGTTGACCTTTAAAACAAATTTTATTTTCACTTTATAGAGTTGTTGTACATAAAACGCAACAAGTGAGCTAGAAACTTTGCAGTCGTTTAACTGAAAAATCCCTACAAATCTCCATGGGCGGAATTTAAAAATTCAAATTTTAAAATGACTTTTTGTAGCGGTTTTTATTATTCTAATAGCTACAAAGTGTCATGACCGTTGTTTGTGTTTCAATTTTTTTTTATTTTGCAATTTGTAGCATTTATCATTGATAAAACCGCTACAAAGGTTCATTTCAATTTGTAGCGGTTATTACTTGAAACTACAACAAAGTTATATCATTTGTAGCGGTTGCTTAACAGCTACAAACTTCATTCTTTTCATAGTTTGTAACGATTCTATTACAAATAAAATTTTTATTTATTTATTTATTTATTTATTTTTAATTTTTTATTTTTTTTTGTTAGTTCTAAAAATATAAATATAATTGTCCTAAACAAAAGAAAAATTTTGTCAACACCAGTTTCCATTTCGATAATCGAAGAGTAATAAAGACAAAGTTCCATTGACATACAGAAAAGTACGTATATACTGATAAAAGTATTCGTTTACAATCCAAAGTCGTCCATGGACAAAATATAGAATACTACAGTATTTCCAATATTTACAAGATTTCCCCAAAATATCTTAAGCATAAACTAACTATAACCATGAACTTTGACTTTTACCTCGAGACATGTGCCAATCACTTCTTGGCGTCTATGCCTTTGTCTTTCAACCCACTGGTACCCGCTAAGTTGTTTGTTTAGAAAAAGGGGTTAGATCTCAAAGAATCCCAATAAAAACATACGATAACATATAAAATGTGAAAATTAAATATGCAATGCACCATATTAGGCAAAATGAAAGTTCAATTCAATTCATATGTAAGTACCTCAGTCGTGTCACTAACCACGGCTAGGATTTTCGATAATGTACCTCAGCAGAGTCACCGACCACAGCTAGGATTTTCGATATACCTTTGTTGGGCACCGAACCACAACTAGGTATTGTACCTCTTGCACACAATCATATGACGAAATACAGTAACGCATACATACAATTAATCACATTGTATATGAGAGATGGTAGTCCCTACCTCGAAGTTCTATCAACCCCTTTTTATGTGCCTCGTAAAATGTGTCACTTCCGATTTCTGACTCTGTCCTAAAATATTAAACGTATAAGAAATAGGTCATAACCTATCCCTCATTTTAGACACTTCCATAGTGTTTCTTGTGGTTATTAGTCTATGGTGAAAATTTACCAAAATGCCCCCGGGAGTTCAGCCTAACCCCGCCGTACCCGACCCAACAGCACATTTTCCTAAAATTTTGACTAGGCTATCCTTACTTATGTTTGCCCAAGGAATCCATTTTTGGGCTTGAAATTACCAAATTCATTGTCAAATTATGAAATTGCCCTTAACAGCCCCGTTTTAGGGTTTTAGGGGCGTTTTCATAATTATACTTTTTCAGGCTCTTCCGAAATACTGACCAACTGTAACCCCACCTAATTTTCCATCTTGAATCCAATGGAATCATCAAATCATTGAAAATCTAACTCCTTTCCCCATATATGGACTTGGCCAAAACATATGCTAAGAAAAAGGGAAAATGCACTTTTGTGTTTTAACCTTCAAAGATTATGTCTTTTAACTTCTAATCCCTCATTTAGTCATTTAAACAAATTCTAACCATGATTCAAAGAAATTTGGGCACATTAACCCCTTATGATTAGGACTTTCCAAATTTACAAACTCAATAAAAATCACCATATTCAACCATACACTTCAACAACTACAACATACTAGTATGGATTTGAGTTTTATGAAGTTACCTCTTGACTTCTTGAGCTTTATCTCTCTAGGCGTCTACCTCTCTCTCTCTCTCTCCCTCCTTGAGCTCAAGATGTGTTTTCTATACCATTGATTCGATAGAGAAGAAGAGTTTAGAGAAGGCTTCATGCAAGATTACAAGAAAAAATGCTTAAGAATCATTTCTTACCTTAAGCTTTCTCTTCTTCCTTCTCTCTAGATCTTAAGATCTTTTGAACTATGTCTCTCTCTCTTCTTTCTCTCTTTTTGGCCAAAAATGATGAAGGGAAAGAGGAAGTAAGAGTGTTTAAAATATCTTCCATTTCCCTTAATTACTTTATTTCCAACAACTCATCTTAGGGTGACACTTGTCATTAGTCTTATCTCTTCCCAATTGGTTTCATAATGCTCAATTAGTCTTGAACTAATTTTCCTCCTCTTTTGGTTAGCCCAAAACCATCGTCCCTTATGCCCTCACTAGCCAAATGACTTCTTCCAACTAATCTAACTAGATACTCAAGTGTTGTACCATAATCATGATTACTATGTCCAAGAAGCCATATTTTAACACAATTAGACATGTGCTCATCTTTTTCAATTATAAACTAATCCCTTTACCATAGGATAATGATACTTGGCATATTTAATCCCATAAATCATATTTCCCCTTTCATTTTTCTTATGCTAGGGAAAATTTACAAGAAAAAGGGAAATAAAAATTGTTTCAACATTTCCATAATTCAATTAAAGGAATTATCCACAAGTCCTTCCAATTCACAACTCTTGATTTTTTCCACCAAGAATATTCCAAATATACATTCTCCTTTATTTTCCTTAATTAATTGAAACTAACTTCAATTAATTAGAAAATAATTAATCTTGTACTTAATTGGCAAAATTTTGATTTTTATTGAATTTCCCGAATAATTAAAATATATTTGGTGAATATAAAATTTGGGGTGTTACAGTTCTCCCCCACTTAATTAAATTTCGTCATTGAAATTTGCTATACTTATACATTCATAAATTCTAGGTAACGTTTCTTCATACTCTCCTTTGTTTCCCACATAGCTTCTCTTGGCGATAACTCTTTCCAGACAATCTTGACGAACAGAATGCTCTTGTTTCTGAGTTGCTTTTCCTGCCGATCGATGATTCGGTTAGGCATGACATCGTAAGTCAAATTTTTGTGCATTTCCACATCTTCATACTCTATTACATGTTCTGGATCAGGTTGATACTTTTTCATCTAGGAAACATGGAAAACATCATGTAGCCTACTCAGATTTGGCGGCAAAGCAATACGGTATGCTATAGGCCCAATCTTCTCCAAGATCTCAAACAGACCAATGTACCTTGGTTGTAGCTTCTTTGCTTTCAATGCTCTTCCAATACCTATAACAGGTCATACTTTCATGAACACATGGTCACCGCATTCAAATTCTAGAGGTTTTCACCTCTTATCTGCATAACTTTTCTATCAGCTCTAAGCAACTAGCAACCTCTGCTTAATCAATTTTATCTGCTCTGTTGTCTGATTAACTAGATCTAGCTCCAACAATTCCCTCTCAGACAACTCAGTCCAGCATAAGGGCAATTGACACTTCCTCCCATAGAGTGCCTCATATGGAGCCATCTGGATGCTCGAATGACAAATATTGTTGTAGGCAAACTCTGCCAATGGAAGGAATTTGTTCCAACTACCTTTATAATCAAATACACATGCCCTTAGCATATCCTCAAGGGTTTGAACCATTCGTTCTGTTTGCCCATCAATTTGAGGATGATATGCTATGCTAAATCGGAGCTTGGTATCCAAAGCTTCATGTACCGCCTTCCAAAACTTAGAAGTGAATCGTGGATCTCGATCGGAGATAATGTTCTTCGGAGTACCATGTAATCTCATAATATCCTTAATATAGATTTCCATTAGTCTATCAGGAGAATAGTGAATACTAATCGATAGGAAGTGAGATGTGTAACCCCCTGCCTTAATGAGCGTAATTAAGATTCGATAATGTATAGTAAAAAGGGATTAAAGACCGTCGGATAGTTCAAAACTCATTAAAACACCCACTAAGTAGTAGAAACTTTACAAAATTTTCAAAACTTCTTTCCTATTCCGGTCTCAATTTCATTTATCGAATATAATTACCTGTGTCGTTGTATCACATTTAAACATATCAGAGTTTATAACTTAAACCCCAACAACTCCCGGGTTCATCTATATATATACATACACAGTTTCAGATCCTGATTAAGGAATTACAATACCAAATGTTTAAACTATTTATAACTCAAAAACGTCACACAGTAATCCCTATCCAAAATGAATGACCAACATAGCCCGAACTAAATGTCCTTATGGAGTTCTAACCGCTTTGGGTCGTTCGCTTCTCATTAGAACCACTTGCCTTGTTTGAAACGTTAGTCAAAGGAAAGAATGACATTCAAAAGAATCCCAGTAGTAACGAGAAATTTATACCACACATAAGCACACAGCATGTAAGTAAATCATCACACAGCAGCAGCAATACAAATCACACTCCACCCTCATCCCCTTTCTCCGTCGGGAAGGCACACTGTCCTAACCCAAACCGTTGTTAGCTACTCAGGGACTATTGGCGTGGCAGTGCATACACATAGCCTTACAGCTCATACAGCTATCTGGCTTCCACAAATGGCCCGTCGGCCTTCACAAATAGCCTTTCGGCTTTTCACATAATCACAAAGTCACACCTCATCCTCATCCCCTTTCTCTGCCGAGAAGGCATACTATCCTAACCCGAACTGTTGTTAGCTACTCAGGGACTATTGGAATGACGGTGCTTACACATATTCACAATGTCGCAGCATACGAATTTATCACAAATCAATGATAATACACACATACCATGCATCACATATGGTACGAAAGAAAAGTTACTACCTCATTTCTTTTTGACGTTTGCTGGCTCAGTGGGCTCACGAGGACGGCAGATATCAAATCCTATAACCAAAATAGGGACAATAGGTTAATCTCTTTTCCAAGTTTCCAAATGTCATAATACTTTATGTTGGTTATCATTTAGACTCTTTAGGTGGCTATAATAGGCCTAAACATATCCCCAAAGGGCTGGAAGAAACTACCCAGAAGATACCTTTTTCAGATGTAGAACACCAATTTTGGGCTGCCTCACTCGAGTGACAACTACCTCACTCGAGTGATGCCCTCAGTTGTGTTCGAGTCCCAGCGAGTGAGACACAGAAAGTGTTTTCCTGAGAGCAAATCCTCAAAATATCTCTCACACTCACTCGAGCATAAGAGGTTGCACCCGAGCAATGTCCTTACGTGCACTTGAGCATCAAGAAGTGCAACACCAAGAGTGTTTGCCCGAGAGCATAGACTACTTCCAGGCAAGACCTCACTCGAGCATGCCCATGCTCACTCGAGCAGGATCATATCTCACACGCAAGTTAGAAAGTGTGCTCGCGGCTTCTGCCCAAAGACTTAACCAAAATTCCCAGAATTTCATGTCGTGCTCGAGTAAGATCCTTCCTCACTCGAGTGATGCCTATTATATGCCAAATCGCAGCAACTGATATGGTTTTCGAGAATTGACCAATTGGCTACCAATGGTCCTAAAGCTTGTACCACAACTCACCCTCACTTATTTTAACACAAGGAACCCATTGGTAACTTTAAAACAACCAAATTCCTACTCAAACAACACATTCTCATCTCTAGGTCATAAAACCACCCAAACCACAATTTGCTAAACTTCCTCTTTTCAAATCCACACCAAACCATTAACTCATATACACTATTTGACATCTATTTCACCACATTACATCACTTAATTCATATCTTCTAAAATCACAAGAAATCAGGGAAAAAATCCAGAATTTACCAAAACCAAACCAATGGCCAAAACATTCATACCAAAATGCACTAAATGATTACCTTTTTAACTTGGTAAGATCAAATCTCTATTTTCCCCACTTTCAAATTTGAACAAACACCAATTCACCACCAAAGAAAATTCTGAAATCATAGCCAAGAAGCCCTTACTATTATGAACAACTTTATAAAATAACATTTGGGCCAAAGAGATCATTTTCAAAGTCAAAACTCACCCTTAATTTTTCTCTTTCTTGGCTAGTTTAGCGAAAATGGAGGAGGAGAGAGGAAATGAGATGAGAATGATTATGGCATCTCTTCCCTTCACACATACACACACAACCGACTTGACAAGAGAAGAGATAGGGAAATTATTTGACTGCTCATCCAATGGCTCATATTTGAACACATGGCACAATCTCATCCTCCCTTCTATAAATTCATATACTCTCTTACACACTTAATTCCACCTCTTGTTCTTTCAATCCTAGCCATTGATCTTGATTACTAAGAAGTTTTCTCTTCAGGAACTGACCAATCGGTTGGCAAATTTACCATTTTACCCATGATTGCCATGACACATCTATCATCATCTATCAAACACATTTTACATCACAGTATACAATTTACTTCAAAAGTGCTTGATTATCATTAATTACATCACTTTGAAGTTATTAACCCTTAATCACAAGTTGGGATATTAAAACCTGTCTCTGTGAATCTATAAACTATCACCCATATATCCTCATGGTTTCTGACCTTAGGTAACCCTGTCACGAAATCCATAGTAAGGCTTTACCACTTCCACTTAGGAATCGCAAGGTTTGTCAAAAGCCCCGATAGTCACTGATGTTCAACTTTTACTTTCTAACATGTCAAGCAACGAGCAACAAACTCAGTCACCTCTCTTTTCACCTCTAGCTGATTTATGGTACATCTTTATAGCCCCTGGATGTAGAGTATACTTACTCTTATATGCTTCCTCCAGGATTTTCTTTTTCAGTTCTGGTTGCGAAGGAACATAAATCTGCTTCTTGTACCTAACTAATCCACTGGGTGACAAATCGTAATACTGAGTTTTGCCTCTATCAATCCTACCTCTAATAGATAATGCTTCATCATCCATCAGTTGTGCTTCAACAGTTGCTGCCCTCAGATCATTGTATATATGGCTAACCCCACTGCCTAACAAAATCTGACTTGACATATTTAAATCTCTAAAATCCTCGATCAGTTTTTGCTCATATATCATCATGGCTGCCACCTGTACTGATTTACAGCTTAATGCATCAACAACTCCATCCATCTGCACTGTCTCATGTTGAGCTCTTTTTGATCATACAAGTACTTCAAGCTCTTGTGGTCGTAGTAAACTCTACAATCTCACCATAGAGATAATGTCTTCAAATCTTCAAAAGCAAACACAATTGCCGCTAACTCAAGACAATTAATGAGGTTTCAGAAGTCAAGATACATATACCACCACTCAGCCATGCTGCATCAATACGCATCCCAATCCATGCCCATTGGCAAATGTATAAACGACATATAAAAACTACGGATCTGGGATCGTTAGCACTGGTGATATAGTTAACCTTGGCTTCAACTCCAGGAAGCATTTTTCACAATTCTCATCCCACGCAAAATGTTGATCTTTTTGTGTTAATTTTGTCAATGGTAATGCAATTCTGGAGAAATTATGTATAAACCTTCGATAATAACCAGCTAGACCCAGAAAACTATACACTTCAAATATATTCTTTGGTCCCTTCCAGTTTAGTATTGCTTCTAACTTACTAGGATCAACAGAAATCCCTTGCTGTGAGAGAACATAGCCTAGAAACTTTACCTCTGAAAGCCAAAATTCACACTTGCTCAGCTTGGCATAGAGTTGCCTATACCATAATACGTTTAACATAGTTCTCAGATGTTGTTCGTGTTCAACCTTACTCCGAGAATACACCAGTATATCATCGATAAAGACTACTATGAACTGGTCCAAATACGGATGGAAAATTCGATTCATGTAGTCCATAAACATAGCAGGTACGTTGGTCAGCCCAAATAGAATCACTAGAAACTCGTCATGCCCATTTCTAGTCCTGAAAGCAATCTTCGATACATCTTATGCTTTTACTTTCAACTGATGGTATCCCGATCGCAAATCAATCTTTGAGAATACATAGGAACCAGACAACTAATCAAGAAAATCATCAATTCTAGGGAGTGGATACTTGTTCTTAATTGTCCCCTTGTTCAGCTCTCAATAATCGATACAGAGATACAGGCTTCTGTCTTTCTTCTTTACGAAGAGCACTAAAGCACCACAGGGTAATACACTGTGTCGTATGAACCCTTTCTTAAGTAATTCCTCAATCTTCTTCTTTAGCTCCACTATTTCACTTGGAGCCATACGATATGGGGTTTTAGAAATTAGACCCGCTCCAGGCCTTAAATCAATCGAGAACTCTACTCCCTTATCTAGAGGTAATCCATCGACATCCTCCTGAAAATATCAGGAAACTCACTTACTACAGGGATACTTTTCAAGGATACACCAGCCTCTAATTGTATAGAGCAGAATACCATGTACCCCTGACAACCTTTCTGTAGATATCTCAACCTTAGCCATAGAGAGAAGGTTAAGAGTGATTTCTGTGTCAGCTCACGGTTGTGGATTCATATATGTGACTCTCTTCTATTTACAATCCAACAACACACCGTTCGCTATCAACCAATCAATACCTAAAATTACTTCTAACCCTTGCAGTAGCAAACAAATTTGATTTACAATCAATTCGTGCCCATATGTATTTACCACACAATTAAGACAAACATCGACCATTACAATTTGTGTGCCCATAGGTGTAGATATAACCAAATCATATAGGGATTTATCCATAGGTAAATGTAACCATCTTATGCAGTCGTATGCAATGAATGAATGGCTTGCACCAGAATCATACATAACATGCACTAAACATCGTTCAGAAAAATTGTACCTTGAATCAGCTCCGGAGACTTTCTGGCTTCTTCTTGTATTAGTGTCTAAACCTTGCCTGAAACCCTGGGTCTCGTCTCCATCGATTGCTGGTTTGCAAACAATCCTTGGACATGTGTCTTATCTTACCGCAATTAAAACAAGTAAGTGGTTTGTTGGGATCAGCTTTCAATAGTTCACCATTACAATCCTTGCCAGGATGGAATAGTTTATGACAAAACCAACATATTTGACTTCCCGAGGATCCTTGGCTTCCACGGCCTCCCATCTGATTCAACCTGTTAGTAACTCCCCTAGAAGGTCCACCCTGTTCTTTCCTCTTCTGTGCTAACCTACCACTTCTAGAAACACCATGATTCCCAATCTGTATTGCCTAATTTGACATGTGCTTCTCAATGTATCGGCACTCTACCGCCGCTTTTCTGAATTTAGTAAAGTGTTGAGAAATCAACCTCTCTTTGAACTCAGGTCATAACCCTTCAATCATGTCTTCGTTCTACTCTTCATTATCATTCAGCTTGTGATATGACGAATATCGTGATAGTCGAATATACCAGGCCAAATAATCATCAAAGCTCTCTCAATCTTGTTGTTTGATATAAAGAAACTTTTTCTCCTTTTCTCTTTTGACAATTGGGGGAAAATATTTCTCATTGAACTTTTTCTGGAATAATTCCCCTGTAATAGGAACATTCCTCCCCTTTAGGGTAAGATCTATACCCTTCCACCAACGGTCAGCATCACCTTCCAGCTTGTATATAGCTAACCGGGTTTCACTTAATCTGGGTATTGCAACATATTGAAAATCTTATCCAAACGAGCTAACCAGTCTTCTTCTAGTTGAGGATCGAACTTCCCCCTGAATAAGGTGGCTGTTGTTTACTGAATCTGCTCAGCCAAGTTTGAATATCCACCTCAGGTTCAAGTATATCACCCTCTAGTGGAGGTTCCTCATATATTTCTTCATCATTTCCCCTCATAAACTCATCCAGACGATTCTCTAGATGATCCTGCCTTTACTGTACTCCTTGAAGGTCAACTCTTATTTCATTCATTGTTTGTTGTTGTTATTCTAGCATATCCAGTATTCACTGTTGTACCGGATCAAGTCGTGGCTCGATCACGACATGACTATGCCCTGCACATGGCCTGCCACAAGGTCTACCGGGTTGAACTATCTCTATGTTTCAAACTACATGAAGATCGAGAAGAATTACATTTTATATAAGAGCAAGGGCATTTTTGTCATTTCATAAAATTCAGGGTACAAATATGTCATATATAGTATATCACAACTATTTACAGTAGTTACAGAGAAATGTAAGCATCATATATCCTACATACTAAGTTCATGCAACTTCCCAAGGGTCACCCATCCCATACTACTTCGGGTTAAGCACGCTTAACTTTCTTTGCACCCCTCCCAAAACTACCGACTTTGGCTAACTCTTTCTCTGTTTGTTGGTTCTTCCTAACTGCCCTTAACTCGTAATACATGCCAGTCAGATTCGGTCACCAAAATAGCTCAAGTAGGCCCGACATCACAGCTTGGTATATATAAAATCCCACACTAACCCTCGATGTGCCTCCAAAAAACCCAGAAGTTCTCCCTCAGGCCCCGCTAAACAATAAGGTTCTTCAGTTGGTTCCAGAATGATGAGTTTGGGAAGAAGTACATTGTGGAACAAACCCAGCACTCGTCAGACACCGTAACCCCCAACGGTATCTGCAGTCTTTACACCGTCAAGAAATGCGAAGTACCAACCTCTTAGTGTATCATGCTCCTGCAGTGCCCTATGATACTTAGCCCTAAGAAGGTATGACAACTCTATGTCTGGTTGTAAATCAAAGAGTAATAAAGACAAAGTTCCATGGGCATACAGAAAAGTACATATATATTGATAAAAGTATTCGTTTACAATCCCAAGTCATCCATAAAAAAAATACAGAATATTACAGTATTTCCAATATTTACAGGATTTCCCAAAATATCTTAAGCATAAACTAACTATAACCACAAACTTTGACTTTTGCCTTGAGACACGTGCCAATCACTTCTCAGTGCTACGCCTTTGCCTTTTGACCCACTGGCACCCGCTAAGATGTTTATTTAGAAAACGAGGTGAGATCTTGAAGAATCCCAGTGGAAACATACGATCGATATATAAAATGTGAAAATTAAATATGAAATGCACCATATTAGGCAAAATGAAAGTTCAATTCGATTCAAATGTAAGTACCTCAGCCGAGTCACTGACCACAACTAGGATTTTTGATAGTGTACCTCAGTTAAGTCATTGACCACAGCCAGGATTTTCGATAGTGTACCTTAGCTGAGCCACCATCCACAACTAGGATTTTCGATAGTGTACCTTAGCTAAGTCACCGACCACAGCTAGGATTTTCAATATACCTTTGTTGGGCACTGAACCACAACTAGGTATTATGCCTCTAGCACGCAATCATATCACGAAATACAATAACACATACATACAATTAATCACATAGTATATAAGATATGGTAGTAAATACCTCAAAGTTCTATCAACCCCTTTTTATGTGCCTCGTAAAACGTGTTGCTTTCGGTTTCTGAATCGGTCCTAAAATATTAAATGTACAAGAAAAAGGTTATAACCTATCCAAGTATTATTTTAGACACTTCTATAGTGTTTCTTGTGGTTATATTAGTCTATGGTTAAAATTGACCAAAATGCCCCCTGGACTCTGGCCCGACCTCGCAGTACCTGGCCCGACAGCACGTTTTTCCAAAATTTTGACTAGGGCTATGCTGACTTATTTTCGCCCAAGGAATCCATTTCTGGGTTCAAAATTATCAAATTCAGTGTCAAATTATGAAATTGCCCTTGAATGCCTTGTTTTAGGGTTTTAGGGCGTTTTCGTAATTATGCTTTTCGAGCTCTTCCAAAGTGCTGACCAACTGTAACCCACCTAATTTTCCCTCTTGAATCCAATAGAATCATCAAATTATTGAAAATCCTACTCCTTCCCCAAGATCTGGACTTGGCTGAAACATATGCCAAGAAAAAGGGAAAATGCACTTTTGTGTTTTAACCCTCTAAAGCTTATGTCTTTTAACTTCTAATCCCTCATTAAGTCATTTAAATGCATTCTAACCATCATTCAAAGAAATTTGGTCATCATAACCCTATATGATTAGGAATTTCCAAATTTAAAAACTCAACAAAAATCACCATATTCAACCATACACTTCAACAACTACAACATATTAGTATGGATTTGAGTTTTGCGAAGTTACCTCTTGACTTCTTGAGCTTTGTCTCTCTAGGCGTCCACCTCTCTCTCCCCCTCCTTGAGCTCAAGATGTGTTTTCTATACCATTGATTCCATAGAGAAGAAGAGTTTAGAGAAGGTTTTATGCAAGATTACAAGAAAAAATGCTTAAGAATCATGTCTTACCTTAAGCTTTCTCTTCTTCCTTCTCTCTAGATCTTAAGATCTCTTGAACTCTATATTTCTCTCTTCTTTCTCTCTTTTTGGCCGAAAATGATGAAGGGAAAGTGGAAGGAAGAGTGTTTAAAATATCTTCCATTTCCCTTAATTACTTTTTTTCCAACAACTCATCTTAGGGTGACACTTGTCATTAGTCTTATCTCTTCCCAATTGGTGTCATAATGCTCAATTAGTCTTGAACTAATTTTCCTCCTCTTTTGGTTATCCCAAAACCATCCTCCCTTATGCCCTCACTAACCAAATGACTTCTTCCAACTAATTTAACTAGATACTAAAGTGTGGTACCATAATCATGATTACCATGTCCAATAAGTATTATTTTAACACAATTGACATGTGCTCATCTTTATCAATTATAAACTAATCCCTTTACCATAGGATAATGACACTTGGCATATTTAATCCCATTAATCATTTTTCCCCTCCCATTTTTCTTGTGCTAGGCGAAATTTACAAGAAAAAACGGAAATAAAAATTGTTATAACATTTCCATAATTCATTTAAAGGAATTATCCACAAGTCCTTCCAATTTCACAACTCTTGATCTATTCCACCAAGAATATTCCAAATATACATTCTCCTATATTTTCCTTAATTAATTGAAACGATCTTCAATTAATTGAAAAATAATTAATATTGTGCTAAATTGGCAAAATTTCTATTTTTCCATTACCTTTGTAATCTAATTTCCTTTCTTGAATTAATTTGCTCATTTCCTCATGAATATGAATATTTCTAAAATTCAAAAGTTCCAAATTTCATAAATATTCACCATTTTATTAAATTTTCTGATAATTACAGTATATTTGGCGAATATAAAATTTGGGGTGTTACAAATTTAACAAAGCTCTAAAAATATAAATATCCAATTAAAAACATAAACTACCTATCTGGAGGATGATGATCAAGTCCTTTATCAGGATAGGAAGGATCACGACACTAATTATCAGGTCTTCCCTAAGGGGGCTCCCTCAGGTACAGTTATATCAGGGCATTGAGTAAAGTTAATAGCACCATCATCATCGACAAGAGGAGGCAACTGGACAATAAACCGAGGAACAGGGAAAACCTGTGGATGCTCCTAGTCTGGGAACATGCGACTCCATGACCACTTCAGCATGTAGTTCTTGATATCTCGGCACTGCATATGCTGAACATAGTAGAAATTGGCCTGCTGCTGCATCTGATGGGCCACCATAGCATGTATCTTGGCAACCTCCTATCAAAGCTCCTCAACAAAGTCATCCCTCGGACATCTGACCTCGGACGTTCGTGCTCGAGAGTTGCTAGCCTTAGAGGCACCGCTTATGCCATAAACCATGCTAGGTCCGGCGCCTATCCCCATTCCCCTCACACATCCAGGGTGCTCAACTGGATCCAGACCCGCTTTCAATTGCGCAGTAAGGTCCACAGACCTTTATGACTCTTAGGTCTGGGTCTCTCACAGCTCAACCTGCAACTGCTGCATCTGCTTTTGCCATTTTATGAAATAATTAATTATTATTATTCACAATAAAATAGTTTTATAAACAATAAAACAATCAATTATTAATATAAAATAATAAATTAACTTACAATGGCCTCCTCTGCCTGCTGAGAGGTTGGAGTCCTATCACAATGTTTGTGGGTGATAGTGAATAACTCCCTGTAGTTTGTCTAGCAGTTTTACTACTGTGCTTTCCTCTCCTAAAACAATTCAAAAATTAAATTAGTATTATGAACAATTAAACACTAAATTTATAATATGAAATAACTAGCTAAAAGTAATTGACATTGTAAAAAATTACCAGCTCGTTGTAAGTTTTCACACCCTTATCTTATTTTAACTTACAGTGGAATATTAATGCATGGTTCGGTGGACAATATAGGAATAGCAGAGATATACTGATAATATGTGCATGATTATAGAAATTACCCATAGGGGTTCATACATAATAATTACAAACCTTGTACCCACACAGGGCTCTAGGGTATCTAAACTCATCACAGTAAAATAGAGACATCTTCACATCTTCGTTTCGCTACTGCATTCCTCCCGTGTAGTTCTCTTCCCTACTTATACCTGTCTAATTTGTTGGTAGGGGAGGGTGAGATTCTCGGAAAATAGTACTAATATGCATGCAGAAAAAGTGCTTAATGCATGACATGCCTGCATTACATAAACTCAGCTAACATAATGACATATTTGTGTGCTCAATGTTTCATACAACAAAACTATGGCCACAGTATAAACAAAAACAGAGTTTCAATCATTCATATATGTTTCACATAATCAAGCAAAGCAATAACATACATCATTACACTACCACAAATATCAAATACATGCAGGAGAGGTAAGTTCCCTACCTTAACACTTTCTTGCTTCAAAACGTACGCCTCGTAAAGTGTGCCAACAACTCGGGTCTCAATTCGGTCCTAAAATACCAAATATACAAGAAATAGGTTAAAAATCATTCATGTACCATTTTAGGCACTTCCATAGTGTTTATAGTGGTTATATTAGCCTATGGTAAAAATTTACCAAAATGCCCCCCAGCACCCAGTCTGGCCTCGCCTACTCGATCCGACCGTACTTTTCTCAAAATTTTGACCTGGGCTATTTGACATATTTTTGCCCAAGAAATCCATTTCTAGACTCAAAATTATCAAATTTACTACTAAAAGATAAGAATGCCCTTGGCAACCCTTATTTCAGTGTTTCAAGGGCGTTTTCATAATTATGCTTTTTCGAGCTTTTTTGAAAAAGTGACCAACTATAACCCCACCTAATTTTCCCTCTTGAACTCAATGAAATCATAAAATCATTGAAAATCCAACTCTAAGGCCTATTTCTAGAGCTGGCCGAAATCCTCAATATTTAGAGAAAAATTGGGGTTTTCGACATCCGACTCAGCAGACGTGTTCCTTTCTACTCCTAACCACTATATTAACTATTTAATTAGGTTACAACTACCATTTAGACCCAATTTCAGCAACATAACCCCTAGGTAATGACAATTCCAAAATTCAAATCAAAGACAATCCGACGAAATTTCACCGATTAAATTGTCCACAATAGCCAAAATAAGCAATATATGAAGGTTTGAATATTACCTTTCACTTCCTTCCAGATTTTCTCAAAGTGGTTGAAAACCCTAGCCTTAGAACACTAAAGTTTGTGCTTCACAAAACTCAACTTACCTTTGCAAGCTTAGGAGTGGAGTTATACACATTAGGAAGCAATTTACCAAAGAAAGCACTTACCTTTGCAAGCTTTTTCTTCTCCTTCTCTCTCCAAAATCTCAACTTTCTCTCTCTATTTCAGTTGCTGTGTGCATCAGTTTTAAGCCCAAGAGGAAGGAGAAGATGATATATTATGATAGCTTATGTCATATTTCATTTATTTATTAAATTTCCAAAATTCCAAAAGTTAATTTTATGCACAAAATTCCTATGTACATGTGAATTTCCTCATTAAGCCAAACTAATATTTCCTTCATCATGCTACATATAAGAGACACCTAGGGACCCCTCCCTATGGTCTCGATTGGCTTCACAACTTGTTCCAGTTACGTATACACATAAAGTCCCAATGTTGGGCAAAATTGCATTTTTGCTCCAATTTTTCATAAATTCATACTTATTTGACCAAAATACTCCAAATATATTTTCCCCCTTTATTTTCCTTAAGTAATTGAAATTAACCTCAATTAATTAAAAATAATTAATTTCAAGCATGTTTGGAAAAATTACAAGTTTGCCATTATATTTTCATTTCATTTTCGGATTTTCTAGCAGATTTTCTGCCTAATCTTTAAAAAATCATAAATAATTTTATAGACCTCGTATCAGGGTGATTCCAAAGGATATAGAACCTTTATTGAGTCTAGTTTCAAGAAAAAAATGTAGAATTTTGCCAATTGAAAGTACATCATTCTCAGATTTAATTTTGTTGAATGCTGCTCGAGAAAATAACCAATTTTGCTGAGTAAACTTAAAAAATTTATAAATTTTTGTATATAACTCTAATTGAGTCATATGATCTATCAAATTAAAGCTTATGATGTATAATTCCATTCTGGAAAATTTCATAAATATTTGTCATCACTTGGTCATTGAAATGCATTGCACAACAAAACTGCCTTACTAGAAGCAGTAAAACGACATGCACTTGCAACTTAAACAAATTCCATTTTTGCATACAAATTTCTCATACTCTTTAATTCATCATTTTATTTCCTTTAATAACTTAAAGATATAAGAAACGTTAGGGAATAGATTTGAGATACCTGCTCAACTAGGGCTTAGCAATCCACTTAATTCAAACTTATTCTCAAGCTTTAAATTTGGGATATTACATAAGTGACAGCAAAGGTTTTCGATCCTACCATGTGGTGGATCCTCTGCTGTCCTCGGTACCTCATATTCCTCTAAGAAAATGGCTGCAAAAAAATAATATTAAAAGTATTAAAACAATATAAAACAATTATAATTATTAAAGACATAAAATTTATATTAAAATTATAATTATAAATAATTTATCTGCCCCTCTGTACTCCTCCTGAACTAGACAAAACTTGCCCAGTTGTTCAGTGGGATGCTGTCCGGGATGTTCTTGATCAGTTGTTGCAGAGGATTCCTCTTATTCCTCAGCTGTCGCCCATCTTCATCAGCGTGTTCCTCTTCCAGTTGTCCCATACAGTAAACCTAAGATGTAACACAATTGAATAAAAAATAATTAAATACAACTAATTACAAATGATACAATTAATAAATATTAGTTAAACACAATTAATTATAAAATATATAATATAATTAAATACTATTAATTATCTTTACCACCTCATCCCATGCCAGATCCTTCAGCCCCTTCGAAACCTTCTTCCACATCCTGAAGTAGAGGGGGAACCGCATCTAATCGAGCACATCTCGTTCAGGAAGTAGTTGAATAGGTGAGCCCCATTGTTGATGGCTGGTCCGTGGCCTCATTCCACAAAACTACAACTCGTAGTGTCTGGTCCACGCTGTTCAGACTAGCCACATCCAGCCTCTTCGTGGAAATATTCCCCTACTCATCTGCACAATTTACCACATACGTTAGATAAATTTAAATTCATATTTAATAGGTTGAATTTAAATACTTAATTTATTAAATAAAAAATTATATTTACCTTAGACTTACACCTCAAACCCAGTCGACCGGGAAGACGACCGTTATAGGTTGTTTTGGTCCTGCGCCTCCTCCTCATCCAGAGACCACTCTATGCCACTAAGCAAAATTGGGATCTTGAACTTCTTGTTCTCAGGCACTTGTGGTGCAGTCGCCTCTTATAGGGCTGTCTGCTGTGGCTGTGGTGAAGCTGACTCCTATGCCTACTATAGGGCCATCTACTATGGTGCAATCACCCTCCCTCCACGCTGCCCCCTCCTCTGCTACTGCTAACCCACAGAAGCGGTCTAGGGGAAGCTCGACCTCCTTCCCCTTCCCTTTGTCCCTCCTTGAAGCCATATCAACTGCAAAATATAAACAACAATTACTCACATTTATATATAAAATATAGTAATAAAAAATAGTGGATAGAAAATAAGTAACTTTTGTACCTCAAGTGTGAAAAATTCAAATGTTGTAGCAAAACTCTCAGAGAGATGTTAGAAAGCTCATATCTAAAAGAAAACTCTCAGAGAACCGTCAGAAAACAAAATGACCAAATGAGACAACTGAAGGGTCATTAGGTATTTATAACATTGAATTTTATAGCTGTTAATGATAAAACTGCTACATAAATCGCTACAAACTTGCCTCAGGCAATGGAACATTTTGTAGCGGTTACCACTAACCGCTACCAATATCAAGACCGTTGAAGTTTTGTAGTGGTTTTGAAAAAAAAAATTGCTGCAAATGTCGTTTACATTTGTAGCAATTCTGTGAAATTGCTATAAGAAGGCGACTATTTGCATTTCGTAGTAGTTCATGTCTACGTAACCTTTACAAAATACCACCACAATTGTAGCGCTTTACATGTTATAACCGCTACAATTAGTGCCATATTTATAGTGGTTTGTTTTTTCAACCGCTACAAATAACGGTGGCTTACCAGCGCGCCACTTGGCATGAAGCTTACTACTACAAATTTGTAGTGATTTAAGTTAAAACTGCTATAAATAATGATATTTATCATGGTTAAAACTAACAGCTACAAAAGCACTGCTACGAAATGTCATTTTTTATAGTAATTAATTATTAGTACTCCATTGAAGTCTTAGTGTAATATCCTAAAATACATCCAAGGGCTAAATGTAATAGATAGTGAAATAAAAGGATTAATGGCACCCTAATTAATTTTGACATGATCAAGGGTAAAAGAATCAATTGACACTTGATCTTGAGGATAGATTTGGGAAACAAAATGAAGGACCAAGATTTTTTCTTACAAAGTAGAGGTAATGATGAAGATAATTGAAGTAAAAGACTCCTCTTTTTTTAAAATTGGACTACATGACTCATGCTTACATAAGCAAGACAAATGCAACAAATTCCCTCCCCTTTTTCCTTAATATTTCGTCCAAGACAAGAGCAAGGAAGAGAGAGGATTTAATTAATACAACTCCCTCACTTTTGAGAAGCAAATTGACATCCAAGCAAAAAGAAAAGCAAGAGAAGAGAGTGTGGTCAAAGTCCACCTACTTTTGCAAGAAACACATGACATGTATACACATGCAACATACAAAGATATAAGTCAAAATCAATTTCCACCTAACCATCTATGAATGTAGTCCAAGGCACTAAGAGAGAGAAGAGAGGATAATTAATTGCTATCTTCACTTTTACTCAAAGAAAGATGGTCAAAGCCAAAAGGAGGTAGAAGGAGAGGTTAATTGATTTATCCTTGCCCATTTAGTCAACAAACGTGGTTAGGGATATAAGAGAATAAGAGAGAAAGCGTTATTAATATATTTCCTCATCTTTCTCCAAATTTTCATCCAAGAACCCAAAAGGCAAGAGAGGTGAAAGTTTTAAAATTGATACCATCTTGTATTTATCATCAACTTTTACCAAGAATGAATAATTACTTACCACACATTTTCTCTATTTCGTTTGGCCCACTTTCGGTCAAATATTAAGGGCCAAGGGACGAGAAATTTTAGAACTCATTTCACTCCCACTCATTTGTCTCAAAGTCAGCCAAGCAAGGCTTAAGGAAAGAGAAAGAAGAGCAAGTGAAGGTAAGCATTTATACTTGAATTTTGACCTTGTAAATGACTTCTTTGCTCAAATACCCTTCACAAACATTATTCCTTTTGATGAGAGCTTCATTTCTATGGTTTTAGAATTGCAAGAGGAGGTACTTTGAGCTATCTTGTAAGAGAAAAAATTGAAGAACTAAAGAAAGAACCTAAGGAGAAGCAAGAGGTGAGTACTAGCTTTAATTTAAGCATAGGTTTTGTAGGTTGAATGAGTATGTTGGCATGTGTAATTCTGCCTAATTTTTTTTCAAGCTAGGGTTTTGAAGAGTCATGGTGATTTGATTATATTCATGGTGTTTTATGATGCTTAGAGGACATATGAAGCTAGTTAGTGGCTTAAATTGGAAGTATGGTAATTGTTGGAATTTTGTTGAGTTTCTACCTAAAATAGGACATGTAGAATAAGTGGAAATTTGGTCATTTTTATGTTACCATTGTGTTTTACACGAAAAAAGGTATGAAAACAGCCTCGAGTTGTGAATTTTGGATCATTAAAACTCAAAAGGCAAACTGGATTTTCTGCCAAAATACAATTCCAGCGAGGTACCCTGTTAGTATTGTGTTTTTTGACGACCAAATGATGTTCAATGAATGTGAAACTTTTTAGAATAAAAGTAAACATATCAAGCTTTAATTTGATTGATCATTTGTGTCATTTGGACTTGGTCACTTGAACCACCAAGGTGGTCATGGCACACTACTTATCCTCAGGTAGTGCATTCAATCCCCTAGGGAGGCAGAATTAAATCCCCAAGCACCTGTGTGACATGGGCCCTCGGTGTGGAGAAGGGGACAATTCCTGCCTATGTCCTAGTGGTATTGAGACCATCGGACTAGGATAGTCCTTTTGGGTGTGAGCCCATCGGACCGTTACATAAAAAGGCGCCTTTTATGTAACGGCATGGCCCCCCACCCAAGGGGCTCAGAGTCGTGCTGGCATCTGAGGGTCCCTGCCACACAGGATGCAGGATTTCCCCCCCCCCCATCTCTGAAAGGCTTATGGATTTTCCTTTTGAGGGTCTTAATACCACACAAGGAGTCACCTCCCTAAGGATCGAAGGCAAGAATTGAGGGTTAAGTACAAGCCTTACGTAATCCTTGGTAACCACTTGCACCTGGTACAAGTGGCAACCAAGGTGGTCATAGAGCATTACTTATCCTCAAGTAGTGTGTTTGATCCCTTAGGAAAACAAAATTAAATCCCCCAGTACATGTGTGGCATGGGCCCTTAGTGTAGAGAAGGGAACAATTCCTACCTGTGTCCTGTTGGTATTCAGACCATCAAACTGGGCCATCCTATTGGGAGTGAGCTTATCAGACTGTTACATAAAAAGGCGCCTTTTTATATAACGGTATGGCCCTACCACCTAAGGGGCTAAAGAGAGGTGCTGGCATCCGAGGGCCCCTGCCACACAGGATACAAGATTTATCCCCCCCCCCTCTGCCTCTGAAAGGCTTAGGAATTTTCCCCCTGAGGGTCTCAATACCACACAGAGAGTCGCCTCCCCAAGGATCGAAGATAACACCTGAGGGTTAAGTACAAGCCTTATGTGCGAGTGGCTACCAAGGATCACATAAGGCTTGTACTTGACCCTCAAGTGTTGCCTTCGATCCTTGGGGAGGTGACTCCCTGTGTGGTATTAAGACCATTGGGATAAAAATCCCTAAGCCTTTTAGAGTTAGAAGGGGGATAAATCCTGTGTCTTGTGTGGCAGGGGCCCTCAGACGCCAGCACCACTCTGTAGCCCCTTGAGTGGGGGGGCCGTGCTGTTACATTTAGGTTTTTATTAGTTATCTAGTTTTGAGAAACTTTATATGATGTATATATAATTACACTATAAGATTAGCACTCTTAGTAATTGTAAAGGTACCAGCTATATACCCGGATTTAGTATGTAACCATGGTAAATGAACTAAAAAAGGGGGACTATGCACTGTGAACCCTTTAGTTAATGAATTTAACCTAAATATCCGCTAAGAACTTTGGTAAATACTCTAATATTAACAAAGGGAAACATAACCGAATGAGTCAAACAGATTTGAAAACTGCAAATGAGACCAAATCAAATGTGTTTTGAAAATTTTTTTAAAACCCACTTAAGTATAACATTGAACCCTGTATTGAAGTCGGGATCCCGAATGGGTTGAAAACTGTTTCTAGTCTTTGGCTTGACTTCATTACTTATTTTGAACTATTTTCAACGTTTTGAAATAATGGTGTTACACTTAGTATAAGACTTTTTCCCCTCATGATTTTCAATACAAGGCCTTTTATAATTCATTTCAAATTTTTGAAAATGTCTCTGACTTTAATATTGATAGAGAAAAAATTATTGCCTAATTAAGATTCTGCAAGTACACTGGCTGTATCAAGTAACAGAGTAAGTAAGATATCGTTTCTATAAGGACTTAATACCAATAATGTAGTTAAATAATAACTTTACACTTTTACTTAAGTTGAGCTAACACAATTTGAATCAAAGATAGGAATAAAAGCTAACTAAAAAATCAAATCTAAGGTTAAGGATAAGGGTGATTCTAAATTTTAAGTGATGACTTAGATTATTATAGGCTTGATTACTTCTTAGTGTATAGTTTCTCCCTTTCATTGCATTTAAAGTTATATTTGCTAGTCTAGGACTCTTAATTACCTAACAGTGTCTTTTGATCCACTAAAAGGCATTCCAATTATGTTAATCCCTAATTCCTTAGGGGATTAGTACTTAATTTGATTAATTTAAGCGCAAGCCTAATGAGACTATATAGGACCGGTAGGTATATGTTTTTCCTACAAGAAAATTAAGTTTGAAAACGTAATCCTACACGATTCAATTGAAGATCTATTCTAAATTTTCTATGCCTGGACTACTTTAGAATACCAAAATAAGTTCTGATCAAATTTCTTATCTTTCAAAACAATTAAGCTCACAATTGAATCAAAAAATTATAATATTATAGCAATCAAAAGAAGAAATTATCATCCACTAATCCATAATCAAACTAAATAATCCAAAACCAAGGTTTAGCTACATAAACTGAACATTGTCATGAATAAAATAATAGCTAACCAAAGACAAAATAAAAAGGCAAATAAAAGAAGAGAAAGGAAAGGAGAAACAAACACTCAATGTCAAATTTTCATCCATGCTATAGATCTCCTGCATCTCCAAACTTTAATTTCCCACCATTACAATTCTAAGATATTGCATTGCCATCACCAACCAAGAAAATAGAACATTGATCTCCTTTTATATATAATATATAAAGACTTGTGGCTGATTGCTTCCTCTCAAAACTAAGGGAGGAAATAGATCATGCCTATATCAAGCAGCCTACGACCTAGCCTAGCATGCCTTGTTTAACAAAGAGCTCAGGCTAAGGCATATTTAGAGGCCTAAATATCTAGATAAACTAGGCTTATTTTGTGAAGGCCTAGCCTATTTACACATTTTAAAAGAAATATAATTATATTTACATGACACTCAAACACACACACATATTTATATTTTTCATTTTTTTTTATTTTAATTTGAAGATACAATTATTTAATTAGCATCGTACATCTAGTTTTTTTTTTAGGAAAAAGATAGAAAAAGAACTTTGAAATTGCAAAAATCCCAAATCAAGTTTGTTATCAAAATTTGATAAGGGAATAACGAAACTTGATAAGCAATTTACAACTCATTTTTTGGAAAATACATAATTTAGAATTTTTCAATTTCAAAGTTCTTTTTTTGTCTTTTTACTTTTTGATATCAGTCCCTTCATTTTTAAATATTCAACCTCTTTAAAACATAGCCTCTTGCTCCTCTATTCTTTGACCTAAATTATCCTCCCTCTTCTGCAGATGAGATTTGAAATATACTATACACAAATTGTTTCATGCCTTCTCAAGGAGATGGAGCTTGATCTCCACTCATTGAGTTCTTTCTATTCTGTTTAGTTCAATTCTATGAAAGATGATTATATGTATTCCTGATACAATAGACTGATTACAGCATTTAGTTGGTCTTACATAATGTAAAGACGATTACATTTTATAATCCTGATTACATCATTTGATGTAATTAAGATTACACTGCTATGGCTGTTGAATGTGGATGCAGACATACTATAATCAAATGAACAAACATTATTGCCATTATAATTTTTAAATTAGTCAAAGTGCCCACCCATAAATGTTGTTAAATATTAAATAATGACTACCATTAAATAGTAAAAATTAATTAATAATATAAAAATTCAAAAAATAGTCCCCATTAGAAAACTATATTCCATCGTTTAAAATATTAAAATATCCCATCAAATAATATTCCCACAATTAAATATTTAAAAATTACCATGAACCAAACATGTATACTACATAATATTTTCACAATTAAATATTAAAAAGTTACTATTAACCCAAAATGTACACTACACAATTGAAAAAATTACCATGAACACAACATGTACATGTGTAGTTAGGGATAATTTTGTCTCTGGCTATTTATTCTCATATATTCTTATGTATGATGTAATCCAACCAAATGTTTTTATGCACATTGATCATCTTTCCTTAATGACGAACCAAACAAATTTATGTAATCATCATCCCATTATATTGTATTATATTCCATTACATGATCTCTAATACAGTGAACCAAACTAGCACTTGGTGATTTGCTTATGCATGTAAAGCACGCTCTGGACGCCTACATGTTCATTGTTGTGTTCTTTGAATAAACAAATATAACTTTGTTGTGTTATTTTATATTTTCAAATAATAACTTTCTAAATTATTTTTTAGATTTATTAAATTATAGGAATTAAATTTTATTTAAATAAATAGGTCTTTAAGCCTACTTAAAGCTTTTAGAGCCTAATTTTTCAAGCCTATTTAAAGGTTTACATTATAAGCAGGTCTTTTGAAAAGGATTTAGGCCATACTGAAAAAACCCTTTCTCATAAATAACAATTGTCCATAATGATATGACAAAGTTTGATTAACCAGTGCTAATTGAAAATAATTTCTTCCAAGAAGATATATTGGGGTTCAGGGCACAAAACCCGCCTACAAACCCACTATAGAGAATCCATTACTCTGGGCACAAATAATAAATAGGAGAAATCATAACCCACTGGTTTTACAACACTCAACCTCACAACAAATGGTCTACAAAAACACAATTTTCAACATAAGATACGATTGTAGATTTGCCAAAATATTAGAGTATGTAAAATAAGGCTTCATGCCCAACAATGGTTAAAAAATTATTCCAAAATAGATGTCCAAAACATAGTTCATAATGAATATAAGGATATGGGCCCTAGATGTCAATACGATAATTATTACAAACCAACATAATAGGAGGCCTACATAGGTTACTGAAGCTTATGTCTCAGTCTGCTTCCCTTTCCCTTAATTGAAAATAGAGACATACTTGAAAAATATTAACAATGATTGGTTGAGACATAAAGTTCCAGCAACCAAAATCAATTTACAAAGTATGCAGGAAAAGATTGTAAGTCAGAGAAGCATATTTAACTAACATACACTACAAAAAAAAAAGACTTTCAGCGGCGACATTTTTGTCGCCGCCTATGCGACTGTTGCTAAAAGTTTTAGCGGCGACAATTTTTGTTGCCGCTAAAAGTATACTTTCAGCGGCAACTTTTGTCGCCGCTAAAGGTGACTTTCAGCGGCGACTTTTGTCGCCGCTGAACGTGTTAATTTTTTTAAAAAAAATTCAAAAAATTAATTTTTTTATTAAAAAAATTCGAGTTTTTTTTTAAAATTTAATTTACAATTGCCACGTGTCTCCTCCCCGTGCTACCACGTGGAAGCGACACGTGCTGCCATGTGTCACCTCCTCATGCTGCCACGTGTTGCCTCGCTGTGCTGCCACGTGTCGCCTCCTCATAATTCCTCCATGTGACTCTCCTCCAGTTCGAACCCGCGACCTCAGAGAGCCGATGCCTTAGCGCGCGAGTCTCTACCAGTTGCGCCGAAATGAACCTATGTCATATTATTACATATTATTATATATATAATATTATCATATATATAAACATACATACATATAATTAATTAATTATATACATATAATTAATTATTAATTAAATATAATATTATTAAAAGTAATGGAAAATTAAATAAAAACTAAAAAAATATTGATATATTTAAATTTAAAAATTTTTTAATTAAAATTACTTAATAAATAATAATTTAATATGATAAATATTATTTTAAATAAAAAATTATAAATATAATATTAATAAATATTAATATAATTTTAATAATTAAGGTTAAATAGAATTATTTAATAATTAATAGTTAAATTTAATAAATATTATTTTTAAAAAATATTAATAAAAAAATATGAAAAAGACTTTCAGTGGCGACACTAAAGTCGCCGCTGAAAGTGTTTTAAAATTTTTTTTTTTTTAATTTTCAAAAAAGACTTTCAGCGGCGACTTTTAATAGTCGCCGCTGAAAGTGTTTTAAAAAAAAAAATTTTAAATTTTCAAAAAATACTTTCAGCGGCGACACTAAAGTCGCCGCTAAAACTCACTTTCAGCGGCGACTTTTAATAGTCGCCGCTGAAAGTGTTTTAAATTTTTTTTAAAAATTTTCAAAAAACACTTTCAGCGGCGACACTAAAGTCACCGCTGAAACTCACTTTCAGCGGCGACAAAACAATGTCGCCGCTGAAAGTGACACCTTCAGCGGCGACATTAAAAGTCGCCGCCAAATGTCGCCGCTGAAAGTGATTTTTTTTGTAGTGATAATAATAAAATTCTCAATAATTAAATATTATAAAATACTTTCAATGACTAGAACCATCCTCATTCATCCATCTTGCTCCTCTTTATATCTTCTAGATGTGGCATAGCTTATCAGTGCTAGTATACTTAGACAAATGTTAAGTAGTCACTTCAAGAATATTGCCCCCTCCCATGCCACCATCGATATACCGTAACAGGGAGGTGTCTGCCCAAAACTCAAAATCCGAGCCAGAAATGAGAGAGCCAATGGGCACAGTTTTTCACCATATCTCTTCCATACAACCCAACATATCCCATAATAGAAAATCAATATATCAATATAGTTTTCAAAAATATTTATAAGATTATCATTCCTTATAGAATATTCCATCACAAACATCATAACCATCACAATAATAACAATCTTAATAATAATCTCCGCTCAGATATACAAGTTGAAAAATACATTGCTTCACTAAACTAAGTTCATATTCAAATATGCACATAATTTTTCAAAACATATCCATGTAATATAGATGAAAGTAAGGTTTATAAAACACCTTACAACCCAAACCATGTATATAGAATAAATTAACCCCGGTTACCTCAACTCCAAGCTTAATCTTAACTTGAGGGATAAATTACAACAAACACTAGTCACAAGAAAGATCTACATTATCAATATAGATACCAATCAATCAAAAGCAACAACAAAATAAGTTATACAATTCAACCGCCAAAAACCTAATTTCCTCTACAACCATTATCCTCAACATCCCAATTTTCTTAACAAACCTTAACCTTAACAATCTAAGGTTATATATCACTTCTCATGAGCCAAAATCACTCATTAAAGTCTTTAGATAACCTTTACACCATCCTCTTACATCAATTATAAATTAAAGTTTCATCTTCAACACGCCTATAGTCATAAAATGATCAATATCAATATCAATATCCTAGACCAATTTAATCTCTTTTATAGCTTATATGAGCATAACCTAATTATTAAATAACATTTAAAACCTCCACATAATTAAAAGCATATCAAAACATAATTCAAATATCAAATCCTAATTTATAATTTCATATAACTCAAAATTTAAGAAAATTAAACCGATCAAACCCTCAATAATACCTCTAATAACTAAAATAAATTATTTAAACTAGATTTAATTGGCAAAAACGTCCTATAGAAAATAATTTATGATTTTTTTATAAAATAAATTTCAGCTCCAAAACCCAAAACTCTCCCAAAATTTCAGTTTCAAAATTTTCACTAATCAGCACAATACTAACCTCATTAGGAAGATAAAATTATTTAGAATAGTACTATGAAAAGAGTTTAGTAGAAAAAAGTGTATTAAGTACCTATTAATCTCAAACGAATAATCTAGAGCTGCAACATGTGAACACAGTTCGGCGACAAAACCTGGACGTTCCCTCTCTAGCGGCTACTGAGGCAGCGGGGGTAGATTGTTTGATGGGTGGGGCTATATATATTACCCCCACCACGTGATTGGTAACTAAAGGGCCACGTGTCCTTTAAATTTTTTTTTTCATTTTATAGTCTTTTATTTCTAATATGTTTATTTTAATAATAATAATAATAAAATATTATTATTATTTCTACATTTCCATTCTATTATTTTTATTTCATACTTTTTTCTATCATAAATCTTGTTTTAAATAAACTCTATATACTTCAATAATTACATGATAAATTTTATTTATTATAAATAATTTTTTTTAATTATAATTATATCCTAACAATAAAAATTAGGATATTAAACATATCAGGTGTTTTGAAGGCTTGAGCATGGGCCTAAAAAAATGCATAAATACTAGCCTAGGCCTAGGCTCAAGCTTTAGGCCTTTGTTATACGCTTAAGCCTATTTAACCAAAACTTAGCCTAATTTGCCTTGTTTCCATTTAATGACCTCCTATTTTTAGATAATTTTAAGATATGTTTTAATATATTTGGGAGCCATCTATGATAAATTAAAGGGATTTAAATAAGATTTAGATAAGGTATCAATTGGGACCATGATTTAAGGGATTTCATGATAAATATCAAAGTTTTTATAAAATAATGAAATTAATAATAAAGAATAATAAATTAATATTTTGAAAAAAATAATATGGATTAAAATAAGAAAAAGATATTTCAAATATGATGATGATGATGATTATTATTATTATTATTATAAATTCTTTTATAATTTTTTAGGTTGTTAAACCTAGGAGTGGGTATGGACAAGGCTAGACAAGGTGAGATCCCTGTTCGATGCCCAGCCTAAAGGATGAACGGGCTGCATTTTATAGCCCGATACCCGGCCCTACCCGGTAGAAGCCCTAAGGCCCTGTTTGGTATGAAGCATTGAGGGGTAGGTGTTGGGATTACACTAGAATATATCGTTTGGTATAAGGGACTATGGATAACTAGGAATTTGGAGTAGCACGAAAGTGGGATTGATGTAAGGCCACCTCCCCCTAAGATTGCATTTTCAATCCCGGGACTACAAAATTATAGAGACAAAAATATCTTTGATTAAAATATTTTAATGACAAAAATAACCCTACTGATTTTAACCTAAAACCCATCCTTTTCAAAAACCCACCGTGATAAGGACCTGGCAAAAGCCATGATAAGGATTAAATTATGATAAAAAAAAAAAAAAGGTGCATGAGACAAGAAAAATTAATTATTGCCATTTTTGGACTAAGAATACAGTAATAGCGAATGGGAAGGAAATCAAAAGCAATTGATAAAGAATGCTTTGTATCTTGTTGCTGCAACCCAAATCTAAATCGAAAGTCGCCACACACATATGGTCATATAGCTGTATCCGGAAAGAGAAACCAAGCAGGAAGACCACCGAAGCTAAATATTTTTATACACCAAGCACCGAAAGAAGTAGAATACGTGAGGGCAGAAATTCCAGAAACCATCTATGACGGCCGATGATGGCATAGTTTGCTTCTAAGGATTAAGTTTGGGATTTAGGGTATGGGTATTTGGGTCTTTTCATAATTAGTGGCTATTTATTAAGTAAGATTAATGAAACTATTCCCTCCAACTATTACTTCATACCAAACATATTTTTAAAAGTATAAATCTCAGTCTCAACCCTAGTCCCAATCCTAACCCCAGTCCATATCCCAATCCATCAAAATTCAGTACCACGTACCAATCAAGGCCTAACTATTTCGGTCAGGGTAAGGGTGAGCTAGGTAAGATGAGCTTCCTTGGCCAAATGGTAACTCCTTAACCAATACCATATATATAAAAACTTTAATTATACCTAATAAATACTATTTAAAACTTTAAATATATTCCATAATTTTACATCCTAAGATATCTCAAAGTAAATATATCGAGTCTTGTAATTAAAAAAAAAAACTAACATATGTCTTAATAATTACATGACAAATTATGAAATAATATGTGTTTGTGCATGAATATTGATTAATATGAATAAGTGCAATTGCGATAAGACTATAAAGAAACTAAATTTTTTATCTTTAATCTCAACTTTTTAATGCTTTATATCATCCATCCAAATCAAAAAAACACGTCCATCCAAAAAGAGTAATGAGTTATATGTAACCTATAGTGGATGAATATTAAATAATAATATAAAATGTTTCATAAAAATAAAATAAAATATATATATTAAATAAAATAATACGTATAGAATACTATTTATTTTATATAAAATAATATATATTTTAAATAAATTGTATATAATTTTTCGGGCAGGGCCAAATGGGTAGGACGGTATCCCCTACCCGATGCCCGATCCTGCCCGATAGTTCGCCTAGCTCAAAAATGTCCAAATTTTTTTCAGACCACTTTTTTTGGGCTGGGCAAGGCAATTTTTGACCTAGCTCGGGTGAGCATACTAGGTTCCTGGGCACTATGCTCATCCCTAGTTAAACTTGAACATGACCGGCCGATTTAGCTCGGAAGCCGGTTAACCTGTCAATAAATCGATTCAGTTCGGGCATCAACCCGATTCACCTTATTTAAAAAAAAAATCGATTTGTTTTATTTTCTCTAAAATTTTATATTAATAATACTAAAATTTTTACTTTCTCACTGATTTTGCCAGTCAACTCTAGTTTAACTCCAACATGACCCACTGATCTTTAACCCAGTACCCGACCGGTTTAGTGATAAGTCCGGATTTAATAATCTTGATCATTGCAGTGTTTTTATCGTTTCCTTGTATTCTGCCACAGGATCACGCCTGAAGCAACACATCACGGGTTTCGCAAGCTTCTTCACTGATGAATAAAAAATCAAATCGCACACAATCTCCAGGATCAAATCTTTCGGAGATCAGAGGAATTTGGAGAACGACTTGACGAGGTTCTTCAAGATTGAGCTTGAGAACGCAAGAACAAACGGCAGCTGGGTCGGAGAGATCGCACACTGTCTTCAAGATCGAAGGTTGAAACATTGGGGACGGAGTCTCGCTTCTTCTCCAACGAGTCTGAGATTAAGACTTCTTAATTCCTCTCTTTTATTGATTGATGAAATTTATTTGTTGATTTTATCATAAGCTTTATGTATTTAGGTATTGGCCACCATTTAGATTGTTAGATTTAATTGAGTGATACTTGAGAAAGCAAATTCAATTATAGAACTTAGATAAAATCGTACTAAACTTGAAGTTTATGAGTTAAACGGATGGTTTGTTAATAGAATAGGATATATCTATATGCCTAGCATTGTCTAATTGAGGCTGGAACTTAATAAGTATTTTCCTTAACTAAGATAAAAGATTACACACGTTAATTGAGAATACAAAAACTGGCTTTGACTTAAGAAAACTTGATAAATTGATTTTGAACCTTTGACAAGCAAATGTTTTCATTAATAATTAAAGAAGGATTTAGATAGTCTTATGAAATACAATAGGGATCAGTTATCATAGGTCCTTCGATCTTAAAGAAAAATCTTAATTTTAAAATTCTAGAATATATTTTTCTTTAAACAAATTAAATCTTACACTATAAAAAAACATGAATTTTCCGATGGAATTTTCGACAAAATTCAATTCCGTCGGAAAATTATTTTTTCCATGGCAAAATTTACCACGGAAAATATTCTGTTGGAATTCTGACTTTTGCCACGGAAATTTTTAAGGAAATTTTTTATGGAATTGAATTCCATTGGAACTCACAATTTCCGATAGAATTCAATTCCGACGCAAATTCCATGAGGAAATTTCTGATGGAATTAAATTCCGTCCGAAATTCCCTTGCAATTTCCAACGGAATTCAATTTCTTCAGAAATTCTATGGCAAAATTTAAAAATTATTATTTTTTAATTATTTAATATTTTAAAATTAAATTAAATTTTAAAAAATTATTTTTATAAAATTTATTATTTTTAATTTAATTGTAAATTTATTTTTAATTATTATTTTCTAATTTCTAAAATATTTTTAATTTTCAATAATAGGCTTTTGTCCTAGTAGGGGCAAAAAAGTCATATAAAAGATAAAATTTATTAGTTATTAATTAATATTAGTAAATAAAATATTAGTTAATAATTATTTCTTTGTTATTAATTAATGTCAATAAAAATTTAATTTTAGAAATTAAAAAAATATAGTCATATGATTATTTATATATATATATATATATATATAATTGTGTGTAATAATAGAACGTCAAAGCAGTCGAGCTCATCCAGTAAGGCATCACGCGCGTACGGACAAGGTTGTGTGTTCTAACCAAGGTAATTAAACCCGGATCGGTCGGGGTATTGGGTCAAGGGTCAGTGGGTCAGACCGGAGTCAAACCGGAGCTAAACCGGGACCAAACTAGTGAGAAATAGAATATTTTAGACTTATAGTATGAAATTCTAAAGGAAAAATTTAAAAAAAAAACAAGATTTAAAAAATAAAAAATTAAAAAACTTGACCTGGACCGGGTCACCAAACCGGACCGGTTTAGTGGCCGGGTCGCCGGTTTCCGGTCCGATCCGAGTTAGAGAACATGGGTTCGAACAAAATGAGGGGCAAGTTGAGTTGCATTTCCAAGAAAAAGGAGGTTGCGACACGTGGCGAAGGGAGGTTGCGACACATAGCTGATCTGAGGGCCGACGACAAGGTGGATGCCGCCGAAGCTGCCACGCGCCGCCGCTGGCGATGAGGGGGCTGTCGCCGGAGTTGACACGTGGATTTTTTATGTTTAAAAAATAAAAAATATGTTTGAGACAAAATTTCCAATGGAATTAATTCCATCGAAAGTTGCGAGCGAATTTCGAACAGAATTAAATTCCGTTGAAAATTGCGACGGAAATAAATTCCGTCGGAAATTCCGCTGGAAATTTCGGACGGAATCTAAATTCCGTCAGAAATTTGTTTATCACGCTATTATTACCGACGGAATCCGTTCCGTCGGAAATTCAATAATTTTTTGTAGTGTTAAAGCATTCTCATTCAACCTAATTGAGAACTTAATTAAGATAATTAATTCATTTTTATTATAGTCCTCGTGAAAACAATCTTTTTATATTACTTACAACTTGTACGCTTATGGTAAAACTAGACAGCTAACACCATCCCTACCCAAAACTTCAAAACCAGTGTCATTCCTTTCAAAAAGAAAAGAAAAGAAAAGAAAAGGAAACAATAATGATGATAATAAATTTGAATATTTTTTTTATTTTCTTATTTGAGAAAACTTCCCATTATTATCATTTATTATTGTTTTTTCCCTCAAATTTAAAACTTCTATTTTTATTGAAATCCCACAAATAATGCACCCAATTGATATCTCATAAAATCTCAAGAAAATATCTTTAATTTAGTATTGATGACTTCCTAAATATATTAAAACATATATCAAATCTATTAAAAATTGGAAATCATCAAATATTCCCTAACTAATAAAAAACGTAACATTTTTAACTGGAAAAACAACTTTCTATGATCTCTCGCTATCACTCGATGCTGCGTTTCGAACAGGCGACGTTGCGGCTGAGATTTTTTCTCCACGCCAGCAGGCCTCTCGAGACGCAATCAGGAAAAACAACTTTCTAATCAGCTCATTATACCTGAATTGACGAAATTCATTGGGAATAACTTTGAAAATTTAGAAACACGCATTATCTAATATAACGAAATTTGTTAATGCATAAAAAATTTTTGACATATCATTATTTGTACTTTACATCTGATGATATATATTGTATCTCGTCTATGGTGTAATGGTTAATGAGACAACGATTCTATTTCAGGTAAGATGTAGGATTCATAATTTGATAATGCCACCAATCCTAGCTATTACACTAAGCCACCACCAGGTGATTATGTACATCTTGATACTGATAGGAGTGTTCCCCGGAAGGGGAGAAGAGAACGAAGAGGAATGGTAACTAGGAAGCAGACGGACTGCTGGATTATTGAAACCAGTTTAGATGATTGTATACGTGTCTTAGTACCGATGGTTTGGTCAATTTTCAGCGACTTGCTGCATGTGGAGGATTGATCAGAGACTCCAATAGAAGTTGGATATTGGGATAATTCAAACAGAAATTGGGGTTACAGAAAAAGTATAATTGGCTTTGTTGACTGGTCTCCAACTCTGTAGACAGCATATATGATCTTTAACAGATTGTCGCTTATACAGATTTCTTGAAGGCATTTTAGTTGACATTGAAGGACGGAAGACATAGTCATCCCTTGCAAACACTGATTAGTGAAGTCATAGGTCTGATTTACTTAGATTGGGACATTGAGATCCAATATGCACCACGTGACACAATTAACTATGTGCTGATTATCTTGCTAAAGAAGCTCATCGAATGGGCGAAGATTTGTTGATTTTGCCAGCCCCTCATCCTGGCTGTGTTTCCTACATGAGAAAGTATCTCTCCCAATAATTCATCCCTAGCACTACACCTTTTGTGTATTTAATTCTAAAGCTCTAGCTTGCCCTCGTAAACCAAAAAAAAAAAAAAAAAACAAAGAGAGAGAGAGAGAGAGAGAGAGAGCCACAGTTCCATTTCTTTTCTTTTCTTTTTTTTCTTTGTTGCTTTCAAAAGGGACAAAATTAAACATGCATGCAGATAATAACATAATACTCAAAAACTACATATTACTCTGCCTGGTCCTTAGCATATGAGCTAATTTAGAGATTTACAATTTAAAATATCAATTTACTTTGTCACCCAAATCTATTTCTTTGTCCTCAAACTATCTCATTGGTTTCTACCAAGGGATTATTTTAATGCAAACGATAAGTAAAGAGAATATTTTAGAAAAATCAATCCAACATTTTTACAAATAACTAATTTAACAAATTTCATTAGTTTTTTGGCCACAAAACAAATTTCATGTCTTTACAAATTAGTAATATAGCTCCTACAATAAGAATTGAGATAATATAATTTATTTTATGTATAATTTAATGAAGACCCTTTACTCGGTACATGCAAATGTTTGAACTACATTGGAAAAAAAAAGGAGCAAATCATCAGTTTCATCCTAGCTATAAATAAAGCTTATTATCTCAAATTAACTATTTTTTTGTTTGATTTTTAACTCTCCTTAATTTTTCTAACTCCATTAGCCTCCATTTGCTACTTGGCTATATGACCCCTACAACAAAGTGAATCCCATCAATCAAGCAGAGAATGACATCTGTATGTTGAAGTAGTTTAATTAGTTTTACTATTGGCCAAAACATAAAGTAGCTTACTTAATTTTACACATAAAATGGGCCAAGCCATCAAGCAATTAAAAATGAATCTTGGTTTAGTACGTCTTCAACCTGCCCATTCAACCTTTGGCTCCTCCCTCCTCTTTCCTCTCCCAACGTTATCCTGTGTCGCCTTCCACAGCTGTTCTTCCTCAGTCTCCCACCTCTATTTCTCACAGCCTATCCTCTTCCTCCTTTCTCCGCTCTATGAACAATATTTGCTACTGTATTTGGACCACTAACAATCTTAGATAGTTAGATGAGTTGGACACTTGATGGGCACCACACTATTACAAAAAAACTTTATAAGTGACGCTTATTTTTATGAATATTATGGTATTTAGGGCGCGTCACAGCTTCCAACACTATTAAAAGAAGCTGTGCCCCTTCTTAAAAATATAGAAATATAATACCATAGCTTATTTTTATTTTTTATTATTTTTTAAATAGCTTCCTCAAAAAAACGTCATAGGAAGTGCCATAGCCATGGGAAGTGTATGTGGATAACACTTTCTATGGTGCTTCCCTAAAACAGTGTCGTAGGAAGTATTTTTTTTTTAAAAAAAATAATTTTACGTAATTTTTTTCTTTTCGTAATGAACCCTATATTTTATAGTACAAATATATAGCAAAATGAATAAAACCAAATCAGAATCAAACCAAACCAGAATAAAATAACTCCAAACAAATAACGAATTCATAAAATCACTATATATCATAGTTAAATTAATTGGTTGCATTACAAGCCAACAAAAATATAAATGTTATAATTACTTCACTTATACAACTCAACAATAACAATTACTATAGCAGCTAAAAATTATAACTACTATACATATCTTCACATATACCACCTATATATAGTAACATGTAATATTATCTCAATTAATTTTCAACATATACAATTGAGAATAATTTTTTCAAATTTCGTAACAAATTAAATATTAAAGACATTGAGCAAATTAAACTAGTAACAACTAATAAAATTATATTTGTAAGCTTAAAAATTAAAACACTTACAATGTATAAGAAGTTTAACAGGAGAGAGTTATAACTTCAAGCAAATATCTGAAAAAAGAAGAAGAAGAAGAAGAAGATATAAGCACACATAAAACTATAAGCTAAGTTTCATAGCAGATTTTAAACTTAAAAAAAAAAAAAAAAAAAGGAAACTATAGTGCCAATCGATGAAAGCTTTTGTACTTAAAAAAAAGACTTACAAGGGAGCTTCTATAGGAGGAAACAAGAAGGAAAAAAAAAGGTGGGAGACCAAGCTTTGTAGTGCCGACGGAAGTAGGGACCAAATGTTGAAAAAATATGGAGGAGGAAGAGACAAGAAACAAAAAAAAAAAAAAAAAAAAAAAGTGGGGAACCAAGGAAGCTTCTACACTTGCCGCTGTAAAAATAGAGAGGAGGGAGTGGGGACAATGCCGCTAGTTGTTGGCGAAAATAGAGAGGAAGGAGTGGGGACAAAATATTATATAGGAAAAGGAGAATGGGGAAAATGGATAAGGAAAGGTGGTGGACCAATGGAGTCGGGATCGAAGGGATAATACAAGATTTGGGATAAGATTATGTTGGAAAATGGGGATCTCAGGAAGATAATGTCGCAGATATAGATCTAGATATGAAAAAGGGTTTTGGGCAGCTATTGCACTTGCCTAGACAAGCACCGTAGCTGACCCTTTATTTTTTTTTTAAAAAAAAATAAAGGTCTTGTGTGACTCTTCACAAGGCTTTTGGGGCAAACAAGCGTCATAACTAACCCTTTATTTTTTTAAAAAAAAAATGTAGGCATTGTATGGCATTTGTTTAGGCAAGCACCATACAAGCTTATAGTAACTTGTATAGCGCTTGCTTAGACAAGGCCATACAAGTTGTGTAAATTTAAAAAAAAAAAAAAAAAAAAAAAAAAAAAAAAAACCCTTATATGGTGCTTGCATAAAGGATAATTATAATAACCCTTTGTATAGTACTTGCCTGGGCGCCATATACGGGGTGTAATTTCTTTTCTTTTCTTTTTTTTAAAATAACCCTTTGTATGGCGTTTGGGATTAAGCAACTATGACATTTTTCTAGTTAAGCGCTATAGTTGCCGCATGTATTTTTTTTAAAAAAAATAAAAGTTTCCTCCAGAGCCTGCTTTGTTTGAAGAAGTGATATAAGATTAGTGTTTCTAAATCTATATTTTCTAATATAGCCAACACTACCAGCATGGAATGTGCATATCAGATGCCATGGAACTCGAAACTCATCTTGACAGATAACAGAAATTTTTCACTGATATCAATATATCAGTACCCACCATACACAAAACTATATTCCAGAGATAACATTATGCTCGTTATGTAAGAATAATGGGGTTTATCAATTACGTCTATTTAATCCACCAACTTTTATCAGTGTTCTAACGAAAAACTGGTATTTTGCAGTTGTAATGCAGTTGTTCCCCTTATACAACCCACTACCCAACTGTAAGATGCTATTTACAATTATTACTCTTACACAGAGAAGCAAGCTAGTAAGTGAAAACACACATGGAAGAAGAGGCATAAGTCATTTCAGAAGTTGCAGTGGAAAAGGTTGAACCATATATATGCATTTTTTCTACAGTGGGTGAACCCCTTCAAGTTCCATACGTAGATCCTAAAGCTAAGTTTGGTGCTGAGACCCAATTCTTTAAGAGAGAATTGTTGTCCACATTAGGCTTGCTAGCTCATGAGAGGGACTTTGACACTTTTGTAAACCAAACTTCATTCTCGATGTTTTTTTTATCTGATGTAGCCAGAGAAGCTTCAGGTTGGGAGTCATGATAAAGGAGGAGGAGGAGGAATAGCCAGAGAAGGCATGGTGATGAAGAAGACGGTCGTTAAGGTTGGGGGTCGGAAAAGGGGAGAGAAGCTCAAGGCTAAAGACGAAGTGTTAACTTCATGAGATTGTCGTGGGACATACTAAGCGCAGATTCAATTTTAATAGGTTGATGACTTAGCGCATTTTGAGCTTTTGGATCATCTTGACTGTCAGGATTTAGGACGCTAAGGGATGAGGAGGAAAAATCTTCTGTTAGGGGACTCATCGTTGACTGCATTGGGTTAATCCTTGATTTTGTTCTGTTCCTAGGATTGATAATGTACAATAAGAGATCTGATTCAGTGAGAATTTCTTAATTCCTCAACTTTCTCAGTTCTTCTGCTCTAATTCTTTTTCTCGTTTGTGTCGGTGAACTTGCAAGTTAACTGGAACTTACTGTCCGGTAATGTTATACTTCCCCTTTCTTTAGTCACACCCCTCTTTTTATCCGGTTGAAGTGGATATATTAGGAACTTTGAATTAATTAATTAAATTTGAAGAGAGTGGAGGATTTCCATAATTCATAATCTTTGGTTTAGAATATAAACCGGCATAAGCTGGTTTTGTGGGTCCTACTTTTGGTCGTTTTATAGATTTCTTGTTGATAAAAATTTTTCACTTGTAGAATTAGAAACAAGCAAAAGGAAGAGGATGCAATTACACGATGGAGGGCAAGAAGACGAAGATTAATCTTGTTGGTGAGGTAAATGCAATATGTTGGAGGCTGAAGAAAGCTTAAAGATTGGAGTTGAGCAAGTGGTCAATGCTAGAAAACATAGAAGCAAGTTGTACCAAGATAGCATTGTAAAAGACCAAACTTGAACTAGAAAAAACCTGTTAAGAGATAGAAGCAAGAGAAATTGTCATTAAATTTAGGCAAGGTTGTTACTGTTACATTTATACTGATTTTTTAGTTAATTGCTAAACTGAACTTGTTAATAGTTAATCCATTGTTGCTAATGTTGATATGTTAATTTTTAGTTAATTGCCTAACTAAACTTGTTAAAATTTAATCAATTGCAAAACCATTATGACAATAACAACTAATGAGGTTTACTGAATTGCTAAACAAAAGTTGTAATAATATGAAGGAGAGGCCTCGTGTCACGCCCTTATTTTAATTTCACCTTTATCAGAGTATTCACGGAAAACGACATACGGTTTGGTAGGCAACACAGGAATAGCATAACTATACTGATAATAAGTGCATGATTACATAAATTCCCCATAGGGGTTTGTATATGATACTTACGATTAAAGTAGCCGCACAATGCTACTAGGGTGTCTAAATTCATTCCAGTGAAACGGAGACTTCTTCCCGTCTTCGTTCCACTACTGTAATCCCCTCGTACGGTACTCTGCATTGTTGTTTGCTTATCTTATGTCGTCTCCTGTCTGAATTGTTGGTAGGGGAGGGTGAGATTCAAGAGAATCTCAGTAGGAAACATATACCATAATGCATGCATGATTGATGCTATGTGTATGACATATTAGCTTTATCTAGATGTATGCCCCATAATGACATGTCTGCATGCTCAATGTTTCATACAACAAGACTATGGCCACAGCGAAAATAGAAACAGAGCTTCATTTATTCAAATATGCTCTACACAATCAAGTAAAACAATCACATACATCATTACACAAGCAAAGATATCAAATACATGCAAGTAAGGTAAGTCCCCTACCTTAACCATTTTCCGCCTCGAAACGTGTGCCTTGATCCACGTGCAAACAGCTCGGGGCTTCATATTCAATCCTACAATTTCAAATATACTATTTAGACACTTCCATAGTGTTTCTGGGGGTTATATGAGTCTATCTTGAAAAATTATTAAAATACCCCCGGGGACCCAGGCCCATCGTACCCGGTCCGGCTGTACTTTTCTCGAAATTCTAACCTGGTCTATCCTGACATATTTTCACCCAAGGAATCCATTTCCGGACTTGGAATTACCAAATTCACATCCAAAAGAAAAAATTGCCCTTGGCAGCCCTTATTTCAGTGTTTTAGGGGCATTTTCGTAATTATGCTTTCTCGGCCTTTTCCGAAAAAGTGCCCAACTGTAACCCCACCTAATTTTCCCTCCTGAACTCAATGGAATCATCAAATCATTGAAAATCCAACTCTAAGACCCATTTATAGCCCAGACCGAAATATATGGGTTTTAAGGGGAAAATCGGGGTTTTTCGGTTTCGACTCCGTCAACGCATTCCTTTCTACTCCTAACCACTTTATTGACTATTCCATTAGGTTACAACTACCATTTAGTATCAATTTGGGCAGCATAACACCTAGGCCAACCCATTTCCATAAATTGAAACAAAGGACAATCCGGCGAAATTTCACCGATTAAATTGTCCACAGCAGCCAGAATAGTAAATATACAAGAGTTTGGAAGTTACCCCAAGCTCCCACTAGCTTTTCCTTCTTGATGTGGCCAAAACCCTAACCTTGGTAACACCACAAATCTTGCTTCAAATACCTCAAACAATATAGAAGAGAAGCTTAGGAGAAGGATTATACATGTTAGGTACGAATTCACCGAAGAAATCGACCTATCTCATGAGTTTTCTCCTCTCCTTCTCTCTCTAAACTCTCTCTATGTTCAGCTGCTATTTGCGTCAGTTTTAGCTGAAGGAAGAAGAAGGAATATGCTTATATCATATTATATATTCTATTCTATTCATTTACTAATTTTCCAAAGATTTCGGATTTTACAAAATTCTGGCAGATTTCTGCCCAAACTTTGAAAAATCATAACTAATTCTAGAAAAATTGAAATGAGGTGATTCCAAAGCCTATAGAACCCTTATTGAGTCTCGTTTCATGGAAAAAATATAGACTTTTGCTTTCTGGAATCACAAAATTCCTGGAATTTCAATCTTTGCATATTGTTCTAGAAATTTCACAGTTTTTCTGTGCTGACTTCAAAAATTCATATCTTTTTGTATGTAGCTCTAATTGATTCATATGACCTATCAAATTAAAGCTTAGGATGTCTAATTTCATCCTGTAAAACATCATAATTGTTTATCATCATTTGATCATTCAAAATCACATGACAAGATCACCACCTCATAGGCGATTTCACCAAAAACGTAATTATATTCTCCAAAATTCACCATTTTACTTTCTTAATACCCCAAAGATATTAGAAACATTAAAGAATATATTTGAGACACCCACTAAACCGGGGCTTAGCAGTCCGCTTAATTTAGGTTTATTCTCAAGCCTCCAATCTTAAAATTCAGGGTATTACACCTCATTCATTTATTACTTGAAATTTGGGGGGGGGGGGGGAAGAAAAAGGTTTCTAAGCCCCCGTTATAGTAAAACAGTTAATGAGATGTAGTCAATTACAACGTTCATTATTTGTAAAAGTAGTAAATGATGGGCAATAAAGGCCTCCCCATATTTTTTCCCCAAAAGTTAGTGTTCCTAATTTAGTTTTGGAATTTGTGAAACAACTGTGGCAATAGTAAAACCAAAGTAGTAAATGGTGTGGAACAGGGACTTTTACGAATTTTTTTCAAGAGAAGTGGGCGTTCCTAATTAATTTTTGGAATTTTTGAAACAACGTTAAGCAATAATGAAATTAAAGTATTAAATGACAAAATAAAAGTAGTAAATGGTAAGCAATAAGGGACTCTTCTATGAATTTATGAATTTTTTCAAGAGTGGGGGTTCGTAATTCATTTTTGGAACTTGTGAAACAACTGTAGGCAACAACAAAACTTTAGTAAATGCTGAAATCAAAGTGGTAAATGGTGTAGAACAGGGGTTCCTCCATTAATTTCTTCAAGAGAGGGTGTGCCTAATTCATTTTTGGAATTTGTGAAACAATAGTAGGTGTCTTAAAGAAAATTCCATAGAAAATTCTGTTACAAATTTTTTTTAAACTTTAAAAAGTCACGTGGCAGCTCTGATGGCTGCCACCTCATCACCGACGATGGCTCGTGGCAGCTCTGGTGGTGTCCCCCTTGTCGCCGTCGCCCAGTCCGCCAGTGTTGCAACCTCCATTTTCCTGGAAATGCAACTCAACTTGAACCCGCAACCTCATCAGTATGCACGCGATACTTTACTGGATGGACTTCATTGCTTTGACGTTCTGTTATTACACAATTATATATATATATATATATATATATATATATATATATATATATATATATATATATATATATATATATATATATAATTTTATTAGGGAGAATTGCTGATAAATACCTTTTTGGCAAATTAATTGCTGAATGCTACCATTGCACATAACGAAAGATGTTTTGCACATAACGGAAGATTGCTTGCACATTTATACAGAAGACTTTTGCACACACGGAAGATGATTTGTACAAAACGGAAGATCGCTTGTACACACGGAAGATCACTTGCACGCTTGGTAGCAATCAGCAATTAATTTGCTTCCAAAGTATTTTTCATAATCAATTATTTATAAATATATATTTGTTTCTTATATATAAATGTAATAGTAATATAAAATAATTTTATATATTGTTATAATTTTTAATATAAATTAACTTCAAATTAAAAATTTTCACATCTTAAATAAATTTCATATGACTATATTTTTTTCTAATTTCTGAAATTAATTTTTTATTAACATTAATTAATAGCTAATAAATAATTATTAACTAATTTTTTATTTACTAATATTAATTAATAACTAATAAATTTTATTTTTTATAAATAAATTTTTATATGACCATTTTGCCCCTACAAGGACCAAAACCTATGATTGAAAATTAAAAATATTTTAGAAATTAGAAAATAATAATTTAAAATTAAATTAAAAATAGTAATTAATAAATAATAAAATTTTTTAAAATAATTTTTTAAAATTAAATTTAATTAAAAAATATTAATTAATTAATTAATAATAATTGTTAAATTTTGTCACAGAATTTCCTGCAAGGGAATTTCTGACAGAATTTAATTCAGTCGGAAAATGCGACGGAATTGAATTTCTGACAGAATTCAATTCCGTCACAAATTTCCAATTCCATGGCAAAAGACGGAATTTGCTACGGAATATTTTCCATGGACGGAAAAAATTCCGTCGGAAATTTTTTCGACTGAATTTCTGATGGATTTCCGTGTGAAATTTTCCTATTTTTTTGTAGTGATAGCTCTATGCCTTTCGAGCATTTAGCACTGTACACTCAAACATATCATAAAATGAGCTCCACAATGTATGCATCTTTTCCCAACCAGGATGAAAGCTTCACTAATGTCAGATGAGACTTCCAAAACATCAGTTTCAGCAATTGACTGATTTCTAATCTAGGGTCTGCTAATTCTTTCCCTTTTTTTGTCCAGTATTTTTTTTTTGTCCAGTAGAGTCTTTGCCTTCAACACGCCAACAATTCACAAATTTAATACAATCTAATTAACGTCAATCTCAGTTTTGTCAAATCTAAATTTATTTAGTTCAGCTAGGAAGTTAAGTGTAATTTTGTTTGAATTTCAAGCTGTGAAGTCTTACCCAAATCACAAAACTTTGCCTATTATCAGAATCAATAGCCATACGGCCTGTAATGATTTCAATTAAGTAACAAATTAAAACCCCATCACCGAATACATCGGTTCTTTCATGTGGAATCATCCGAAACTCCATGCAAAAAATACTCTAGAGGTAGATAACTGTGTACTTGCATTGCATTAGGAAAAAAAGAATTGATACATAGTTAAAAAGAAATGACAAAGGAAGCTAGAATTATTACTAACCCACATCTGTGCTTTCTATAGGGAACACGAGATAGTGGTCCCCCTTTTCTGGTAGCCACTCAATCTCCAAAAGAAAAAATAAAATCAAACCCCAAACCTATCTTCCGATTCAATAGACGGCGACAGAAAACCAAAAAAAAAAGTATCTCTTATGGCGATGGCGATTACCGGTCCTCCTCCGATGAAGGTTTGATGGTTCAAACAGCAAAGAAATTCGAGCAGAAGATGAGTTTCATGTTTCATCGCCAAGAGGGATCTCAGAGGGCCAAGTCTGATCGACGGCAACCTTCATAGTGAGAAGAGAAGCCCGATAGCGGGGTCCGCATTTTGTGCTTTTCATAATAATGAGCAATTAACTTATTATTATTCATTCAAACTTTTATTTAAGCGGTCAAAAATTAAAATTTTTAATTTTTAATTTTTTAAATAATAAGTTCATTTTTATAAAAGGGTTAATATAACTTTTGGTCCCTGAAGTTTGATCCAATTTTGGTTTTGGTCCCTCAAGTTTGAAATCAGTGGTTTTAATCCCTGAAGTTTCACTCGATTTTGGTTTTGGTCCCTGAAGTTTGAAATCGGTGGTTTTGGTCCCTGAAGTTTCACCCGATTTTGGTTTTGGTCCCTCAAGTTTGAAAAGGATTTGGTTTTTTTCCTGGGTCGGGTCGTGTTTTTTAATTGGGTCGCCAAGTCCTTTTCAAACTTGAGGGACCAAAATCAAAATCGGGTGAAACTTCAGGGACCAAAACCATCGATTTCAAACTTCAGGAACCAAAATCAAAATTGGATCAAACTTTAGGGACCAAAAGTTATATTAACCCTTTATAAAAAGTGATAGTTATAAAATTATTTCTATTTTTAGTTTTGCATATAATAAAATAAAAATTTATTTAAAATATAAAGATTAAATTAAATTAAATTTAGACAACTCAAATTCAATGTAATTGTGATGACAGGTGATGAGCATATTTTTGCTCATCATAGTGGTAAGCATAGAATGTGCTCCCCGATAGCGGAGTACTCAAGAAGATAGTATTGGAATTCAAGTCAATTAGGAAGATTTTAAAATTTCAAATTGATTCAAGTGGTCTGATTTGAGATTTGAGATATTAGAATAATTAATTTGTCTTTTTTATATTTTGAGAGTTTTTATTTTTGGGATTTCCCCTATATTTTATAATATTTAATTTTGTTGAAAAGTTTATTTTATTCATATCAACATCCTGGTTTTGGTTAAAATAGTTTTTTCTTTTTAAAACTAATAGTCAACGTTGAAAGAATAGAATTCAACCGATACAAATAAATATGAAATGAAGATCAAATTGAATCTAGCCAAAATTGTGAAAAAATTTCTCATTGGCAACTTATTTGTTAAATAGGATCTTCGTGTGCAGATTATCTTCCACGTGTGCAGAATATCTTCCCTGGTGTGCAGATAATCTTCCTTGTGTACAAAATTCTTCCCTATACGTGTGCAGAAATCTTCCCTACGTGTGCAGAAATCTTCCCTCCATGTGCAGATATCTTCCCTTCATGTGCAAGATATCTTCCCAAGTCCCATTTAGCAAATAAGTTGTCAATGAGATCTTTTTTAGCAATTCTCCCTTGAATCTAGGGAAAATTTTGAAAAAATTCCTCATTGACAACTTATTTGTTAAATGGGACATTCGCTAACAGATTATCTTCCATGTATGCAGAATATCTTTCCTGGTGTGCAGATAATCTTCTTTATATGTAAAAATCTTTCCTTTACGTGTGCAAAAATCTTTCCTACGTGTGTAAAAATCTTCCTTACGTGTGCAAAAATCTTCTCTCGGTGTGCAGATACCTTCCCATGTCTCATTTAGCAAATAAGTTGCGAATGAAGTTTTTTTAACAATTCTCCCTTAAATCTATATGAGATGAAAATTAACATAAAATTCAATAATAACTAAAACTAGAAGGTAAAAGTAAAATGGGAGGACAAATTTAAAATTAAAAGACCAACTTTGTTTTTGTCAAAAAGAAAAACTTACTGTAAGTTGTAACCATACCGTTGCTGTTCAAAGAATAAAGTAAAAAGACAGAGAGACAAAATGAAAAATTATTCGCATGATTTATTATTCATATGATCGATAATATATTTTTTCCCCTATAATAAATTATTCAACAGGAAATTCGAAACTTATTTACGAATCTCGGTAATGCACTTCTATAAAACTATGAATGATGAGAAATCCAGCCGGCAAAGGCCCTCAAATGTTTACATAAAATTTTGAATTTGAATTATGTGAATGGGAAAAAGACCGGTGATATCGTTTAGAACTTTTAATATTTGAATCTAAATTGATATGATGATAATATAAAATATTAAGTAAAAATTACTCCCTCCGATCCTAAATATAGGACATAGTTTGTAGTACAATTTACATTACAAATTATGTCTTATATTTAAAACCGGAGGTAGTACTATAGAAAAAATCAACCCGCAAATTATGATATGTAACTTTCGACATAGAATATATTATAATGCGTCTCGTCCTAAATAAAGGAGCTAGGGAAATAGTTTATTATGATAATAAATATAAGATCTAAATCCACTTTATCTTTTAAATTTATGAATTTTCACCTAAAATTTTTTTATTGATTGTAAATAGTAAGCATTTATACTAGAAAAAAAGACACTTAAATACCACTTAAACTGTAAAATCTTGTTGACAATAAAAATAATGTGATTGATAAAAAGAGTATAGTAATTGATAACTCATGTTTTTAGAAAATTACTGATTTAAGATTTTCAAGTATAAGTATCTTTTTCCTTTACACTAATAGAAAGTTACCATACACATGATTAAAAAAAAAACACTTTAGACAACGACAACAATTAATTGCTCTATATAAATCATTATACCGACAATAATCCCTAATAGTCATCATCTTTATTGGTAGACAATGACAATTAGACGATGATAGTTAGGGATTGTTGTAAGTAGAATGACAAAATTGTCCTTTCAGGGAAGCTCTAAATTTTAATTTAGGATAAATTAATAAAATAAAAGTTACATGTCATTTGACAAGTAGTTCTAAACAATATGATATGGCTTCTATTCCATTAAATTTAACTGTCATTTTAATGGTAATGATTTATAGAGTCGGGAAATTAAGCCAAGCTCGTCGGGCCGGCCCGTTTAGGCCCGAACTTGTGAAGGGCCGGGTTTGTGATTTATGGAGAAAAAAAGGAGGCGGATCTAAAAGGGCCGGCCCTTTTAGGCCCGTTTAACTTTTTTTTTTTTTTTTTAACTTGGCACAGGACAGCAAGCAGTGGTCAGAGGGTAGAGTTAACCTAACCTAACCCTCAGATAAAAAACGCTCTCACACTTACTCATACCTCATTTGAAGCTTCTCTTCTTTGATTTTCTTTTTTCTTTTTTTGTATGTGTACCCCAAAATCCAAATCAAGTGTTCTATTATTACTGACATTTGAAGCTTGTAAACTTGCTTGATTGTGGCTGTGGACTTGTTTGATTAGTTTTGGACATTAATTATGGTCTGAACTTAAGCCTTAGTGTTTGTGTTTTATTAAACTTGGATAATATTTATGTTTTAAATTAGTTTTGATGATATTTATGTTTTAAATTATGTATTTTAATCTTTAGGAGAATAAGGGAAAAAAAAGTCATGGAAAAAAAAAAGAAAAAGTTAAACGAGCCCAGCTCGTGGGCTTTACATAAATGGGTGGGGCTTCAAAATTTTTGTGTACTTTTTTGGACTCAGGTTGAAACGAGCCAACCTGTTTAGGCCCGTGCCCATCAAGAGCTGGCCCTATAGGGCTGGGCCGGCCTGTTTTGTAATACCCTAAATTTTATATTCACCAAATATATTGTTATTATTTGGGGAAACTTAATAAAATGTTGAATATTCATGAATTTAGAATTTATGAATTCTATAAATGTTCAATTTCACGAGAAATTGGGAAAAAATGAATATGAAATTAATTTGGGTGATTTAAAAAGCCTAATATTGTGGTCCAAAAATGAAGAAATATTAGAGAAAATATTTGGTCTAAAAATAGATAGAAATTGGCCAAAGGAAAATAAGAGAAGAAATTGGATTAGAAAGGTAATGGCAAAATCATAATTCTGCTAAATTATCACAAAATTAATTATTTTCAGATTAATTGAATATAATATCAATTAATTAAGGAAAATAAAAGGAAAAATATATTTAGAATATTTTGGTCAATTTAATATGAATTTATGGATAATTTAAGCAAAACTGCAATTTTAACCAAAATTGAGACTTTACGTGTATACGTAATCGAAACAAGTTGTGAAGCCAATTGAGACCATAGGGAGGGACCCCTAGATGTCTCCTACATGTGGCATAAATAAGGAAATATTGGTTGGACATGATGGCATGGTTACATGAATGTAGGAAGTTATGTAATAAAAATTAGTTTTGGAATTATTGGAAAATTCCTTAAATCATTAAAATGATATATGATATTATAATATATCATTCTCATCTTCTTCATTTAGCATTTCAAGCACAAAACACCAGCTGAAAGTCAGAGAGAACGTTCAAATTTTTAGAGAGAGCAAGGAGAAGAAATCTCACAAGGTAAGCCAATTTCTCTGACGATTTAGCTTCTAACGCATATAACTCCGACTCTAAGCTACTCTTCTTTGTTCTTTAAGGTTTGGAAGCTCAAAATCTATTGTGGAACACTAAGGGTTTTCAGCCATATTTGGGAAAAAACTTGTGGGAGCTTGAGGTAACTTCCAAACCTTCGTTTATTAACTATTCTGGCTGCTGTTGGCAATTTAATCAGTGAAATTTCGCCGGATTGCCGTTGGTTTTAAATTTTGGGAATTGAAATGCCTAAGGGTTATGCTGCTCAATTTTGGTTCAAATGGTAGTTATAACCTAATGTAATAGTTAATTAAGTGGCTAAGAGTAGAAAGGAACATGTGTACGGAGCCGAAATCGTAAAACCTCGATTTTCCCCAGAGAACTCATAAATTTTGGCCAGCTCTAGAAATGACTCTTAGAGTTAGATTTTCAATGATTTCATGGTTCAATTGAGTTCAGGAGCGAAAATTAGATGGGGTTACAGTTGGTCATTTTTTCGGAAAAGGCCGAAAAACCAAATTACGAAAACGCCCCTAAAACCCTTAAAGTGGGGCTGCCAAGGCTAAATTTGTAATTTAACATTGAATTTGTAATTTTGAGTCTGGAAATGGATTCCTTGGGTAGAAATATGCTAGAATAGCCCAGGTTAGAATTTCGGGAAAGATGCAGCCGGGCCAGGTCCCCGAGGGCATTTTTATAAATTTTCATTATAGACTCATATAATCCCTATAAACACTATTGAAGTGTCTAAATGATGCATTTGAAATTGTAGAATTCAACATTTTCCCTGATCGCGTGCAGCCTGTGCCAATGCCCGTCAGGAAAGAACGAGGTAGTGACTCTTTTCCCTTATACTATATGTGATACATTGTATGTTTTTTTTATCATTGTTTGTGAGTCTATCACCTGCGGCCCATCAGTGTTGACGGTGGGAAGATCGTACCTTTGGGGCGGTGAAATCCGGGGGATGAGACCACTTGAAAGCCGTAAGGCTATATGTGAAAGCCGAAAGGTTATTTGTGAAACCTTCACCCGCGGCCCATCGGTGTTGACGGTGGGAGGACCATGCCTTCGGGGCGGTGGAATATTGGGGATGAGATTATGTGATTATGTGCATATGTGGTAGCCTGCATGCTGTGTTTTATGTTATGATGCTGCTTGATGATTTTCTTGCATGATTTGTGATTACATGTGGTATGAGTAATTTGTTACCACCGGGATTCTTTTGAATCTCATTCTTTCCTTTGACTAACCTTCAGATAGGGCAAGTGGCTCCAAGGAGAAACGGATAACTAGGAGCAGTTAGGATTTTATAGGGAATGTTAATTTGGACTGTTAGTTATCTATGTTGGAATAAGATTACTGTATATTGTTCTAAGATGTAAATAATATTTTGGATATGCATGGTTGTGTAATCCCCTAAACGGGAGTTTATAAACCTTTAGATTATATATGAAACCTAGGGGTTGCCAGGATTTTTGGTTGTACACTCTGATAGATAAATGTAATTTAACTGCACAGGGTAATTATATTTGAATTATAAAGTTTGAGACTAGGTAAGGCAGAAATTTTGAAAATATTTATGAAAACCCTACTATAAGGAAGGGATAGAAAATGAGTTTTATCATTATTGATCTCTATTTCATTCTAAAATATGTATTTTGAATCATAATTACGAAGGGGGTTACATGTTTTCCCAATCCTAGTGGTTTAGTAGTCAAGATATGAAAGTTGAGGGGCGTGATTTTCAAATTTTTAAAAATAAAAGAGGTTATGTAACTGAGTTCAAGTTCAAGAGAGTTATTCTTTTAAAAAACATTGAAGTGATATTAACAAATTGAATGGCCATTAAATCAAATACATAATCTATTGTTGTCAGACTCTTGAGTTGGCTCTCCGAATTTACCGTTTATATATTTCTAGCTTATAAAATCGAGTCGAGTTACTGGTAAACTCATGACCATTATAAACTCGGTTAAACTCACAAATTTATATATCGAATTTACCATTTTTATATTTCTAACTTATAAAACCATATTGAATCACCCTTAAACTCATTAACTTCTTTGATTTAATCATGCTCAACGAATTTATATATAAATTTTCTCTGTTAAATATGATAAATTATTATTGTTGATGGATGTAATTTCAATTATTTGGATTTAAAATATATTTAAATCAAGTTGTTGTCATTTTTCATATTTTAATTATTTAATTATATACTATTAATACCTATTTAATAGCAAAAGTAAACTCTTACGATTTTACGATTTGAGTTCATGATACGAGTTTACATCATTGTCACAAGTTTACTTAAACTCGCGACTTTGACAACTTTGACAACTTTGACATAATCAAATGGATGGATAAAATTATCATGCATGGCAATGACTTTAGAATCAGATTGGACGGCCTCAGCCCTGAACGGCACATTTTTGTTTGGGAACCACTTTAGAGGTAGGGCTATGTTGAGTTGGCAAGAACCGTCATTTGAGCAGGAAACTGTTATAGATCCGAGAACAAGAGAGAGTTTTAAACACCGAACATCTCACAATATGAGTTCTAGTTACACTAAAGAAGAAGGAGAGAGGGAAGGAGGAAAAACCCAAAAAAAAAAAATAAAATAAAATCCCAGTGCTTACCTTCATGATTTTTCTTTTAATAACACCTGAAATAATGAGGAAGAAAGAAGGTCACTAAAACTGAAACCAGAGAAAGAAAGAAGAAGATGCAACGATCTAAAAGGCAAAGAAGAAGATGCTTTGAAACTTGTTAGCACATTCACCAATGCTTGCAAACTTATTAACCATAGTGGAAAACATTTTAGCCATTTTACCAAAGGGCATACTCTCTCATATCAATATTATAAGACACCAACTAATAAGTATTCTTGATCATTTTTATAAGAAACTTTCTTGTTTCCAAAGAACATTAAATATTTTTTTTGTATTTATCCATATTTAATAAGGGTAGTAGGAAAGAGCAATAATTTATTTGATATTAGAGTCTAGCAAAATTAGTAAGGGAAATATTGGAAATTGCTTAAATTTTATGACAAATTTAATGCTTTTGACCGCTTTTATTGGTTTGTAAGAATTATTAGTTTGTACTTTATAATAAGGACTAGATGAAGTATTTTTTATACAATAGATAAAACCAACATCCTTTTATTTTTGGGTTAAGGTGTAAAAATATATATGAGTTTTTTTCAAAAGTGTGTCCAATGTCAAATACTACCTCCGGTCTCAAATATAGAACATAGTTTGTAGTGCAAATTGCACTACAAACTATGTCCTATATTTAGGACCGGAGGGAGTACTTTTTTTAGGGGTAAAAGTGACTATGAACTTCAAAATAAGTGCAAAAAAACACATTGACTGTTAGTTGACCGTTTGCTTAATTTTAAGGCTGACATGGATGACATGGCACTTCCTACATGCCACCTGATCATCAAAGTCAATAATTTCTAGCAACGTCATTCTGACTCTACCTTCCTTTCACCCTCTCTTTCTATTCCTTCTTATCTCCAATGTCAATTGATCACCGGTGGACTAAACGAAAAAATACGAAGCTATCAGAAAGTATAGCGGCAGCAACCTCGCCACCCATTAGTCTTCCTCTTCTTCCAAGTGATCGATTGTCATTGGAGATGATCGAGAAGCAAAAGAAAGAGGGGGAAAGGAAGGTGGAGTCAGAGTAATGTGGCTAGAAAATATTGGCTTTGATGATGAGGTGGCATGCAGGAAGTGTCAATCATCATCCATATCAACCTTAAAACACTATAAAAAAATACTGAATTTTCGATGAAATTTGCTACAGAATTTCCGACGGAATGGATTCTATCACTAACAATAGCGTGACAAATCAATTTCCAATGAAATATAGATTCCGTCGCAAATTTCCGAAGGAATTAATTCTGTCACAATTTCCAATGGAAATTTGTAATTCCGTCAGAAATTTATGACGGAATTTCCGATTTAATTGAATTTCATCAGAAATTCTCTAGCAAAATTATTTTTTATTTTTAAAATTTTAAAAAGCCATGTGGCAATTTTGGCAGCCGCCACCTTGTGGCCGGCACCCAGATCCACAATGTGGGGCAGCCTTACTCCACCACATGTGGCAACCACTTTTTTTTCCTGAAAATGTAACTCAACTTGCCCTTCTTTAGTTCGAACCCACAACCTCATCTGTATGCGAGCGATGCCTTACCAGATGGGCTCGACTGCTTTGACATTTTATTATTGCACAATTATATATATATATATATATATAATCTTATTATATATAATCAGTTATTTATAAATATATATTTGTTTCTTCTATATAAATGTAATAATAATATAAAATAATTTTACATATTCTTATACTTTTTAACATAAATTAACTTCAAATTAAAAAATTTTATATCTTAAATAAATTTCATATGACTATATTTTTGTCTAATTTCTAAAGTTAATTTTTTATTAACATTAATTAATAACTAATAAGTAATTACTAACTAATAATTTTTTTATTAATATTAATTAATAACTAATAAATTTTGTTTGTTATAAATACATTCTACATAGACCAAAACCTATGGTTGGAAACTTAAGAAGCCAAAACCAAAATGAGAAAAAACTTGAGGGATGAAAGATGGTATTAACCCAAATTTTTAAATATTTATATGGCTAATAATATCATAAACTCAATTTTTATAAATATTTTTTTTAAAATTAAATTTAATTAAAAATAATAATTTTTAAATTTTTCGGATGGAATTAGCCATGGAATTTTTCCGTGGCAATTGCCGTCGGAAATTTCGTCAGAAAAATTTTCAATAGAATTTCCATAGCTAATTCCATGGAAAAATTAGCCACGGAATTAATCCATCGAAATTTCCTTGAAAAAATTATTTGTCACGGAATTTCTGACAGAATTTGCCATGAAAGCAATGGAAAAAATTCTGTTTGAATTTCATTGGAAACTTTTTTGTCAGAAATTTTGACCTAAATCAGTCAGAATTTTCCATGGAAATTGTTTCTATGCAAATTCCATCTGAAATTTAATGTTTTTTTTGTAGTAAAATTAAACACACGGTCAAAAAATGGTCAATGTGTCTTTTTGCACTTATTTTAGAAGTTCATAGTCACTTTTATCCCTCAAACAAGCATTTAGTGTTAGCCACACTTTAGGAAAAAACTTATATGTATTTTTGCACCTTAACCTTTTATTTTATTTATTTTTTTGAGTGAAGATAAAACAAACCAACGTCTTTTAAATTTTTACTCAAATAACGTCTTTTTGATATTGACCAAATAGAATATTTTTTTAGTTTATAGTATGTAGGTATGTATGTATGCATGTATGCATTTTCATTTTTCCTTATTTTTTATTTTTATTCTTTATATTTTTTAGTTGAATTTAGGTTAACAGTTGACTCGTTAATGTGCAACTCTTAATCATTTTATTTGGTAAGAGGTAAAAAAAAATCATATTATTTGATTATAACATATATTGTGAGCTTGATAAATTTTGCATCAAATCAAACTAATTATATTTATATCATTATATATGTATATAATATTATTTTTAATTTAATTATTATGTCACCGATTTGACCAAACAGTCTGATTGATCTAACTGTTTGAACCATGATCACTTAAGCTCTCCAGCTCAATGTCTGATCCATTTTTAAAACATTGATGTAGGGAGAAATATACCAGAGAAAGTATGGAGAGCCAAATTGTAATATCAAGCAGAGGGTCCTTCCCGTAAGTTTTTGCTGTCATTGGATTCTATTCGAAGTTTAAAGGCCAACAAATTTTGCAAACTCATTACCTCGCCTCACCGACATTGTTGCTGTACATTTAATTTATAGCCTCTCTTCAACCTTATTAGGTGGTTCAAAATCCACTTCTACTTCATTAAAGTTCAAATTGATGCAATAAATTTTGGGCAAAAAATTTGGTCCAATTAATTAAAAAGTTACCCTATTTGAACACAGAACTCAAACTTCTTATATAAACTCAATTGTTGTAATTAATTAATAACCAAATCTGATTGAACCAACACGTCTAACATATGGCTTCCAAAATCATACCCTTTTGCTTTGTTTGGTTCAAATAAAGAATTATAAGAAATGTAATGTAATGGAACGATTACAAAACTTGTTTGATATGTCATCAAGGAATCATAAAACGAAATTTATATTGTATCTTGGAAAAATTAAATAAATCTGAAATGATTTTTTTAACCCTCCAATGCCAAAAATGGATGGTAATAATGTCTCAACGTTGATTCAAGGAAGGCATCTTTGTCCATACCTCGATTCATGTAAGTTAAAATTTATATTACACAACCAAATTTATCTATTGGGAGCACTCATATCAAAGTGGCGTGCACCAAGTGCTCATCATTGTAATGAGATCTAAACCTTTAAATATAATCTGAATAGTCTAAATTAATAATTTTTAATGTGTTTTTTTAAAATGATAAATTTACCTTTTTAATAAATTATAGTTATAAGACTATTTTTATTTTAAATTTTACATAGAATAAAAAGTTACTTAAAAATAAAAATAAAAATTAATTTAATATGGACCATCTGAAATCAATGTAAACAATTTAGATTGGGGATGAGTACAAATGTGCTCCCTAGTATTGGGGATTACCTATCGTGATATGTTGTAACCAATATTACATTGGATTATTTTTTTGTTGAGCCTAGAATATCTACTGTGTATAGCAGTGATTAATCTTCTCACACTATAAAGTTTCCAAAAGGGACTTTAGTTCTGACCACGAGATTCTCTCAACACACATCACCAAAAATTAAACCCCTAACTTAATGTCTAAGGAAGCTATGAAAATGCCAATGCTAGGCCTCATGGCTAGTACATTGGATTATTTGACTGCACCAACCAAACACTCTCAATCATGATCAGTGGAATAATATTATATCAAGAAACAGGGAACAGAACCAAACGCACCCTTACCCTCAATATGAGTGGGTCCAACATTCATTTGGCGTCATGTGAGTGAGGGGCAAGTCTCTAAATGCTCTCATGCCGGCCGCTTCATAAAGAGGTGGTTGAGCAAGTTCCTAATTTTATTTACACTTTTCGTCCTGAACTAGAGGATCTTATGCCTATAAATACCCACTTGTTCTTTTTCCCAGGTACCCTCGTCTTATATTATATATTCACATTCCATATTCAGTGTCTAAGTTGAGAAGCCATGGCTGTCGCTGGAAAGCTTGAGGTAGAAGTAGAGGTGAAGTCCAATGCAGATATGCTCTGGGATACCATTAGGAATTCCACCACCATTTTCCCCAAGGCACTTTCTCATGACTACAAGAGCATTGAAGTTCTTGAAGGTGATGGCAAAGCTCCTGGTTCTGTTCGCCACATTGTTTATGCTGAAGGTAAATTCTTTACACTTCCTTTTTATCTTTGGTATAACTCTAATATCTGATGTTACGGGCTAAGATATAGTTATATACTCTTTTAGTCCTTAATATAGGATATAGGAGTTAGATATTTAATTTGCAAAGATTAAGGAAATTAGTTTATGTATTTGTAAAAAAAAAACAGTTTGCTACTTTTCCTAAAATATCATCTTTTACATTGAAACTCTCATCACTTGATGGAAACCCTTAATATGTGCAATTAATAGGGGCATTGTGGGAAAATTATAAATTTGAGAGGCAATAGATTTAGCTCTTATATTATATTCTGAACCAAGTAGAACTCTCACCAAGTGAAGTATTTGAGTATATTGGACCAGATGGGAGATAGTTTTCTCAAAACATGGTTAGAATATGGACTTTGCTTAAGGGTAATTGATCTCATTTCATTCAACCTTACCATCATTTGTTGGATCTACATTGTCTCTTCATCCTTTCTCTCATTTTTCTTCTTCTCATCCGATCTCTACATTTTGATTAAAACTTAGATGGTTTAGGTTTAATATCATATATAATTAAATTATAATATTAAATAATATTTAAAAATAAATAATTACAATTTGATCTGGACAGTTAACAACCGTAAATTACATGGAAATAGAAAAAGAACGACTTTATAATATATTAAATTTAAACCATTCATTTTTCAATCCAATGATGAGGATAAAATGAGAAAAGGAGAAAAAGAGATAATAAGATCATCCAAATCCTCATTTTTAGAAAGGTATTAAAACTCGGACCGGGTATTGAACTAGTCCGGGTACTAGGTTAAGGGTCAGTGGGTCAGACTGAAGCTCAACCCGAGCCAAACCGATGAGAAATTGGAGATTTTAAACTTATTAGTATGAAATTCTAAAGAAAAAAATTAAAAAAATTGATTTTATTTAAAAAAATAAAAAAATAAAACCGGACCGGTTCACCGGACCGGACCGGTCTGATGCCCGGTTTGGCAGTTCTCGGCCCAGAACGGCTGGTCTGGGTCTAAGAACACTGATTTTTAGTACCTATTATTTACATAACTACTTCGTATTACCTAGGTACTATCCATTAATTCAGATTTGAGTATTGTGTGTTCCAAATAGTATAGCTCATCTAATTGGGGGTTACATGCATTATTGTTAAATTTGTGAGTTGACTCTATGAGTTTATCATTTTTACATTTCTAACTTTCAAAAGCGAGTCGAGTCATTAGTAAACTCGTGACCATTGTAAACTTGGTTAAACTCACAAGTTTATATACCGAGTTTACCAATTTTAAATTTCTAACTTACAAAACCGTGTTGATTCACCCTTAAACTCATGTTAACTTCTTCGATTTGATCATGCTCAGCGATTTTATATATAAATTTTATAGAAATTTCTTTTTTAAATATGATAAATTATGAATGTTGATGGATTTAATTTCAATTATTTGGATTAAAAATATATTTAAATAAAATTGTTATCATTTTTTTATAGGTTAATTATTTAATTATATGCTATTAATACCTATTTAATAAAAGTAAACTCTTTCGAATTTACGATACGGGTTTACGTCACTGTCACGAGTTTGCTTAAACTCGCGAGTTTAACAACCTTAGTTATATCTACCTATTTCTCAATATTTGAAGATTCAATGATGTAAATATCATTTTGTAGGCTCTCCAATAGTGAAAGTGTCAAACGAGAAGATTGAAGCAGCTGATGATACAAAGAAGACAGTGACATACAGTGTAATTGATGGTGACCTACTCAAATACTTCAAGAGCTTTAAGGGACACATCAGTGTGACCCCAAAGGGAGAAGGCGGCCTTGTGAAGTGGTCGTGTGAGTACGAGAAGGCAAGTGAAGAGGTCGCTGACCCACATGTCATTAAGGATTTTGTTGTCAAGAACTTCAAGGAGGTTGATGATTATATCCAGAAGGCATAGAGAGAAAGAGAGAGAGAAAGCTCTGATGCAGCACAAGTTTTAATTTACATAATTATATCAGAATGCATGTTTAAATAATGGAGATACTTTTTTTAAGGTATCATTTCCCATCAGTCATCATTAATATATCTTAAACAAAACTTAAATGGTTTGTACTCTTCTGGTTTAGCTTCAATTTGCTATACTTATCAATTGTCCTATCTATTATTGTTCTCTTTGTTGGTCATTATTATTTCTACTATTGATCACTTTGAGTTTGAGAATATAAAGAGTATTAGCATAGATTTGAGAATTGTTTATTCTCTTGATATTCTTATGTATTGAACTTTTAAAAGCTACTTAGTCGATTGTGGTCGAATTTAGGCACATACCTTGATCCGACTAATCAACTTGATTGTCCACATGTAAATGGAGCGCCAATTTGAACTCTGATTAAGTAAAATGAACAATAATATTTGGGGGGGGGGGGGATATTCAGAGAGTGAGGAGGGACTGAGGGAGAACCATTCTGGGATTTATTGTTCATCTTTCAAATTGACCCCTCAAATCCCTTTATGCCTATCACAAAGAGAAAAGTACCTCTGCAGAACCAAATTTCGCATTATTCTCACTGGAGCCCACTCATATTGGATTTGGGCACTAATCCACCTGGGTGGACTAGGTACAACCCATCGATATTAAATCTGAAAATAAATAAACAAATGTGTGTATTATATGTAGACGGTTATACTTTTTGAAGTAGAGTTAAACAAAATTAGTCATCATAGTGGTTGAGTTGCTGCAAAAGTGAGGAATAAAATCACACCCATGAAAAATTCTGAATTATAACCAAAATAAAGAAGTCTTGTGAAACTAATAAATTAACAAGTAACGGTATCTCCTCAAACTTGCATAATTATGCATATGATTTCACCTAAAAAAACTCCTTGATTAATTATTTTGGTTCAAATATTTTACACAGTCCATTAATTGCAATCAATAATAGTTTCTTACACTGTTCTTGTTGGAATATACTAGTCCACCCTTGGTGAATTAGGCTTCAAGCCCAATTCAAGAGGGGTTTTATGGAGATACACGGGTTATAAAGAGTGATAACTATTGTGGTTTAAGGTTACATCTATTCCTATGTAACCATACATTTAAGGGTTACATCTATTCTTATGTAATCATACATTTAGGGTTATATCCATTCCTATGTAACCGTACATTTAAGGGTTACATCTATTTCTTTGTAATCGTATGTACACTATGTATATAATGTGTAGAATTAAGGGAGAAGACTAATGAAGAAATAACATACCAAATATTACTATTCTCCCTCTAAAAGATTCTCTCATAAAAATGTTCTCTTCTCTTCTTTCCTTTGGTGTATTTGCTATGTAACTTGATTGGGGTCCGCATCGGTGCTCCGATTTCGTGTGGGTACTTCAACGAGTCAATCGGATTCCAGGTACGATTAAAATTCTTATATGGTATCAGAGCCAAGTTATTTTATAACCTGTATAATTTCTCCATATTGTTGTTCCGCTGCATTTATCCTATTGTTTTTGTGATTGGTTTATATGTGTGTTTAAAACTTGTGGAACCGTTAATTATTCTGGCACGATAATTAATGTCTCTAAAGGTTCATGAATCATGAGTATATATGCCTCCAATATATATTATTGCTTTTGTTTTTGCTGCGAGAATCTATTGTATGCGCTGTTCATAATCTTGTGTTTCCATAAGCATGACTACACTTGCTATATAAAATCGTTTATGGATATGTTAATATTTTTTTTATGAACTTGGCTTGGCCTTATATGGCTTCAAATGATTCTACCCAGTTGAGTTTTTATTTCCTATCTTATATATATATATGAATCTGGAAACCAAGATGGCCCTATATATATATATATATATATATATTTCCTCTTTCATATGTTTTTATGTGAAGTATAATATTTAAATGATAGAATGGGTTTGTAATATGAAACTTCAGACCCATAAATCATCGACAAACAGTAGGAAACTCTCCTGTACGAGAAAACAAAATTGATGTGATTGATCATATGAGTTTGGGTCAGTTGAAAACTAAGATTCTTTGACCATGAAAACAATAATATCGAATACAGGATGGTAGAACATAAGAACAGCAACCAGGAACCCACCGGCGTTTGGGTTTTTTTTTTTTTTTTTTGATGGGTCACACAAAAAAACGGTGTTTTAAGATTAAACAAATCGACATATCATTTTATCTCAGCAAAAAAATGATGGGTCGTTTTATCAAAAAGACAGGCTCCTCCCATGAGTAAAGTGAAACGATGCCTTTCACATAATTAAAAAACTCTTTCAAAACATTAAACATCACTATATAGACAATTGTATCAATCCATAAAAGGACTTCTACAAAAACACATGAAGTCACCACTATGTAAAACTTCAAATACTACTTTTAGTGAAATCTAATAGTCACTGCATATAGATTTCTTCATCTAGATTATCACTCAAAGTGTTTGTTTTACATTCATATGATGTAAATTTAAATTCAAATAGTTAACTATTGCCATGGGCACTGAGAGCCTTGTTGGCCTCATTTGGTATTGGTGTTGTAGTGATTTCTATATTGCCATTATAGAGCCTCATGTTTTTGAAATACTATATTTACTATTTGGATAATTGTTTTAGGATGACTGTTTAACCCTTGTTAGTCTTGAGGCTTTATTTTGTGTACTCTGATATTTTGGTGGATCCATAATCATATTTGCGTTGGAAATTTTTTTGTATAGATCCTTGTTGTGGGGTTCAGTGTTGTAACACTCATAGGCTATGATTTCTCCTATTTGTTATCTGTGCCTAGAGTAATGGATTCTCTGTAGTAGGTTTGTGCACGGGTCTTGTGCCTTGAACCTCGATGTGTCTTGATGGAAGAAATAGTTTTTCAGTTATAACTGGTTAATTAGGCTTTGTAAAACCATTATGGATAATTGTTGTTTGCAAGAAAGAGTCTTTTCACATATGCTCCTGGCTTGACCCATTTGGTTAAGTAGTCAGTTAGTACCAACATGTAAACAAATCGTCCAGGTGCAATAGGCAGCTTTCCCACTATGTCCATTCCCCCACTTTATAAATGGCCAGACAAGAGTGATGTAATGTAACATTTCTACTAGTTGGTGCATCAGGTTTGCAAATTGTTGGCATCTGTTACACATCTTGGTTAGTTCCTTAGCATCCTTGCATATGGTATGGCCAGTAGTATCCAATTCGTGCAGCTTTATGTATCAGGGTCATAATGTTGGTATGGTCACTGCATTCCCCTTCTTGTATTTCCCAGGGTACCTAATTTGCCTCTCATGGTCTGATGCATCGTAAGAGTGGTCCAGCGTAGGATCGTTTGTACAGTTTCCTGTTTAGGACACAAAATCATCTAGCCTGAACTTGGACATGTCTATGTTCCTTTTTGTCATTTGGGAGTACATTGTCCTATAAATATCACAAAATAGGGGATCTTCAATCCTATATCAAGTTATTTGATGATATAGTACCTGTACTTGGATGGATCGTCGGGAATTATAGATACACTATTGGTACCAACTTTTGTTGGTCAGTCTAGGTGGACAAACCTAGATTTGCTAGTGCGTCTACTTCCCAATTGTCATTTCTATCAATCTGTGTTATTTTAAATTCTTGGAACTCCTTCGCTAAAGATGTGGCTAACTTGTGGTACGTCTACATAATTATGTCTTTGGCTTGGTACGAACCATCCAACTGCCTGAAAACTAGTTGTGAGACACTTTTGACTTCAAGTTTTTTGATCCCTAATTCTTTGGCCAGTTGCAAACTTGCAATCAGAACTTCATACTGCACTTTATTGTTAGTAGCTTTAAACCCACAACATACAAACTATTGTGTGGTATCATTATCAGATGAACCTAACACTATACCTAGTCCTATTCCTTTAATGTTAGACGAACCATCCACAAACAATGTCCACCTAATGTTTTGGCATTTGGTGTTTACACATAATAGTTCCTTTTCATCATCCAATTGCATATCAGGGCTAAAGTTGGCTAAAAATTCTACTAACAATAGTGATTTTATAGATGTTCGCCATACGTAGGTTATGTCAAATTCGCTTAGTTTGATTGCCCACTTAATTAACCCACTAAACAAGTCTGGTTTGTGTAATATATTTTTCAAGGGATATGAGGTAACTACCTGGACAGGATGAATTTAGAAGTAAGGACGTAACTTCTTGAAAGAGGATACAAGAGAAAGAGTTAAATTTTCAAGTAGAAAGTCTTGGTCTCAACATCTAAGAGTGCCTTACTGGTGTAATACACAGGTCGTTGCTTGCCTTCCTCCTTTCTGACTAGAACTAAGATGACTACTCAGTGAGAAACTACTAGGTATATGTAAAGTGTCTCACCATCCTTAGGCTTGGATAGCAATGGTGTACTGGTCAGGTACTGCTTCAAGTGTTGTAGTGCGTTTTCACAATCACTACTCCATTCAAAGCTCTTGTTCTTTCTTAGTGCGTCAAAGAACTAGTGGCATTTCTCTCATGACTTGGGGTGAATATGTTTAGAGCAGCTACTCAGCTAGTCAGTTTCTGTATGTCCCTGATGCACCTTGAGGAAGATATGTTAAGCATAGCCTTTATCTAGTTAGGGTTGCCTTCAATCCCTTTGTATGAGACTAAGTATCCAAGGAACTTACCAGAGGTAACTCCAAACACACATTTTTTTAGGTTAAGCTTCATGTTATACTTATAGAGTAGGTTGAAGGCTTATTCTAGGTGTTCTACATGTTATCTTGCTTTGATGGACTTGATCAGCATATCATCAACATAGACCTCTATTGTCTTACCTATATGTTGTGTGAACATGCAGTTGACTAACCTTTGATATGTTGCTCTTGCATTCTTCAGCCTAGAGACATGACTTTGTAGCAGTATATGCCTCGTTTGGTTATGAAGGCTATCTTTTCTTGGTTATCAAGGTGCATCAGAATTTAGTCATAACTAGACAAAGCATCCACAAAACTTAGTAATTCATGTTCGGATGTAGCATCTACTAGGGAATCAATATGTGGCAAAGGAAAGAAATCTTTTGGACAAGCTCTATTTAGATTAGTAAGTCTATACATAAACAGTACTTACCATTCTTCTTTACTACGTTTACCAATTTAGCAATCCAGTCAGGGTATTGGACCTCCCTTACTGACCTAATGTTTAGGAGTTTTGTACTTCCTTGTTTATGATCTTGTTTCATTCCAGTGTGAACTTGTGTATTTTCTGCTTGCCTAGTTTATATGTTGGGTTCACATTAAGGTTATGAGTGATTACTCATGCCTACATGGGACTGAGCAAAGAAGTATATGTTGTTAGTCATATATGATATTAACTTACCTCATATGCTTGGTATGAGTTCTATCCCTATATACTCCTTTCTTTCTGGATGGTTGGGGTCGACACATACCCCTTCCATTTCCTCTACTTGTGGTTGGTCTAGTAGTCCCATAGGGGACATGTCCAATAATTGCTAGGTAGGCTATTTATCAGCTATTTTTAAAGTTGATTGATAACATTCTCTGGCTATTCTCTGTTCTCCTTTGATTTCTCTTACAACTTAGGAGGCCTAGAGCTTTATCACTTAGAAAGGGTAGATGGTACAACCTTTATACTATAGATCCAAGACCTTCTTAGCAAGGCTTTGTAAGCTGGTGGACAATCCATTATCTGATACTTGAATAGTAGGTTCAACCCTACTTCATATGTTAATAGCATGATTTCTCCAATGGTCTTGTTTGGTGCACCGTTACTAAAGACTAGTATCGAGGGTGTCTAAATGATCTAAAACTCCACCTCTATTTCTTGGGTTGTCTTTAGGTATATGATATTAACTAAGCTGCCTAGATCAACCAACACATACTTAATACCAAAGTTACCAGTACATCGTAGTGTAGTTGGTCTAGCCTATCCATTTTATTATCAAAGAATATGATTCCCTTGAGTTGGTTGGGTTGTCTTCCATTTGCTTCTGGTTGGGTTCTTTTAGTAAGGCCCTTGCATGTTGCTTAGCTTCATGCGGCACCACTGATCTCTGAACACCTGTGATACAATTGATGAATCAGGGGTTTCTGGGTTGTTTTGATGTTGTTGGACCTATAAGGCTAATGTCATTATAGGATAGGGTATATTTTCCTTTCTTGGATAGTAGGTGTTTCAAGTATCCATGTTTGAGAAGTTTTGCCACCTCCAGTCATAGTGCAATGTAGTTTAATGTTCGGTGGCCATGATCAGAATAAAATCACACCATTTAAACCTATCTCGTTGTTCTGGTGGTTTCTTGGTCTTGGGAGGTCATTTGACCATATCCCCTATTCTTATAAGGGTATAGACTAACTCATCAGTATCAAAAGAGATGTTGTAGTCTATTATCCTCAGTGGTATGGGCTGGTTGAGAGGGGCTTAAATGCCACTGGATTGGATTCTTTCTAGGTGTGTCGTCAGGTATAGTTCTACTCTCCAACTACGGTTGGTCCATCTTGGGTTCCTACTCCTTCTGTCTGATGGTTGATCAACACGGTTGTGGAAGTGACTAGCATTTACTTCATCTTCCTCCTATTTGATTTGGGCCCATGCTCTAGCTAGCATGTAATCAATGGCATGGCATGTATACTTAGTTTGTGTTATAGGTCATAGTTGGGAAAAAACTATTGTGGAACACAACTACGGCAATTTGTGCATCACAGTCAGGTATGTTGATCTTTTTTTTGTTGAACTTGCCATCAAAGTCTCATAATGACTCCCATTTACCCTATATGACTTAGTAAAGGTTGTTTGACTACTTTTAGAGCTTTTGGCTACTAGAGAATTGTTAGACAAATAGGTCATTTAAGTATGCAAACAAACCTATGGAATTGGTTAGTAGGTTGGTGAACCACCTCAGTGAAGACCTAATCAAGCTAGATTTAAACCCCTTGCACATACATGCCTCCCATACATATCACGGTATAACAGCAGTATGCATTCTTTACTGATATTGTGTAAAACCCCAAATTATATTCACCAAGAGTATATTGTGAGTATTTTATATATTCAATAAAATGGTGAATATTTAAGGCCAAAGGAATTACATATTGAAAATTGAAAGTTGAATGGTGTTTTCAGTGAAATCACCTTCAAGGTAGTGAGTTTGTCATGTGGTTTTGAAATACCAAATGATGAGAAAAAAATTATGAAATTTTATAGGGTGAAATTAGACATCCTAAGCTTTAATTTGATAGGCGATATGAATCAATTGATGATGTGTACAAAAAGATATGAATTTTTGAAGTTAGCCCAGAAAATTTAGAAAGTTTTTGGAGTAGCGGTCAAAGATTGAAAATTTGGAAATGATATAATCCCAGCTAGTAAACTTCCATATTTTTCCTTGAAACTAGACTCAATAAAGGTTCCATAGCCTTTGGAATGACTCCAAAATGATGTTTATAAATTTAGTTATGGTTTTTCAAAGTTAGGGTAGAAAATTTGCCAGAATTGGCATTATTCCAAAAATTGAAGATAAAATGTGTTAGAAATTGATTAATGGAATTAAAATTCCAAGTTTCATGATCATATAGGGAGGGGATTAAATTATAATGGATTTATATGAGAACATGTCAAATTGCATTAAAATAATTCTACATGGACAAATAATGATGAAATGATATGCTACATTGAGTGCAAGAATTGGTCTAATTGGAAGAGTAATGGTGTAGTTGGAGCAAGAGGAAGAGGGAGCACATTTTTTTTAAAACGCTAACCAAGGGAGAAGGCTAGTTCAATGTTAAGGGAAGTCAAAGGGAGCAATTATGAAGGAGGTATGGGAGTAAGCATGGATGGAGGCATTGTTGGTGACTAGTGTCACAGTATGGTCCCTTGATTAAATCCATGGAGTAGAATTAAGGGAGGAGGTTTATGAAGTATTTCCCTTCCCTTCCCTTCCCTTCCCTTCATACACTTCATGCCTAAACACAAGAGAAGGAGAGAGAGAAAGTGCCTAGGAGAAACTTTGAAGAGTTAGAGAGAAGGAAGAAGAAGAAGCTAAGGTAAGTTTTGGTTTGTTTAGTTTTCTTGAAGCATTTCCCTAGATCCTTCTCTAATCCTTGATTCTTCATGAATCCATGATCTTGAAGACTCATTGTTGGCTCAAGGAGAAGAGAGAGAGAGGACACATAGGGAGAGAGGAACCAAGAATCCTAAGAGGTAACTACACCAAACTCAAATCTATACTTGTACGAAGTTGGTTTTGAAGTTTGTTGTTAGTTTGGTGATTTTTGGTTGAGTTGAAAAATTGGAAAAGCTATAACCCTAAGGGGTTATGCTGCCCAAATATCTTGAAATCATGGTTAAGATGTATTTAAATAAGTTAATAAGGGATTAAAAGTTGAAAAGTACAAGTTTTGGAAGCTAAAACACAAAACTCCAAATTTTGCATTTTTCTTGAAACTTTGGGCCAGCATTGTTTCAGGGGGTAGGAGCTAGATTTTCAAGAAATAAATGGTTCAATTGGATTCAGTGGGAAAAAATAGGTGGGGTTACAGTTGGTCACTTTTTCAGAAAATGCCGAAAAAGCATAATTACGAAAACGCCTATAAAATCCCTAAATCAGGGCTATCAAGGGTATTTTCATAATTTGACAGTGAATTTGGTGATTTTGAACCCAAAAATGGATTCTTTGGGCAAAAAATATGTCGGGATAGCTCTAGTAAAAATTTTGGGAAAATGTGCCATCGGGCCGGGGTCCCGGGGCATTTTGGTGAATTTTTACCACAGACTAAATAACCACAAGAAACATTATGAAAGAGTCTAAAATGATACTCGGATAGGTTATGACCTATTTCTCTTACATTTAATATTTTAGGACCGAGTCGGAGGTCGGACACGACACGTTTTACAAGGCACATCTAAAAAGGGGTTTATAAAGCTTTGAGGTAGGAGACATCATGCCATAGTTATATGATTGTGTGGTTGCCATTATTGTAAATGTACTTTATTAATCAACTGTTTTGCCCAGAGAGGGCCAGTAGTGCCAGAGGCACTTACACAGGAGTTGGTGAGAACCCAACCAGTGTAGAATAGTAGGGCTGGGCCCTACTCATATATATAGGCAGATGATATGTTTATATTGTTCATTAATTGGTGCATGCATGGTGCATATCATATTTACTTTTTGCATTTTCTATGAATGATATCATGTTTCTGCTAGGATTCTTCGGAATCTCACCCTATTTTTAAATAAACATTCAACAGGTACTAGTGGGCCAAAGGGCAAAGGCATAGACGCCGGGAAGTGATTGGCACGTGTCACGAGGCAAGGACATGATCGTGGTTATAATTAGTTTTTGTTTGGATATTTTGGAGAATTTTGTGAATATTAAGTTTTCGCTGTATTTTCTGTATTCCGTTGATGAACGACGATGGGATTGTAAACGAATATTTTTATCAATATAATTATACTTTTCTGTATGCCCATAGAATTTCGTCTTTATTACTCTTCGATTATCGAAATAGAAACGTGAGTTGACATATTGGGCCATGTGCTCATCAAGGTTCGTCAAACCATCATATAGGCAGACATTCAGGAATGTGAATTTCTTCGGCATCTCTACCAATGATATGTCATCTATGAGTGGTGAGTCGAAGAAGCTATTTGGGGTGCTCTTTTTCATCTGAGAAGGCACTCCTGGTGAACAAAGCGTCATTGTTTGTAGTGCTTGGAGTCTTTGGTTCCATCTTGCTTCATCTAACATTTTAGGGTTAGGTGATTGGTTATTACGTTGCTTCGTCTTACCAGCCAATGAGCCTAGTATGTTTGGGGTACATGGGCTTAGTATGCCAGTGCCTAAGGTAATCATACCTGCGCTCAGTGTGCCTGTGCTTGGGGTACCTGTGTCATTGGACCTATCAGTGTTATTTTTAGTGGAGTTTTAGTTACTTATTGCCCCTCGTTGGTTTGTCTAAGGGGCCTCCAGCAATGGCATGCTTGGAATGATAGCTATTTGGACTTGTAGGGAGGGTGAGGCCAGTTGCTCCCATAAGGTGTTGTTCTCCCTATACAAGTGCTGAAGTTGCTCTTGCTATTGTGCTACCAACCTGGCTTGAGCTAATATTTGCTCAGTCTATTCTCATACCAAGGCTGTCATCTCATCAAATCATCCCTAGCTGTTGGTGGATGTGTTTTCTACGTCCGTCATGATGAAGAGCAAAAAAAATGAATAAAAGTAAAACGATCCCTTTTGAATCTATTGTTGCTCCCCACCGTTGGAGACAGATTGTTTGTGTAACAAGTCATAAAAGAGATTTTAATCGTAGAGGGAACCAACAATGTGAAAGGAGTGAAGATTAAAGGAAATATATAACACATAAGGCACGAACAATTAGATATCTGATTTACCTCAGTAAAGTACAAGAACAGTGATTGAAAAGCAAAGGAGGAGGAGAATGAGTAGAGAATAGAGAGCAATGAATTTGTGCCCCTCCCATTAAACTGAGCCTCCCTACTTTTCATTAAACTGTTATTGAAACAACTCCCAGGTTAGTGGCACATTTCTGTTCTGTAAGGTCAAGGCGATATTTTGCCACCAATGATCCGCATCTCCCTCCAACTTGTACATAGCTAATAGTGCCTTTACTTCAGTTGGGCACTGAAGCACTTCAAAGATTTTCTCTAGAAGGTTCAACCAGTCTTCAGCTACTTGAGGATCAAATCTCCCTCTGAACACCGGAGGTAGATGCTTGCAGAATTTTGAGACCCAGAATTGAAGATCTCTCTCTTCTCTAACTGGAAACCTATGAGATTCTTGGTTTGGTTCTATGTGAAGAGGTTATTCTAAGGGTCGAGCGGTCCCTTCCATAGTTTCTTCTTGTTGTGTCTCTTCTTGGGTCTCCTTCTGGGTGGATGGAACCTTGTCCTCATTGTGTTTTGCTCTTTCCTCTCTGAGCTCTTCTTTCAACTTAGTAATCATATCTCGTTGTTCTCTTATCAGACCTATAAGCTCTTGCATAGGATCTGGTGGATTGTCATTAACCACTTCTACCTTTGGGTCTACTCGTTGTACTTTAGGGTGAACCATTGTTTTCTTCATTCTACAAATGATTCACCATGTCAATATCACATATAATGTATACACATATGTCCTCAAACTCACATATCCACAAATAGTAGGAACATTAATGTGTATACAATAACCATTCACAAATCATCTTCTATCACTAAGTCAAAGAACTAAGGGAGCTATTCTAGCAAAATCTACCCTTACCAGGAACTACAGCACCACAAATGTAACCCCCTACCTTATAAACCATAATTATGATTTAGAAATGTGTAATTAAAAGGAATTAGAGACCAACGAATAGTAAAAAAATCATTACCAATCCTATCTTTAAGATAGGGTTTTTACAAATTTCTTTCAAATTTGTTTAACCTAGTCTCCTATTCACGTTTTGAATATAATTACCCTATACAGTTAAGTTACATTTATACATATCAGAGTGCACACCAAAATTCCTGACAACCCCCGGGTTTCATATAATAGCTTAAGGGTTTACGGGCATTACCGCCCCAACAATTTCTCAACTAGGGGATTACATAACATCATACAAAAATTTACATCCACAATGTGTACAGTAATCGCAACCAAAATTTGAGAACCAACTATCAAAATCATATCCCTAAAGGAGTCCTAGCCGCCGTTGGTTGTTTGTTTCCCCTTCGAGCTACTTGCCCTGTCTGTAGGTTAGTCAATTGAAAGAATAAGATTCAAGAGAATCCCAGTAGTAATAAATCACTCATACGATATATAATCACATAGCATGTAAGCAAATCACAATCAGCAGCAATAACAGCAACACAATAATGTATGGCTTTCACCACAAATGATAGCACTCACGGCTGTATACACAATAATGACAGCTTTCGCTGTATACACAATAACGACAGCTTTTGTTGTATTCACAATAACGATAGCAATTCCAGCTGTATTTGCAACATCATCCAAAATCATCACAAACCATGATAAAACATACATACAATGGATTACACATAGTATAAGAGAAAGCGTCACTACCTTGTTCTTTTCGATTGTGCTCTGGTGTAGGTGGATCATGAACAGGGCAAATATCAAATCCTATTAATCAAAATTAAGGATGATGAATTATTACCTATTCCAATTCTTTAATAACTCATAATACTTGAGTTGGTTATCACTATTGTGAACACCCTATTTTGTTTGGGCCCCACTCAAAAATTGAAAAATAATTGATGATGATTGGTGTCCAAATTAGCAATCATCATTGAAAGAAAAAAAGTAAAAAACAAAAATAAGAAAATCCTCCTATTGATGATGATCGGTGTCTGAATTGGCAATCATCATTAAAAAGAAAAAAAAAATAAAAAAAAACAAAAATTAAAATAAATCCCCTAATTGATGATGATTAATGTCCAAATTGGCATTGTCATTCATTAAGGGAAAATAATAAATAAAAAAAATCTCATTTATATTGATAGGTTTAAATTAGGAAACTACTTGTAGGGAAAATAATAAAAAAAATTAAAAACAAAAAAAATCTCCACTAATGGTGATTAGGTCAAGCTAGGAAGTTTTATTAATAGAAAATATAAAAAAATAAAAAAAAATTAAAAAAAAAATCTCCATTGAAGGTGATTGGGTCAAGTTAGGTAGTTCTTAACATAAAATACAAAAAAAAAAAAAAATCAAAAAATGAAATTTTTTTTTTAAATAGGAGCATTTATAAAGAAAACTTTGTCTTTAGGCTATAAATAGGGGAGTAAGGGTTGAAGCAAGACACATAAGAATTTTGGGAGAGCAAGGAGGCAAGGTAGAGAGCTAATTTTATTTTCTCATTTCATTACTCATACATAATTCTCACACTAAAGGGTAGTTGACATAAGAGGCAATTTTATTTCGCTCAATGCTCTTTATTTGCATGCTCTTCTTTTATTTGTGATAATGTTCAGCTACTGGTACAAATCGTGTGTTTGACTAATTCTTCCTCTTGTATGCTCTTTTATGACTATTCTTCTTTGTGTTTATCTGCGTGAATCACCTTTTTGTTTAAAAAAAAATGCATGAATCACCCTACCTACTTTAACGTATGATATTACATTGCTAGACATGAATCACCTAGCTACTCTATTCATTGAGCCACTTGTACTGATGACATTAACATCGTTGGATGTGTTTGTGTTCAAGACTTACCTCTTATTTATTATGTGGTTTTATCATCATATCTCTTGTTGTAACGGGGTTCAAAACATAAAAGGTACACACTTTCATCATGTCTTTATTTATTTTCTTGTCTTTTTGGAATTTTTACTATGAATGATATGATGAGAATGCACTTTTTTTTCCTCTTTGCAAATAAAAATCTTTCAATATAAAAAAGAGAGATTCTTTTCATAAAGTAAATGAATTTGGTTTCATATGAGATAATAAAAAATGATTTTTTTTCAAAAAAATAAAAAACAAAACCCAAACAAAAAATATTTTTCTCAAATAAATTAAATAAACATTTTTCTAAAAAAACACCAACCAAGTGACACACTTTTCTACCCCCGAATTAGTGAGCTTTGTCCCTCTAAAGGTTACGTAGGCCCTAGGTTTTCATCCTAGATCAAGTCCAATTTTGTAAATAAATATATTTTTTCTTATTTTATTTTTGTAAATAAATGTTCCTTTTTTTCTTTAGTTTTCATTTCATTTATTTTTGTAAATATTATTTTTTTTATTTGGGTAATTATAATAAAATTAAAGGCCATAATATTTTTAAATAATAAACTTAGAGTAACTATTCTTGTGAATGGGTGTTGTGGGGTGTCTAACACCTTCTCCATACACAAACGACTCATGAACCCTAAATGGTTTTTGTAGATCAGTTTTATTTTCAAAAAAGGTTTCCAAAATTATCCTTTTTCAAAATTTTGGTGGTGGCTCCTTATTTTCCAAATCTCGGGCACTACAACTTGGTGACTCCACTAGGGATGGTTTGAGAGTCAAGCCCATTTAAGTTAAGTGTCTAAAAATAATTTGGCCTTAATTTTATTTTAAGTACCCTTTTTATTTTTATTTGTGAATAGTTTTTTATTTATTAAATTCCTTATTTTTTTCTTTTCTATCTATCTTGTGATCTAGTTAGCATATAAGGGTTGGGTAGAACCTAGGCCCACAGGTTGATATACTCTCCACACACTGAACACATACACTATTTTCCCCACACATATTTTGGGCCCTATACTTGGGTCTATGAGTTCCTTAGGCGAGTGGAAGTTTCTAGCGGTCTCCCTGTGGGGTTTTCAAAATCCCTTGAGGTTACTATGAAGACTTCATCCTAGCTATTACTCATTTGGTGATGTTGATCCCTGTGGGGTTTTTAGAACTCCCTGAAGGTCAATTTCGTCAAATAGGGTCTTCTACTTTACGATAAGGGCAGTTATGAGACATTTATCTGTGAGAATTAGAACCACCTTGAAACCATTGCACCTATTAGTGAACATTATCGACCTACCCAATTAATTAGTACCTGCCTTTATTAAGGTAGACATCCCTCAACCTAGGGTTATTCCTAAAATAGGACACTGGCGGGCATATATTGATTTATTGTTGATAATCATTATTGTCATCCATGCATAATCAATGAAACCATTAGGATCAAGGGACTAACTGTCGTTTCACCTGGGTATGTATCTAACATCACTCCATATAAAGATACATCACAAGGATGATGTATGCATCAGATAGCTAATGTTAGTCTAAGGGTCTATGACCCTAAAAGACTATGATATCATCACATCAATCATATTAGAAAACATCTCAATAAGGGATAATCCTTTAAGACTCGTGAGGTATCATTATATCATTCATTAGCATTTTAGCTTCATTTGATATGGGCCTTGGACATAATTATCATTTTTAAAACCCTTAGCCGTGTGATGGCTTGGGCCATTCATAGGTTAATGGGCACTTCATTCTCCCTATGAGGTAATAAATCTCTTGAGGAGGTGAAGTTCTTTTTCTTATTGCCCATCACCCATATCAAAACTTGAAGTATAAATCATCACTCTTTCATGTCTTATGAGGTATCCTTGCATCATCCATTAGCATTTAGCTTCATTTGATATGGGCCTTGGACATAATAAACATTTAACAAAACCCTTAGCCGCGTAATAGCTTGGGCCATTCACAAGTTAATGGGCACTTCATTCTCCCTATGGGGTATTGGATCTCTTGAGGAGGTGAAGTTTCTTTTCTTAATGTCCATCACACATATAAAGGCTAGAAAGAACATGCAATCTTCTGCATAGCATGTATTTGGAAATACTTTCTGACTCCTCCTTCTCTTTCCTTTAATGAAGGGCAAGCGAGTTATCCAACAACTGAAAATTTGGCGTAAAGGTTAAATACCACAAAAACCAAGTTTAAATTAAGTTCCTACAGGAAAGGTATATAGAGGGAAGGGCATCAGACTGACTGCAGGAGCAGAACTACTTAAGGGCCTAATTCGATTGAGTCGTTACATTTAAGGTTCAGTCAAATTGGGCTTCTTGAAGAAGTATGGAAATATCATTGATTTATTATAGTGCCTGTGCATAATGAGGCTATCATAGAACTGGGCCAGTATTGGGATGCCTCTTTAAGATGCTTTACTTTCTCTGATTTTTAACTAGCCCCAAACCTTGAAGAATACGGGGAAATCCTTAGGATGCCAATTAAAAGTAGTGATAAGATCTACCATTATCCAAGCCGGCTACCTTCTTAGGGAGGAATAGCGAAGCTGTTAGGGGTTCACATAGAAGAAATATAGATTGTAGGCACCAGACAGGTCAAGAGCATTAAAAGGACCATAATTGAAGCTCGCTTAGTAGGATTAGCAGAAAATAAAGATTGGGAGAGTTTTTGCAGGGTCTTTGCCTTTGCTATTTATGGCATGATCCTTTTTCCTTCATCAGTAGGAATACTTGACTTAGGAGCTATCAGTGTCTTTCAATTGGTCGAACATTACCAATTAACTCGGCACCCATACTTTTAGCAAAGACCACATGTTATTATCTCAATGCCACCTAAAAAAGGAAGGTCGAATAAAATGTTGTCTTACATTGCTTGAGGTATGGATGTTGAGTCACGCGTATGGAAAGAAAAAGTACTTCCGGGAAAGGCATGGCAAATTTACTAATCCATTTATGGTTTTCAGTCATCTTTAATTAAACAAAAATGATTGGAGGAAGGAGTTCACACGGTTAATAGAAGATTCTCTCTTATGGAAAATAGAATGGTGGGAGGATGAAGAGATTATCCATCACTGCAGGGACTTTTCTAATGTGCCTTTAATGGGACCAAGAGGATGTATTAACTATAAAACTTCTTTAGCATTAAGGCAATTAGCATTTAGGCAAAAAGTTCCCTTTCAGGAAGAAGTGCAAGGCATACACTTCTCGTACGAAGAAGATAGTAGGAAAGACTTATGTCGAGAAATCAAAGAAGCTTGAAGCAAGATAGCATACAAGGGAAATGATGAGCTGGGGAAGCGAGAAATAGGTGCAACTCTAGGCTATAAGGACTGGCTCAAGGATAGAATTAAAGGAGACAATCCATCTTATTCTCCCCAAGATCCTTTATTAGGAAATGATGTCTAAGAAGTAAACAAAGAGTTGGCAAGGTGCCTGGAAACAAGAGAAAAGGAGCTGGAGGAGTTGTCTGTGATAGAATCACAAAATAAGAGAAAGATGAGTCAGTTAGAAGACAAATGTGCATCCCTTCAAGAAAAAACTGATAGAAAAGAGAAAGAGAAGAGATTTAGAAGAACGTTCAAGGCTCATGAAGCTAGAAGAAGAAAACAAAAGCTTAAAAAGGGCTATGTAAGAGAACGACAGGCAAATGAAGAATAATAGAGTTCAAATATTGAAGATGACTACAGTAAAAGAGTTACTCGAAGAGAAACTGTAAGACAATGCCCCTTTTAAGAAATTGTAAGGGAAAGTTGATATTCTTACTCAACTTTTAGAAAACAAGAAGGGTGAATTGGTTGCTGTAAGGGCCAGCAGTTCTAAAACCATCCAGAGCCTCATGGATAAACTGAATCATGAAAGGAAAGTTTTAGCCAACTGGGAACTCCTCTACCACAAATAAGTTGTTGTGACAGAAGAGTGGATAAAGAGGTGTGGTAACTTAATCAACTTTGCTAATACTAGGATCCCAAAATTTGCTAGCACATTCAAGCACGCTAAAGGCATGATTATTTCTTTAAATCCACCAGCAGAAATTGTTGAATTCTTCAACTTATGTAATCAAATAGTAGAGGAACTCAAACTTGTAACCAAATTTTGATATTATCGAATAAAAGCATATATTGCTTCTTTTACTGTCATTGTTTTTTGCGTGCTTATCACTACAATTAATAACAAGATCTTGGGCTAAGGTGGGATTCAAGGTCCACTCTGTCTAATGATCAACTCTAGTTCTCCCTATAGAATAATGGATTCTCTGAGGAGGCTAGAGGACACTTGTTCCAGAAGACTCTGTGCCTACTAAACACTCACCAAATAAAGAGATCTTGGCTAAGATGGAACTCAAGGTTCCTCATATTTAATGATCAACTCTAGTTCTCCCTATAGAATAATAGATTCCCTGAGGAAGCTAGAGGGTACTTGTGCCAGAAGACCTTTATGCCAATACATCATGATAACTCGTTAAGCCCACTTGAAATTGTAAGTTTAAATAAACTAATGATATTTTGTTCCTTCCTAAGCAGGTAATACAATATTGCTCCGTCTAAATGTCCTAACCAACTAGCCCCTACACATTCATACAATATGCGATCACATAGTCATCAGATGGCAGTCAATCCTAGTGAAGTCAAATCTAATACGAATCTCGGATGCCTCATATGGAGGCACAATTGGTAGATTTGAAAGAAAGAAATGATTTCCACCTTGACTATAACTCTTCAAACATAGAATAATTAGAAAGAGTCAGCAACAGTTGATCTATTGAAAAATACTGAGATAAGTATACCAGAAGATGGCGAGAAAGAAAAAACGACAGAAGCGCCTTAGAGTGCATAAAATCCTCAAATTCTGAGCACTAAAGAGGAACAACCAAGTGAAGATTAAACATACACTTTCAACATTCCCTCCCTATCAACTGGAAAGGGGGGATGGAAGGAAGAGTTAGGTAAAGTAAAAGACCACCTTAAAGCCCTCCAAGGACCAAACACTTAGGGTTTACTTGATTTAAAAGATTGATACTTGGCACCACATGTCTCAATTCCCAAGAAATTCAAGATGCTGGACTTTGATAAGTACAACAGCACAGGGAATCCAATATACCATCCTAAGGCCTATTACACCAAGATGCTTATATGATCACAAGACAAAAACTTTTTGTTACTTTTCTTCCATGAGAGCTTGAAAAGGCTAACACTGGAATGGTACATGTAACTTGATCAAAAAAAGATCAAGAAATGGAGAGATTTGACTTATGTATTCATAAAACAATACATGTTCAATCTTAACACTGCCCCCACCAAGGAACAACTGAAGTCAATGAGCAAGAAAGCCACTGAAGCTTTCAAAGATTATGCCCAAAGATAGAGAACAATTGCAACACAAGTTTAACCTCCCCTTATACCATCTAATCTCAGTTCTTATTTCATCCGCACTTTACAAGAACCTTACTACAGATACATGGTTGGGACGTTTGTCACCAATTTTCTAGTTTGATTGAGATTGGTGAGCGAATCGATGCTAACATATGCAATGGTAGGATTCTTCAAAGCAAGAGCAATACCAAAAAAGGGAGCAATGGGAAGATAAAGGAAGGCGATGTTAGCTTCATCTAAACTACTAGACAAGCCCAAGCAATACATCAAGGTGGTAATGATGGGTTTCGACAGACGAAGAATGATCAACATAAAATAGGTAAGGTCAAGCTGGAGGATGAAGGAATTGGCAGTAACGAGATAGTTGGCAATGGCCAGATTTTGGCATGACAAATACTGAGCTATATCTCCAATTTTTGGAATCTCAGCTGTTGGGGCCACATACTTACAAATAGCTTCAACCACCGTTCCTTGCTTGGTATGACTCTAATGCCCAATGTGAATACCATCGCCCTGGGACACTCAATAAAGGACTATGCAACATTCAAGAGGAATGTATTAGACTTGATTGATTCTAATCATATTCAATTGAAGAGGAATGACAACTCCACTATCAATGCCAATCCTCTTCCAAGCCATAAAAACCAAGTAAATGTTGTTGATGAAATTGAGTTCTCTAACGATCCTCTACTAGTAGGAGAAGATATCCATGCTTGTTTAAAGGCAGCAGGTTATATACCTCAAGAAGAGAAAGAAGTAGGCATGGTGGAAAAAAGACATGTCGAGCTAGTCCTTAAGGAACCATATGAAAAAAGAAATTCCCATGTTGCCTCTTTCACCATCTTGACTCCATTGCAATAGCCTGCAGTGACCATTAAGGTACCGACCCCTTTTCCATATCAGAGAAATTGTGTTGTACCATGGAGGTATAAAGGTATTATTGAGAGTCCCTCAGGGCAAGTAATGGAAGCTGAGGCCAACAACGAAACAATGGTTCACCCAACAAGAGTAACACGAAGTGGGAAATCTTATCTGCCACAAAATGTTGGATCGTCAAAGAAGTAAAAACAAGCCAATATTGATATTCCATCAAGTTCTTGTCTAAAAGGCATGGAAAATAAAGATGAAGAATTCCTTCAAATCATAAAGCAAAGTGAATATAGCATAGTAGACTAATTGAATAAAAATCTAGCTAAGATCTCAATTCTTTCTTTGATCTTGAGTTCTGAACCATATTGTCATACACTATAAAAGGCCCAAAATAAAGCATAAATGCAATCCAGTATGACCCCAGAGAAGGTTGCAAGCATTATAAATGTGGTGAGGGCATTCTATACTGTCTCATTTTTAGGAGAAGAAGTTGTTCAATCAGCCGTTGATCAGTATAAAGCCCTTTACATTTCCCTGAAGTGGAAAGGGTCCATTGTGTGTAAAGTGTTATAGATAGAGGATCAACTTAAATGTTTTACCATTATCCATATTTGAGCAATTGTCAGTAAAGGCGTCAGAGGTTGAAAAGAGTAACATGGTGGTTAGAGGGTTTGATGGTACTCGGAGAGGCACGTTGGGAACAGTCTATTTGCCTTTGTAGATTGGACCAACTTCATTTACAGTAGACTTTCAGCTTTTGAATATTGACCCATCCTACTCTATGTTGTTGGGGAGCCCATGGATACACTCAGTTGGGGCAATAACTTTTACCTTGTACTAGAAGGTATAGTTCATTGATAGCAGGAAGATAGTGATAATCAAGGGCCAAGAAGAAATCATGGTGAGCAAGCCAAGCTCTCTTCCATATATTGAGGCTACCGAGCACGAGGAAGGAATGGTTTTCCAAGGCTTTAAAGTTGAAGGACCCAAGGGATATAAAAATGTCAACTCCATTGTAACCAAGATAATGGAGAAGAATGGGTTTAAGCATGGCGGAGGATTGGGCACTCACCTCCAAGGCATCAAATCCCCCATAAATCTATAAGAGAATCACAAGCGCTAAGGGTTAGGATACAAGCCACCATTAGAAAGATAGTTGAAAGAGCAAGCAAGCTTAAAGATAGGAAGGGAAGATGAGCACTTTGAAATTCCCCACATAAGAAAGACATTCCCAATATCCTTTGAAGTGCTAAACAAGCCGATTGTTGCAATGGTTTCAACAATAGGCAAAACGACCTGTATGTGGATTTCAGTTGATGATTTTGGAAGAGCTTTAGAAAATTGGGAGTTTGAGGACACCTTCAATTCTATTATTTTAGAGTAATATGCCTAGCTAAAAGTTGTCCTTTTATGTTTTGTATGCGCCTTTAGGTGAGCTCTTATATTAACCATGAATAAAGAACGATATGCGAATAAAATTCACTTATTTATATCCATTCTTCCTTTTTTTCCTTATATTCATTCATTGTTCATTTTTTACCCTCTAGGAAATCGATTTCCTTCAAACTCTTATCCAACGCAGAGGTTTCTGAGTCCCTAAATGATGATTCTCTTGTTGCCATTGATATGGATGATTACGAGTGTGATGATGATGAGATCATTCAAGTATATAAAAAAATTCTTGAATCTGATGACAATGGAATATGCCCATATGAAGATGAAATTGAAGTAATAAAAATGGGCACAGAGGAAGAAAAGAGAGAACTAAAGATAGTAGATAACCCTGAAAGAGAGCAAATGGTTGAACTCTTCAAAGAATTCATGGATGTGTCCGCATGGTCCTATCAAGACATGCTAGGCCTTGATCTAGGGATTGCCTCTCACAAGATTCCCTTATTCCCAGACACCAAGGCTAAAAAGCAGAAATTGAGGAGGCTCACTTCCGATATGTCCTTAGTGGTTCAAGATGAGGTGATGAAGCAATTAGAAGCGGGTTTTCTAGAAGTAGTTAAATACCCACAATGGATAGCAAATGTTGTTCTTGTCCTAAAGAAGGATGGCAGAATTCGAATGTGTGTGGATTATCAAGATCTGAACAAAGCTAGCCTAAAAGACAATTTTCCATTACCTTATATTAATATCCTAGTTGATAATATGGCCGTAGCTATAGGTACTCGTTCATAGATGGGTACTCAGGGTATAACCAAATCCCTATGGATGAATAGGACAAAGAAAAAACCATATTTATTACATAATGGGGCACTTATTGTTACCGTGTCATGCTATTCGGGTTAAAGAATGCTGGGGCAACTTATCAGTATACATAAAGAACTTGAAGTATACGTGGATGATATGGTAGCTAAATCTTCTAAGGGAGAAAGCCATGTTATGGTATTAAGAAAGATATTTGAAAGGCTACGTAAGTACAAGCTGAGACTAAATCCTAACAAATACTTCTTTGGGGCTTTATATGGGAAATTATTTGGCTTCATTGTAAGCTAAAAAGGGATTACAGTAGATCCTAACAAAGTAAAAGCAATACAGGAAATGCCCCCTCCTCAAATAGAAAAGGAAGTTCAAAGCTTTTTGGGGTGATTTAATTACATTGCATGATTCATTGCTAACCTGACTGTAACTTGTGAGCCGATATTCAAGCTTTTAAAGAAGAACTTCACAAGGAAGTAGGATAAAGATTGCCAGCATGCATTTGATAGAATCAAGGATTATTTGCTAAATCCCCCAATTTAGTTCTTCTTGCACCAGGACAACCTTTAATTTTGTATTTGACAATACGACCAAACTCCCTGGGAGCCACGCTGGGCCAACACGATGCATCTAAGCTAAGAGAACAAGTGATATACCACTTGACCAAGAAGTTTAATGATTGTGAGTCACGTTACTAGATGATCGAGGGAACTTGTTGTGGTTTAGTCTGGGCTACAAGGAGGTTGAGGCCATACATGCTTTATTACACCGCTTGGTTAATTTCTAGAGTGGACCCACTCAAGTAAATCTTTGAAAGCCCGTAGGTAGCTGGAAGAGTCTTTAAGTGGCAGGTAATATTGTCCGAATATGATATAAGATACGTCACTTAAAAATCCATCAAGGATGGTACGATAGCTGATTATTTAGCAGAAAACCCCATAGATGAATGCCAGCCACTAGATTTCAAATTCTCAGATGAAGACATATGTGATACAAAGGATCTAATTGAGGAAAGCAAATCAAAGAAGTGGGAGATGTATTTTGATGGGGCTGCAAACATACATGGCAATGATGTAGGGGCAGTAATCATATCCCCAGACGAAAAGCAATTTTTGATTGCTATCAAGTTAGGGTTTGACTGCACTAATAACATGGCAAACTATGAAGGTTGTATTAATTGTCTCCAAGCTGCCATAGATCTTGGAATAAAAAACTTAAAAGTCTACGGTGACTCAACTCTCATAATTTATTAGATGACTGGTGAATGGCATATTAAAGGCCCAAAGTTGATCCCTTATCAAGAGTATTTGATAGAGTTGATCAAAAATTTTAAAGTAATCAATTTCCATCACATAGCCAAAGAAAAGAATCGCTTCGCTGATGCGTTAGCTACTTTAGTAGCTATGATCCAACTCGATTGTGGGGTCCAAGTTCTGCCAATACAGATTGAGACTAGAAGATTGCCAGCATTTTGCTTCAATATTGGAAGAGAGCACGATGAGCAATCTTGGTACCATAGTATTAAGATGTATATGAAACATGGTACTTACCCTCCAAATGCAACACACAATGAAAAGAAGACCATTCGGCGAATAGTCATGGGCTTTTTTATTAGTAATAATGTCCTGTATAAAAGGAGCTTTGATGGGACATTACTTCACTGTGTAGACATGAGGGAGGCGCGCAAGATTATGGTAGAGATCCATGAAGGCATATGTGGTACACATGCAAATATCCTCTTATTAACTAAATAAGCTCAAAGATCCAGTTACTACTGGATAATTATGGAGAAGGATTGTATCAATTATGTTGGAAAGTGTCTCCTCTGACTGTAATGCATAGTCTTATATCTCAATGGCCATTTTTCATGTGGGGAATTGATGTCATCAGGCAGATTAACCCAAGAAATTTGAATGGTCATCGTTTCATCCTTATTACTATTGACTATTTCACTAAGTGGGTGGAAGCCAATTCCTTTATTAGTATTACTTCGAAGGCCTTCATCAAATTCTTAAAGGCCAATATCATCTGTAGATATGGCTTACTGGAGAGGATCATAATTGACAATGCACCAAACCTCAATGAGGCAATAGTTAAAGAATTAAACGATCAATTCAAGATCAAACATCACAATTTTGTACCATATAGGCCACAGATGAATGGTGCAATTGAGGCAGCCAATAAAACATTAAGAAGATCATTGGCAAAATGACAGTGACTTATAAGGACTGGCATGAAATGCTTCCATATGCATTACGCGGATACCGTACCATAATGCATACTTCAACTGGGGCAACCCCTTACTCTTTAGTTTATGGCATGGAGGCTGTCACTCCAATTAAAGTGGAAATACCATCCCTGAGAATTTTGGCTAAATTAGATCTAGATGAAAGTGAATTAATACGCTCTGAGTTTAAATAATTAAATATGATTGAAGAAAAGAGACTCACATCAATATGACATGGGCAGTTATATCAGTTACGAGTGGCAAGGGCCTGTAATAAGAAAATACAACCCTATGGGTTTAAAGTAGAAAACCTAGTCCTCAAGAAGATCCTACCAAATCAAGATGATAGAGGTAAATGGGCTCTAAATTATGAAGGCCTATATATTGTTAAGCAAGCTTTCTCTAGAGGGGCATTAATTTTGACAAACATGAATGGCCAAGATTTACCAAGACCAATAAATTCATATGCTATAAAGAAATACTATGTAAAAAAAATAATATAGCTCGCTAAGTTGAAAACCTGAAAGGGCGGCTTAGGCAAAAGTTAGAGCAAAACAAGAAAAAAAAGAGCTCGCTAAGTTGAAAACCCAAAAGGGTAACTTAGGCAAAAATTAGAGCAAAAGAAAAAAAATAAAGAAAGCTTGCTAAGTTGAAAACCCAAAAGGGTGGCTTAGGCAAAAATTAGAGCAAAAAAGAAAAAAAAGGCTTGCTAAGTTGAAAGCCTGAAAGGGTGGCTTAAGCAAAAGTTAGAGCAAAAAAAAGATAAAAAAAGAAAAAAAGAAGATCGCTAAGTTGAAAACCTGAAAGGATGTCTTAGGCAAAAATTAGAGCAAAAGAAAAAAATAAAGAAAGCTTGCTAAGTTGAAAACCCAAAAGGGTGGCTTAGGCAAAAATTAGAGCAAAAAAGAAAAAAAAGGCTTGCTAAGTTGAAAGCCTGAAAGGGTGGCTTAAGCAAAAGTTAGAGCAAAAAAAAGATAAAAAGAAGATCGCTAAGTTGAAAACCCGAAAGGATGTCTTAGGCAAAAATTAGAGCACAAACTTAGGAGCATGTTGAGTCAAAAACACGAAAGGGTGGGTTAAACAAATATCAAAGAAGGTTATCAGTCCTAGTCCCATGACTCTCTTTCCTTTGTTTATTTGGAAGACTCCATAATCACTTGTCAAAAAGTGCATATCTCTAGCAATTAAGCAAGGTACCATCTGTTGGAAATTGTGCCCTAAGGGCCAATCATTGTACTTTGAACATTATTAATTTAATGAAATATCTCCATTCTGTTATCATATTATTTGCATGTTAACTGTGATAATTGTATCCTTGGATAATTCATAAAGATTGTCTCGTAATGTCTCTAGTCGGTCATATATGTGGGAGCAGAGATAAAACAAGACTAGTATGACTTTGATATGATATGGAGAAATGAATCAAAGTCTTAGGCACTTGTAAGAGTACAAGGTGCTGGACCGACCCACTATGAGAAAGTTACATGGATCAAGTCATAAGCTTTTCTCATGTACAACCACATCACAATGCCCTTTGACCTGAGACCATCATGGATTCCTACATGAGAGTTGCTAAGCTTTGAACTAGTCAAAAGTCACTTTTGACCGAGTGATGATAAAGGCTACAATCAGGCTTGGTGGTTTTTCATGCAGAGGAATATGAATGATCAAGATAGAATTTATCTCTAGTAGAGAGATATTGTTGGGCCCCTCGATGAGTGAGTCTGAGAAATGTATGGTCATACTACGATGAAAAGGAGTTTCCATTTTTATTGTCAGACTACTCAGAAATCGAGAAAGTAATGGTCAAGAACAAGAGGATGACATTATCCATACCTTATCCTTGACCAATATATCGTGTGACAAAAGGGACGTGACATGGTTGTATGACAAGTTGCATCGTGTTAACGATCCTATTATGAATTGGGTTATCGTAATGTCTTGCTAGAGGCTGCTTGCGACTTATGAGTTAGTACAATTATTGGCCCATTGCCAACTTCTTATGGGTCTACAGGATCGCAGACAAGAATGGCCCAACACGAGATAATATTTAATTTAGGGTGGACGAATCTTATATATATATATAATATAAAATTCGCTAATAATATTATATATATATATATATATATATGTATTATCGAAATAAATATTATATGTGTGTGTGTATTATATGATATTATTATATTTTGTTAGTTTTAAATTTAATTTATTAAGATAAATTAAATTTAATAACTAACATGATAGAGATATAGTATTTCAGATTTAATTTATGAAGATAATTTAAATCTAATGGCTCTTTATTTGAATTAAATAAATAGGTTAAATTAAAATTGTTGGACAGATTTAATTTAAACTGAATTTATTTAATTAGTTCATCAAGATAATTAATTGTTAATTAATTTTGAAATTAATAAAGATTAATTTTGAAATTCGAATATAGCCCTCATAGGTTATAAACTTGATAGAGTAGATATACTCATACATGCATGAGAATTGTGAGCTGCATGGGAAACCCTATGAGACATTTGAGGCGCTAGCATGTAGTCTTTGTTGGAGAGCATTCGTGTAGATACCGGTAGAAGGAGAGGACCTAAGGTGTTGGCTCCTAGAGATCAAAAACCTGAATTGAACAAGGTACGAATCCTTCTAACTCGATTTAAACACAGTTGATGGATCCTCGATTAGGATCAGTAAAAAAAATTTAAAATTCTTTCGTTGTGTCTGCCGATCCTAACACTATCAGGGGGACTACACTGAACTGAAAGCAAAGGGCCTCCTAATAGCATCATATCTACACCAATATGTGCTCATCATTATGCATCCACTTGAATATTGGAAGATCATTTCCTTTAAATGAATCTTCGTCCTTAATATATCTTTCCCTTCCATTAAATCGCATGTCAAACTTTGTGTTATGATTTTATAAGGGTAACTTTTTTTTAATGAAAGCTCACCTTTTAGATCGGTTTTTGATAAAAGCCGGTCTTAAAAGGGTGAAAAAGATATTTTTTAATTTTTTACATTTAAGACCGGTTTTAATAAAAACCGGTCTTAAATGTTTCAAATTTTTAATTTTTAATTTATTTTGATATTTTTAGACTAGTTTTATTTATAACCAGTCTAAATAATTTTTTTAAGATTGGTTTTTTGTAGAACCGGTCTTAGAAGTTTTATATAATTACGAAACTGCCACCGGTCAAATTTTTTAGACCTTGTCCACCATAACAGGTCTAAATGTGACGGACTAAAAAGGGAATTTTATACTAGTGTACTATTGCAAGCAAGAGAGAGAGAGAGAGAGAGAGAGAGGACAGACAACATATATGTGGCATAGAGACCCTGATTAAATATTATAAATTGTTTCCTTTAGATTATAATTATGATATTATTTTTGCTGGAAAAAAAATATGAAAATTTTAATTGAAGAGGAAGACTTGGTAAATTTATACACAAATTACTTAGAAATTTGGCATATATAGAGTACTCTGACTTAGGTTCTTATCATCTAAATTTTCAACGAAGGACTTTTCCACAATTTTCTCTAAAATTTAAATATTTTAGTAGTTTCTAAATAATAAATTAACTATTTTATTTTTACTGATTTTAGTTTTAATATTTCTCTCAAATTATTACAATGTCTAATTATAATATATATGTAATATTTAATAAGATTCACATCATTTTAAGTCATTTTCCATATAAAGTTTGTAATACCCCGAATTCTGAGACTTGAGGCTAGAGAATAAGCCTGAGATTAGTGGACTGCTAAGCCCTGGTTTAGCAGGATCCCAAATTGTGATTAAGAGATAATGACTCCAAAAGTGGATGTGGTTAGTGATAAATAACCCTTTTGGAGAATCCGATGTGATTTGAGATTCGAATGTGATTCGTATGTGTTGAGATTTCTACCCAAACCCTGTATTTAAGTTCAATGATGGATTAACCTCTAAATTGACTTAAAATAGAGGGGAGGGTGCATTGTGAAAGAAAATGAATGAGAAAATATATTTGATGGTGATTCAAGAGGAATTTCCATAATCAGGGGCAAAATGGTAAAGTTACTGACCAATTGGTCAGTTACCGAAGAGGAAACTCATTGGTAACTTCAAGATCAATAGTTAGGATTGATTTGTGCAAGAGATTAAGGGGTGGAATCACATGTGTGTGAGCTTATGTGAGCTCATGTGAGATTTGTCAAGATGGTGACACTTGGCAATTTGTGAGCCCTTGGATGAGGTCAAAGTGTCAAACCTCATTTTCCCTCTCTCCTCTCTTTATTTGGTCGGTTTTGGCTCCTAAAAACTGAACACTCTCTTCATCATCTTCATCTTTATCTCTCTCTCTCTCTCTCTTGTTCTACATTTTCGCCAAGCACAAGGGGAGGAAAGAGAAAAGAATAAGGTGAGATTTGGCTTGTTTCTTGTCCTCTAATGCTCTAATCACCTTCTATAAAGTTGTTCATAGTGATGAGGGCTTCATCTCTATGGTTTTAGATTTGTGAGAGGAGGTGTTTTGTTTCTTGAGCAAAAGTGGAAAGATGAAGAATCAAGGAATTGGTTTGGGAAAGAGGAAGAGGTGAGTATTTGAAGCCTTTTGAACTAAGTTTTGTGATTTGTGGATGAGCTTTATGAATTTTGAATTTTGCCCTGATTTTGTGTGATTTTTGAATTGGATGATTTGAATGGTGAATTGTGGTTAAATTGATGCCATAGTGTGTTTTGGTGTCATTGGAATTGGTTTGAGAACTTGGAATGAAAAGAATGGCAATGTGTGTTGTGTTGTGGTTGTGTGTTGACATGTTGTGAATCTTGTGGAAACATGTCAATGTAATGTGAATTTGATTGATTTGGTGTTTTCAATGGATTCCTTGTGCAAATTTATGTGGAAATGGTATTTGGTGTGAATTTGGGAACCATTGGAATCATTGGTGCAAAACTGGAAATTCTGTCCAGTGTGAATTCTGTTTGAGCAGTCTATTCGTGTGAACTTTTTGATTGGGCAAATGGTGTCTCAAAATTATGAAACTTTCCCTTCTTAAATTTTACATCCCAAGCTTCAAAATGGACATATATTATGTGCCATTTCGTTTTGGAAACTGGGAGATATGACTATTCAAAGTGTGAGGTCGAAAATGAACACTGTTTTGGGACAGTTTTGAGTTTTGGGGAATTCTGTATTTGTGTGGTGATTTCTAGTAATGGCCAATATTTTTCCTATGTAGAGGACTTGAATAGATTTCATTTGGCTTTGGTATCACCTCATTTCGATTTTTGTGGAATTAGTTATGATTTTTGGAAGTTCAGCCAAGAAACAGAATTTTCTTGGCCGCGGCCAGCGGATTCTGGGCCGCGGCCCAAATGTTTCTGGGCAGATTTTTGCCGCGGCCAGTGGATTTGTGGGCCGCGGCCAACCCCCAAAAATCAGCATTTTGGACTTTTAAAAGGTGATCTGTGGTCAAGTGTTTCCCAAGCCTTTAGGCATATGTTTAGGCTTTGATTAGCCACCTAAAGGTCGTGAATGATAACCAACTTAAGTGTTTGAGAGTTAAGGAATTGGAAAAGGGATTAACCCTATGTCCTTGTTTGGTTATAGGATTTGGTGTTCGCCCTGATCGTGAGCAGCCGGAGCTGGAGCTTACGTGGAAAGAGGGTAGGGAACATATCTCTTCTGCTTGTATTTGATATATGTGTTAGTGTGTTATTGCATGTCTTAGCTTTGCATAATTGTGTGTAATTTGAAGCTATGTTTCAATTTATGCTATGGCCATAGGTATATTGTTCGAAACATTGAGCTTGCAAATTGTCATTGTGTTATCATGAGTTGTGAGATACAAGCATGTCATGCATTAAACATTTATCGTACGTGCATATTGATATTGTTATCCTACTGAGATTCTCTCGAATCTCACCCTCCCCTATCAACATTGTAGACAGGGAAGGAAGAGTGAGGATGGTGCAGGCATTCAAGGACGGTGAAGACTCCTTAGAGTATTTGAGTTTGGTAGTTGGTTATCATAGATGTTGGGATAATTATATATGATATGGATGTATATTTGAGTATGTATTCGGATATGTATTTGAGATGTGTATTTGAGAAGACTTTGTGTAATCCCCATATGAGGGCTTGTAGGGGCGAATATGCCTTGTAAGGCTTTGAGTTAATAAATGGAACCCGGGAGTTGCCGGGATGATATTGTTGTATACTCTGATATTTGTATAAATGTGATATTCCGCGTGATGTAATTGTATTTGAAATTGAATATGAGACCTGGTAAATTAGATTTTGAAAGTTATCTGTGAAAACCCTATCGTGAAGATGGGATTTTAAATAAGTTTTGTTTCTTATTGGTCTCTATTTCATTTTAATCGTGTATTTCAGATATAATTACTGCAGGGGGGTTACATTTTGGTATCAGAGCCGTAGTTCCTGGCAAGTAAAGGATTTGCTAGGATAATGGCAGTAGTTGCTGCCTTAAGTCATAGAGAATGGCTTTGTTTGTTGTGGTATACACATTATGGTCCCTGTTGTTTGTGGATATATGAGTTTAAGGGATGTGTGTATACATTATCTGTGATGTGGATGTGGTGAATCAGTGTGTTTCACTTGAGAATCTGAGGTGTAAACTCAGAGGTGGAAGAAAATGATTTCCCAGGAATGTGATATTGAGCTTCTAGGTGTTATGTCTAACCTAGATGTTGGGTAAGTAACCCAAGGTGGTATGATGTTACATGTAGTGATATCATATTGAGCTTATGTGTGTAAAGGCCTTAAGACCCAGGGAACCGGTGTGCCTTAGGCTGGCAGAGATATCTGGATTTGTATAGGAGTTGTGATGCTCCGTGGAAATGATGGAAGTGATTTCCCGGTTCAACTAAGGTTATGGTTTGGATATATGAGTTGTGATCCAAGGATCAGACTCCATAGCTGGGCTGATTCTTAGGAATTCGAAATGACCTGAGGATGGTTTTGATAGAACCATGAATAGTTAAGAGATATGGTCTCAAGGTTGAGACAAAGAATGGGATGTGTAAATGGCTTCTGAGTTCTCGTTACAATGATACCTTCATTTTGAGACAACTAACTGGAAAGAGCTATCTACGAAGGATTCAAATTGGAAAGGGCTACCTGCGGAGAGTTCTGATAGGAAAGGGCTATTTATGTGGAAATCTGATCGCAAAGGGCTACCTACGGAGAGTATTGTACCGTAGTGTAGAGCCACCGTGACAACAACCCTAGCGTGCAGCCACCTTGACGACGAACCGTGGAGTACAGTCGCCGTGATGTTGAATCATAGATTAGCACTACGGCAGTGTTGGCTCTCAATGATGGTATATTGCAACGAATCCCACAGTGAATGGTTATTCTGGAGATAAGAAGTCATATGGCTCTAAATGATTCAAGTGGAATCGGGCTAAGGTCTGGCACAGATGAATATATGTTGTGGATGTTGTCAGTTGTAGTAGGAGATTCCTATGGGACTCCTGTTAAATCAACTTGACATTGTCAAAGCACAGATGAGTTGAAAGACCTCAGAGTGTACAGTGGAAGCGGGTGAATGTGATGTTTGAGAATTGTGTTGAGCAAAAGCTCGAATTTGCAGAAAGTGTAATGTGTTAGTGATGGCTTCGGGAAGTAAAACTTCAAAGTCTAGATTATTTTGTGAGAAGGGGTCTTGAAGGATCCCAATACGTGAAAAGAATTCGCAATGTTGAAGGTGAAGTTGTTAATATGCCTGGTTCCAGCTTGTTACGATTGTGTACTGTGAGTCCATCTCCCCAGTTGGGCCGGATCGGTTTGGTCTGGTGGGCTGCGCCTGGTAAGCATAGGCTCAGGATGTGACTGATATTTGTGAGTCTTTTGTAAGAGGCAAGCTTCACCCAAGAGGGGGGTGAATTGAGTGATGTTATAAATTTTTTCGTTTGAGATGGTGATATGTAAATATAGCGGATAGAGTAGAGTAGAGAAGATTTGAACACAGAGAGTTATACTGGTTCGGCCTAACAACAATGCCTACGTCCAGTCCTCAGAGATCAAGACCTACTGAGCTTTTCACAATATCTCCAAGATTCAATGGGCTCTCAGGACGCCACAAGACAACAATCGTCCTTGAATGGACTACGAGCAGAAATATTCTCTCAACAAGAAACTTCTCTCCCCCTTACGACAAGTCTTATGTGCAGAGAAACAACCTATGACTCTTCTCACTTGCTTATGTATACAAGACTTATGAGCAGCAACGTTTTCTTCCGCTTACACCACTGTAAGTCTTATGAACAACAACGTTCTCTCCTGCTTGTATCTTATAAGGCTTATGAGTGAAAGATACTACAAGGAATTCTCTCAACTGCTTCTCTCGTAAGGAATAACTACCCTCTCAAGATCCCAATACCTTGAGATTACACAAACATAGAATTTTGAGTTTGTATGAAGTCTCTCTTACAGAGTAAATGAATAAACACTGAAGATCAAAAGTGTATACAGAGAAAACAGATGAATAACAGAGAATTGATATGAGCTTTTGAATTCTTGCGCTATGTGTACACATTTCTCCGTGAGTCTCTGTATATATATAGTTGCTCCATCTTTTGCCCGTTTGGAATTTCTTCAGTTGTGGAGCGGGACATTTGAAAATATTGACAGACATGCGCATGTTGAATAATCTGAGTGTGGTTGGTGACAGCGTGTATATAATCATATTGTCTGCCGTTATTTGACTTTTCCTCATGTGGTCCACTTCCAACGTTTATATTCCTGTATTATACTTTTAAAATAATCAAAACAATGTTAAACAATGATAAAGAGTAATGATGATATGAATAAACAATAATAAACTATATTCGGAATGAACGTTGTGATACTTAGCATTTTCGGTGGTCAAACAGGGCATCACTCGAGCATGAAAGTCTCACTTCGAGTGATCTCCTATTTTCCTTCATATACCTCTGTTATCGGGTTGTGCTTCCACGGAAAATCAGAGAGAAAAGATCTTCACTCGCGGGTGAAGAGAGGCCTCACTCGAGCACAAAATCTCTGCTCGAGTGATCTTTGCACTTTACACTGGGAGTGTCTTCTCGGGTCATCACTCGCATTCCATTTTGACAAGAGTGAGAATTTGCACTCGCGAGTGATATGGACCCTCACTCGAGCATACTTACCTCTGCTCGAGTGAGAAGCATATTCTCAAGGAATATGCTCTCTAAACCATCACTCGCATCAGAATTCCAGAGGGATAGAATTTTCACTCGCGAGTGATTTTGGTCCTCACTCGAGCACACTTACCTCTGCTCGAGTGAGAAGCATATTCTCAAGGAATATGCTCTTTTGAACAAGCACTCGCAACTGATCTTGAGAGGGATGGACATATTACTCGCAAGCATATCTGAACTTCAAGACTCTCGGCCAAGTACTCGCAGTGCCTTGCTCGAGTGGAGAAGAAAGCATGCCTTTGCTTGCTCTCGGCCAAGCACTCGCATGCCCTTGCTCGAGTGAATATAGGAAGCATACCATTACTTGCTCTCGGCCAAGCACTCGCATACCCTTGCTCGAGTGAATATAGGAAGCATACCATTACTTGCTCTCGGCCAAGCACTCGCATACCCTCACTCGCATCCGTGCTCGAGTGAGAATGACTTCTCTGCTCGAGTGCATACTTTGTGCTTCGAGTGATCCATTGATTACAAAGGGAGAATGCTTCTCGGGTACTCACTTCCTGGCTTTCTCTCACACCTGCTCGAGTACAGAAGTGATTTGTGCTCGAGTGCAGATTTCATGCTCGAGCACTCAAGTGCAATTTCACAGCAGATATCAGCAAACATCAAATATGCATTTGGTAACTTTAAAACTTTTCTTAACCTTCTAAAAACATGTTTTGCACATAATTGAATTATTGTTATCATCAAAACTTGGGATCTAACATTCTCCCCCTTTTTGATGATGACAAAACTCTTTGTGATGAAGGTTTAAAAGAAATTGAATGAAATTGAAAAATTTTGAAATTTCTTCAAAGTTTCCAAAATGCATATCAAGTTGAAGTTCCAAATTCAAGTTTTCCTGCAATGTTTCCTTTGGACACTTAACAGCCAAGATAAGTATAGTGTGAGGTATATAACTTAACAAGAATTTAATAACTTGAAACATTGAAATTTTGAAAACTTGAACCATGTCATTAATTGTAACAAACTTGAACAACACATAATACCAGAATATAACTTCAAAATAGTAACATGACATACTTCTCAAAATCCTACCCATTACAGAAAATCTACCCAAACACCCATATACACCCTTCAGAAGCTCAGAAAACATCACACACCCTTCTCCCCCGTTTTGTCAACATCAGAAGGGGGGCTGTGGAGGTGGAACAAAGGGTACCATGGCAGTGAGAGGGTCAATAGGCGGATCAGAAGGAGATGTTGGCTGTGGTAAAGGCGACCGATCAAAGGTAACATCGACATTAGACTCTAGATCAGTGAAAAGTACATGAGTCTGTGGATGAGTTGGTGAGGTATGAGTGCTCTCTGGAGGCACCCCGGAAGACGAGGAGGGAAAATGTGAGTGCAGGAAAGTCTCCATCTTGGTGATCCTCTGTGACATCTCATCTTGTGTTTTGAACATTAGTTCAAAGTTAAGATTGGCCTGGTCTACCAATTTAATGACTTGTGTTTCCATCTTCTTCACAAGCTTCTCATATTCATCTACCAACTCCTTCTTCAAACTTGATACAGCTTGATTAATTACCTCAGTCAGATGATTAGACAAAGAGGCATTGAGAAAGGAAGGAGGAGGAATAGGCCCTTGTGCAGATGATTGTGCCTCATCTCCTCTGGATGGAGTGGCTTCCCTCTTTGATGTGGCTTTGGTCCGACTCACCGGAAGATTGATACCCATGTGAGTTAATTGAGTCTTACCAAACCGTGAGATTAGGACCCTTTCTTTTCCTTCCAAATACCAAATTTTGTTTTTCATCAAGATGAAGGAAACAAGTTGAGGGTAAGGAATGGTTGCAGATTTTGTTGAAGAGAATCTAAACCTTCTCATTTCATTAAAAATGATCTCCCCTACATTCCTTTGTTGTTTAGCAACCAAAGAAGCCAAGAGATAATAATCTTTTTGAGCAAAGTGGGTAAAGTTCCTGGATTTATTGACTATGCTCCGAGAATAAATGTAATGAAGGATTCTGTGATTATCAGGCATCTCAATAGGCTTGAAAATAAGGGGGCCAATTGGGTCTTTAGGTCTTAAAATTTTAAAGGTTTCATTGGCAGAGAAAAAGGGTGGATCAGTAAGAGGTGCCACATAACCAAGTAAATCATTTATGATTTTGGCAGAGATCATAATGAATTTCCCTCTAATGGTTGTAGATACAGCTTCTTCAATCAAATCACCGGATCTAAACATGATATTATGAATTTTCATGTTGGAATAAAATGTCTTTACAACAGTGGGGGAATATGGCATATGAATGTTTAGCCAGGGAGCATAGTACTGAAGGTAAGGATACAAGTCCAAATGACAATTCTTTTTCAGATAATCCAAATCAACATACACTACTGGACAGAAATGCCTATGTTTGAATTCATCATCATATACCTGCTGAGATACTGCCTTAAGTTCTGTCACATTGAATCCCTCAGGAGGGCTAGTGAGTTGGTCATCCACTGGTGCTTGGGAGGCCGAAGGTGCTCTAGAGGCAGAAACACTGGGTTGCTTAACTTTATGTGAACTTGAAGCACCAACCTGAGATGCAATCTTCCCAACTATCTTGTCCAATTTGGATTTTTCTATTGCTTCTCTGAGTTGTCTCCCCAATGTATCATCAGAGGAAGAGGATGATTGGGGTTGCTCTGAATCCTTCTTCTTCCCTTTTCCTTGCACCTCTTTGGATTGAGACCGGGTGATTATAGGTTCCTTGAATGCCACACCCTTTGGTTTCTTTTGAGGAGGCTGATCTTTCTTTGAAACTCGAGGTTTTGGGTGAGGTTTCTTAGCCGGAGTCCTCTTCTTGGTCTTGGGTTTAGGAGGAGGTGACGGTGAAGATGAAATTTTAGGAGATAGAGGTGTTGGTTCTGGGGTACCCGATTTACTGCCAGCAGACTGAGTAGGAGATGGAGAATGGGATCTTTGAGGAATAGAAGGTGTTTTGGTTCTTGCCATTGGAGAATCAAGAAAGAAAATTAAGAACGCACAACTTTCGAATGTTAAGAGAAAAGAGAAATTAGGGTTTGAATGAGAAATGCAGAAGGTAAAAATCACCTTTTATGGAAGATTGAAGAGTTGTAACGGTGATTTAAAGCAGAAAGACGTGATTGAATGGTGAGAGAACGGTTGAAGGTGAAGAGTTGTGTCTTTCGAGTGAGAGAGCACTTCGAGTGAGAGAAGGAAGTGCGACGTTCTGAGCTCCCCAGTAACTGATATAAGTGACAGTGCTCGAGCATGAACCCTAGTACTCGAGTGATGTTCATACTGTGCTCGCGAGTGTTCTATCTGTGCTCGAGTGATTTTCTGGAAAAATAAAGAAGCAATTAAAACGTACCTGGATTGTGAATTTCTTGACATATTTTTGCATCTTTGTACTCAAATCCTCCAAGATCATTTGAGTAACATAATTTGGATAGCTTTTGCACAGAGATTCTTCTTTCTCACTCGAGCAGGCATTCCTCACCTCAAGCATGTTCATCCCATGCTCGAGTGAGAATTCCTCACTCGCGAGTGAGCTCAATTCTCACTGTGGTTTATGATGTATTCCCTTGATGTTTTTAACTCCTCTGTTAACCTCTGTTCTAACTAAAAGAGAACAGAGTATCATGAATAGTGCTGTGCTCGAGCAGAGCTTCTTGTGCTCGAGTGACACAGCTCCTCACTCGAGCAGTACCTCCTGTGCTTCGAGTGAGACTCCTGCAAGAACAAATTTTGGCCACTCCGATGCCAAAGTCAGTATGATTATCATCAAAACAAACATTTAATTAAACTTTTTAACAAGAAAACTTACAACTCATTGGGATTAACCATTCCCAATTCTCTTCGAATATAGAGAAATTGCTCTTTTGCAATCGGTTTCGTGAAAATATCCGCAAGTTGAAGATGAGTTGGTATGAATTCCACTTTGACATCTTTCTTTTGAACATGATCTCGAATGAAATGATGTCGAATGTCTGTATGCTTGGTTCTTGAATGTTGTACAGGATTCTTTGCCAAGCTTATCGTGCTAGTATTATCACAATAGATTGGGATTTCTTTTAAATAAATTCCCAAATCTTGAAGTTGTTGTTTTAACCATAGCACTTGAGAACAGCAGCTTGCTACAGCTATATATTCAGCTTCAGTCGAAGATAATGAAACTGTGTTCTGCTTCTTGCTGAACCATGACACTAGAGAACCTCCGAGAAATTGACATTGTCCACTAGTACTTTTTCTGTCAGTTTTATATCCACCGTGATCTGAATCTGAATATGCCATTAGATACTCGTTCCCTCTCTTTGGATACCAAAGTCCAAGCTCTGAAGTATCTCCTAGATATTTGAAAATTCTTTTTACTGTCTCTGCATGAGATACTTTAGGATTGGATTGATACCTTGCACACATTCCTACACTGAACTGAATATCTGGCCTGCTTGCTGTAAGATAGAGTAATGAACCAATCATTCCTCTATACTTTGTGATGTTGAAGCTTGGTCCCTTTGCATCAGCATCCAGCAATGTTGTAGAACTCATTGGAGTATCAGCTCCATTAGCATTATCTAGTCCATATTTCTTCAGCAACTCTTTCAAATACTTTGTCTGAGATATAAATATGCCATTCTTCTTTTGTTTGATCTGAAGTCCAAGGAAGAAGTTCAATTCTCCCATCATGGACATTTCAAATTCTCCCTGCATGATCTTAGAGAAATCTTGACACATAGATTCGTTAGTAGCACCAAAAATAATATTATCAACATAAATTTGAACTATTAGAATATCACTTTTGTTATGTTTGATGAATAGAGTTGTATCAACTTTACCTCTGACAAAACCTTGATCAAGAAGAAATTTGCTTAGTCTTTCATACCAAGCTCTGGGTGCTTGTTTCAAACCATATAAAGCTTTCTTAAGTTTGAAGACATAATCAGGTTTTGTTTCATCTTCAAAACCCGGAGGCTGTTCGACGTAAACTTCTTCCATAATATAACCATTTAGAAAAGCGCTTTTTACATCCATTTGATAAAGTTTAAAACTTTTGATGCAAGCAAAAGCTAAGAGTACTCGTATTGCTTCCAATCTTGCCACTGGAGCATATGTTTCCTCATAATCAATACCTTCTTCTTGATTATAGCCTTTGGCAACCAATCTTGCTTTATTTCTTACAATGATTGCTGATTCATCAAGTTTGTTTTTGAAAACCCATTTGGTCCCTATAACCGTATGGTCTTTAGGTCGAGGAACCAAATCCCAAACTTGATTTCTTTGAAATTGATTTAGTTCTTCTTGCATAGCAATCACCCAATCATTGTCAGATAAAGTTTCTTCTATATTAGAAGGCTCAATTTCAGAAATAAAAGCTGAAAAAGTTACCTCATTAAGGATTCTATTTCTGGTTTTGACACCTTCATGAATATCTCCTATAACTTGATCAATTGGATGATCTTTCATATGTCTCCATGCTTTAGGTTGAGCATGATCATCGACATCTTCTATATTTTGAAAATCATTTGTTTCAAAATCATCCTGATTTGAAATGGATTTGTTTTTCTTGATTGAATCCATTTCTTCTTCATCATTAAGTTTTGTCTGAGATTCAATTTCATCAAACACAACATGAATAGATTCTTCAATAGTACATGTTCTTTTATTGAAAACTCTATAAGCTTTACTTCTATTAGAATATCCTAGAAAAATACCTTCATCAGACTTAGAATCAAATTTACCTAAATTTTCCTTACCATTGTTATGAATGAAGCACTTACACCCAAAGATATGAAGATGAGCAATGTTTGGCTTCCTTCCTTTGTAAAGTTCATATGGTGTCTTTCCAAGAGATTTGCGAATATATGCTCTGTTTGAGATATAGCATGCAGTACTCATTGCATCTGCCCAGAACACTTGTGACATTTCTTTTTCATTAAGTAAGGCTCTTGCCATTTCTGTAAGCACTCTGTTCTTCCTTTCCACTACTCCATTTTGTTGAGGTGTTCTTGGAGCTGACAAGTTGTGATCTATCCCCTCGTTGTTGCAGTAATCTTCAAACAATTGATTATCAAATTCTCCTCCATGATCTGTTCTAATAGAAACAATAGAAACACCTTTCTCATTTTGAACCTTTTTGGCAAACATAATAAATTCAGCAAAAGTTTCATCTTTTGAGCCAATGAATATGGTCCAAGCAAATCTAGTAAAATCATCTACAATTACTAACGTATATAAATTTCCTCCAAAACTTTTTACTCTTGCAGGTCCTACCAAATCCATATGAAGTAATTGTAAAGGTTTTGAAGTAGAAATTTCATATTTTGTTTTAAAAGAAGATTTAGTTTGTTTGCCTTTTTGACATGCTTCACAAATCATGTTATCTTTGAATTTTAGCTTAGGAAGGCCAACAACTAAATTTTTTCTGATCAATTTGTCAAGTTGATTCATATTGACATGAGCCAAACGCTTATGCCATAACCAACTTTCCTCTGATCGACTCAGAAAACAATTTTCAGAAGAATTTGAATTAAAATCAATTGTATAACAATTATCGTCCCTTTGAGCTCGGATTTTTGCCTTGATAGTTTCTTTGTTTAGAGGTAGATCTTTCTTACTGACTATCAAGCATTCTTTTGAGTCGAAAATCACCCAGTTATCTTTGTCAGTGCTTTGGCTCACGCTTAAGAGATTGTGGCATAATCCTTCAACATAATATACTCCGTTGATTTGAAAGCCATCTGTTCTTCCCACTTCACCAATTCCAGCAATACGACCGGATTGCTTTCCTCCAAAAGTCACCTTTCCTCCTTCTCTAGGTTCAAACATGGTGAACTTATTTTTGTCACCAGTCATGTGTCTCGAACATCCACTATCGATATACCATTTGTTCGCTCGAGATGCCTTGAGACATACCTAGAATAAGATGATCAAGTTTTAGGTACCCACGCTTTCTTGGGTCCTTTGTGGTTAGTATTTGGAATATGTGTCCCTTTCGGAACCCATTTATATGTTCCAACAACCTTTCCCTTTTTGAAGTAACATGATGAAGTATAATGTCCTTTCCTATTACAAAAATTGCATGACACAAATGGATTTGATGTATGCACAGAATTCCTAAAATATTTAAGATAGTCTCTACTACTCTTCTTATTCTTATTATGCATAGCATTATATCCAATTCCAGATTTATCAAAGGAAACTTTCTGAGAATTTAAGATAACCTTGAGAGTTTCACTTCCTTTAGTAAATTTTTCAACAATCTTTGTTAAGTCTTCTATTTTCTTATCTTTCTCTTTACACATTTCATGTGATGATATGACATTACTTTCTAATTCTTTTACTTTCTTCTTATAACTAACCATTTCTTTAGCAACTTTAATGAACTCAGTATGCAATGCATTATATTCAGATAATAATTCATTATAAGAGGGTTCGGAGTCACTTACCTCAGAGTCTGATTCTTCTTCCTTAGCTACCAAGCATAGATTGGCTACTTCGTCGTTGTCATTTTCTTCGTCTGACGAACTATCACCCCAAATAGATGATATATATGCTTTCTTTTTCTGCTTCCTTTTGTCTTTATTTCTGAAGCATTCAGATTTGATGTGTCCTGGTTTCCCACATTCATAGCACACTATTTGTTGTTCTTTGTTTTCTTTCTTGCTTGGTCCACCTTGATAGTTCTTGAAATTCCTTTGTCCTCTTCTGTAAAATTTCTTGAACTTTCTCACTATCATTCCCATTTCATCATCACTAGGAACATCTTCATTTTCGGAAGTTTCTTCTTGTTCTTTGATAGCTTTAAGTGCAACTCCCTTTTTCTTTTTATCATCGAATTCTTCAAGTTCCTTTTTGAATCTCAACTTACCTTCATATTCAGAAAGACTTCCAAAGAGAGCAGCTACGGATCTCATAGACTCTCCTTTGGCTTCTTCGATGGCTGTCACCTTAGCTTCCCACTCTTTTGTAAGAATACTAAGAATCTTTCTTACCTGGGAATTTTGATCAAACGACTTTCCAAGAGCAGATAATTGATTAACAAGATGAGTATACCTTAGTTCAAATTCTGATATACTTTCTCCAGATTTCATACGAAATAAATCATATTCTGTAATTAAAGTATTGATTCTATTCTCTTTAATTCCAGATGTACCTTCGTGAGCAATTTCAAGAGCATCCCACATATCTTTGGCAGTAGGTAAAGTACATATACGAAAATATTCTTTTTGACTAAGAGCACTCTGTATCATTAAAATGGCTTTGCTATTTAATGTTACTAACCTCTTGTCATTCTCGTCAAACTCATCTGGGCTCTTTTTAACAGTTCTATCTTCGATTTTCTTCATTGGAACATAGTCACCATCTTGTATAACATTCCACAATCCATACTCGTTGGCCATCACGAACACTCTGAATTTGGCTTTCCAGAACGAAAAATGTTCTCCAGCAAAACCAGGAGGTCTAGTGATTGAGGCTCCATCAGGAAGGATATTTTCACCCATTGTTGCCATTTGACGGATCCTTCTCAAGCTGTTAGGCTCTTCGGAGAAGACAAGGCTCTGATACCAAATGTAAGAGGCAAGCTTCACCCAAGAGGGGGGTGAATTGGGTGATGTTATAAATTTTTTCGTTTGAGATGGTGATATGTAAATATAGCGGATAGAGTAGAGTAGAGAAGATTTGAACACAGAGAGTTATACTGGTTCGGCCTAACAACAATGCCTACGTCCAGTCCTCAGAGATCAAGACCTACTGAGCTTTTCACAATATCTCCAAGATTCAATGGGCTCTCAGGACGCCACAAGACAACAATCGTCCTTGAATGGACTACGAGCAGAAATATTCTCTCAACAAGAAACTTCTCTCCCCCTTACGACAAGTCTTATGTGCAGAGAAACAACCTATGACTCTTCTCACTTGCTTATGTATACAAGACTTATGAGCAGCAACGTTTTCTTCCGCTTACACCACTGTAAGTCTTATGAACAACAACGTTCTCTCCTACTTGTATCTTATAAGGCTTATGAGTGAAAGATACTACAAGGAATTCTCTCAACTGCTTCTCTCGTAAGGAATAACTACCCTCTCAAGATCCCAATACCTTGAGATTACACAAACATAGAATTTTGAGTTTGTATGAAGTCTCTCTTACAGAGTAAATGAATAAACACTGAAGATCAAAAGTGTATACAGAGAAAACAGATGAATAACAGAGAATTGATATGAGCTTTTGAATTCTTGCGCTATGTGTACACATTTCTCCGTGAGTCTCTGTATATATATAGTTGCTCCATCTTTTGCCCGTTTGGAATTTCTTCAGTTGTGGAGCGGGACATTTGAAAATATTGACAGACATGCGCATGTTGAATAATCTGAGTGTGGTTGGTGACAGCGTGTATATAATCATATTGTCTGCCGTTATTTGACTTTTCCTCATGTGGTCCACTTCCAACGTTTATATTCCTGTATTATACTTTTAAAATAATCAAAACAATGTTAAACAATGATAAAGAGTAATGATGATATGAATAAACAATAATAAACTATATTCGGAATGAACGTTGTGATACTTAGCATTTTCGGTGGTCAAACAGGGCATCACTCGAGCATGAAAGTCTCACTTCGAGTGATCTCCTATTTTCCTTCATATACCTCTGTTATCGGGTTGTGCTTCCACGGAAAATCAGAGAGAAAAGATCTTCACTCGCGGGTGAAGAGAGGCCTCACTCGAGCACAAAATCTCTGCTCGAGTGATCTTTGCACTTTACACTGGGAGTGTCTTCTCGGGTCATCACTCGCATTCCATTTTGACAAGAGTGAGAATTTGCACTCGCGAGTGATATGGACCCTCACTCGAGCATACTTACCTCTGCTCGAGTGAGAAGCATATTCTCAAGGAATATGCTCTCTAAACCATCACTCACATCAGAATTCTAGAGGGATAGAATTTTCACTCGCGAGTGATTTTGGTCCTCACTCGAGCACACTTACCTCTGCTCGAGTGAGAAGCATATTCTCAAGGAATATGCTCTTTTGAACAAGCACTCGCAACTGATCTTGAGAGGGATGGACATATTACTCGCAAGCATATCTGAACTTCAAGACTCTCGGCCAAGTACTCGCAGTGCCTTGCTCGAGTGGAGAAGAAAGCATGCCTTTGCTTGCTCTCGGCCAAGCACTCGCATGCCCTTGCTCGAGTGAATATAGGAAGCATACCATTACTTGCTCTCGGCCAAGCACTCGCATACCCTTGCTCGAGTGAATATAGGAAGCATACCATTACTTGCTCTCGGCCAAGCACTCGCATACCCTCACTCGCATCCGTGCTCGAGTGAGAATGACTTCTCTGCTCGAGTGCATACTTTGTGCTTCGAGTGATCCATTGATTACAAAGGGAGAATGCTTCTCGGGTACTCACTTCCTGGCTTTCTCTCACACCTGCTCGAGTACAGAAGTGATTTGTGCTCGAGTGCAGATTTCATGCTCGAGCACTCAAGTGCAATTTCACAGCAGATATCAGCAAACATCAAATATGCATTTGGTAACTTCAAAACTTTTCTTAACCTTCTAAAAACATGTTTTGCACATAATTGAATTATTGTTATCATCAAAACTTGGGATCTAACATCTTTCACCTGCGGCCTATTGGGTGATTCCGGTGGGAGGACCGTGCCTTTGAGGCGGTAGTTTACAGGGGACAGGCTATTTGTGAAGGTCGACGGGCCATTTGTGAAAGCCAGATAGCTATATGAGCTATAAAGCTATGTGTATGCACTGCCACGCCAATAGTCCCTGAGTAGCTAACAACGGTTGGGGTAAAGACTGTGTGTCTTCCCAGCAGAGAAAGGGGATAAGGGTAGAGTGTGATGTGGAAGCCGAAAGGCTATGTGTGAGCACTGCTACGCCAATAGTCCCTGAGTAGCTAACAACAGTTCGGGTAAAGACTGTGTATCTTCCCGGCGGAGAAAGGGGATGAGGGTAGGGTGTGATTGTGGATCTACTATTATGAGCCTGAATGGCTATGTGTGTGCACTGCCGCGTCAATAGTCCCTGAGTAGCTAACAATGGTTCGGGTAAAGACTGTGTGTCTTCCAGGCAGAGAAAGAGGATGAGAGTGGAGTGTGATTGTGAATCTATGACAATTGTCTAGTAGAGCAGAGCTAATTCAGCTGATGGCTAATTCGACTACATGATCGGGGGTTCTCTATTCTGAGGGCACTACCCCGACATGGCCAACCTGGCTAGCCACCACGTTGGTTGCACCGGTGTTGACCCCAGGCCGAAAGGCGGTGTGTAAAATTAGAATCTGCGATGTGTGTTGTTGTGAATGTGAACTGTGATATGAATGGCAGAAGGCAATTTGTATTTGTGAGACAGTGAGAAGTTGTCGTATTTGTGCAAGTGGCGGAAGCCGAGGCATTCTTGCAATGTGATATGTGTGCAAGTGGCGAAAGCTACGTATCATTGTGTATATAGCCGTGAGTGCTGTCGTTTTGTGAAAATCGTCACGCATTAATATGAATATGTCATGGACATTGTGTAATACCCAAAAGTCCCGGATGGGTGAGGGTAACGACGTGAAACTTGATACAGTAATGTGATATTGTGATTGAGGCCCAAAAGTGGCCCAAAAGTCCTGGATGGGTGAGGGTAATGCTGTGAAACTTGATACGGCAATGTGATTGTTGTGAATACCCAAAGAATCCCGGTCACCACTAGTGAAGTTACTGGTGAGAGTACGGGTGAGGGTAAGGTTGTGAATGCGAATACAGCGGATTTGTATGTATTCGGATATGTATTTGAGATGTGTATTTGAGAAGACTTTGTGTAATCCCCATATGAGAGCTTGTAGGGGCGAATATGCCTTGTAAGGCTTTGAGTTAACAAATGGAACCCGGGAGTTGTCGGGATGATATTGTTATATACTCTGATATTTGTATAAATGTGATATTCCGCGTGATGTAATTGTATTCGAAATTGAATATGAGACCAGGTAAATTAGATTTCGAAAGTTATCTGTGAAAACCCTATCGTGAAGATAGGATTTTAAATAAGTTTTGTTTCTTATTGGTCTCTATTTCATTTTAATCGCGTATTTCGGATATAATTACGGCAGGGGGTTATAAAGTTACTTTTCAAAATAACCATCCAAACAAGTTTTCAAAATTCAAATTGAGAAAAAAAACTACTTCTGTTACCACCAATCCAAATATAAATCACATTATACAATCTATGTTTTACCCTATCTTAAGTCTTTTTAAAGTCAAATTGACAAAAAATTACTTCTACCACTACCAATATAAACACTCACAAGGTTGTTAGAAGTGATTTTAATTGCACAACTTTTCTGTTCCCAATTATTTTTTGGGAAAATTAGAATGAAGGACCTAGGAGAAAAGATAAGTATGGGGAAGGACCATAAAAATTGTTATTATTTAAAAGGACCATAAGCAAAATACTAAAATGCCCCTAACAAAATCTTCTCCATTCTCTCTTACATTCTCTCCTACATTATATTTTTAAAACAAATACAAAATTTTAAGTTTCACTAAATTAAATATCAATTTTCATTTTTCACAACTTGCACATATATCTCTGGAAAAAAAATTACACATTCTTCAATTTTGTAAAAATTATAATTTTTTAAATCAACAAAAATTTTAATTAAAACTAGAATTATATTATTTTAATAAAACTCAAAGTCTTTTATAATTTAGCATTTATGCAAGAAAGTTTATATAATTTATTTTTGTTTCAGAAGAAATTTATGTCGGTTAAAAAATTCATTTAATGTTAATAAAATTAAAAAAATTTAATTAGTCTACTATATCCTAAACAATATGAAATAAGTCTAACTTTTATTTTTATAAAAATATCTTAATTGATAATAAGATTGATAATATAAATCGAGTAACTTGATGATATAAGAATCTATTATATCATGATAGGTGGTTTTAGTTTTAATTTTAATTTTTTTTTAATTATGAATACAAGAGATAATATAAGAGGTTTGATTAGGGACAATTTAGTGATTTTGAATTTATAATTGGATGTTCGATCCTTATAAGTAATTATAATTTTTATGGTTTTTTATAATAAATATTATTTTCCTTGAGTCCTTTATTTCAATATTCCTGTATTTTTTTGGGAGTAAAAGTCACCACTAAATTGTCATTCTATTGGAATTTAGGTGGTCCATCACCTAAAGGAAAAAAACAAATCAAGAGGGGAAGATTTTACGTGGCAACATTAATCTAAAAAAAATTCTTAGTACCCAGCACTCTTTTGCTAAAACTTCTAGGACAAAAATGCCCTTAAATCTCATATTAATTTTCTGTTCTATAATATCACAAGCAGTGATGAATGCAAAAGGAAAATACAAGAAGAAGAACCTGAAGATGAGGGCAAGCACAAAAATGGAAGCAAGAATGAGGTTCAATCAGGCAGCGGCTAAAAAAAGCCATTACAGCTCAGAGCTTCTGCAATATAGTTAACTAATTTTATTACTATCATATATATATAACATATATATAATAATTGAAAAAATACAGAGTTAATTAAGCACAAACCCAAAGAGAACAAGGAAGAAGAATATGCAAATAAAGAAGTTAATACGAGGAGCTTGAGACCTAAAAAAGAAGAAGACAATAAATAACAGTAATGTTAAAACTTTAAAACCCTAATGGTATAGAGAGAGAGTGTGTGTGTGTCACCCCGTCACGATCAAGGCCGAGATTAAGCATTTAAACATGTTTAATAATTGAATAAGAGATCCAGAATAATTAAAAATTTTTAAAACATCTTTACAAATAGATCTCCATTCATTTCATTCATAAATCAATAGGCCTGTTCGGTTTGTCACATGTAAAATATCTGAGTAAGCACAATTCCCGACGTTCACGCGGGATAACAAAATTAATCCAAAATATTATACAAGGCATCATTGCCCATCTCAGTATCCATACTGGGGATTACACAAAACTATAATTCTTTGATCTATTCAATATGTACATTTATCCAAAATGATAACCAATCCAGTATAAAACCAAAATATCTAACTAAGACTATCGCCGGTAGTCCTAATTGCCCTTATCCACTTACTTGTTCCTCGATCCACTTGCCCTGTCTAAAATTGTTGTTTGGAAAGAGTGAGGTTCAAAAGAATCGTAGTAGCAACAGTTTACGAATATGATGTATATATGCAAAGCAAGTAAACATATATCACAATGCAGTAACCAATATTTGAGGCCAGGCACACTGCTACGTCCTCTTCACTGTATATAAGGTCGGGCTTTCACCATGTCCCCTCACTGTATCTGTATTCAAGGTCGGGCTTTCACCACGTCCTATCAACTGTATCTGTATTCGAGATTGGGCTTATGCTACGTTCCCTTCACTGTATCTGTATTCGAGATCGGGCTTACGCCATGTTCCTTTCACTGTATTCAATGATTAATGCAAACAAGCAATGCAATATACATGATATAGGATAAAGTGTCACTACCTTTGTCTTTCCGTTCTTGAGCAGGGGCAAGTCTTCTTTGCTCCGGCAAATATCAAATCCTAAAGTCATGATTAAGGACGATGCGTTACCACTTTGTCCAATACTTAATATCTTCACAATACTTAAATTAGTTATCATTACTATCTCTTTAACACTCATATATGCCTCTAATAAAAGCCCTAAAGGGTTGGAAGAACTACCCCAGGGATCCCCTTTTGGAAGCACAAACACTGACATTTTTTATTGTTTTACTCGAGTGAAGATGACCTCACTCGAGTGATGGGGCACTTACACTCGAGTGAAGATGGCTTCACTTGAGTGGTGGTACAGTCTGTACTCGGGTACCAGAGAGTGGAGGATAGTGAGTGAGCACCCGAGAGCACAAGAACTTTTCAGAGATAGTGACACTCGAGCAACTGGACCTTACTCGAGTGATAGCCAAATGCTTCACTCGAGCATTAGAGAGTGAAGTCTAGGAAGCGAGAACCCAAGAGCAAACAGAAATTTCAAAGAAGAGAAGTACTCGAGAACTTGCCTTTGCACTCGAGTGAGACGGAATGTTAACGAGTGTTAAGACACACTCTTACACTTTTGTAGAAGTGAAATACCGAAACTGAAGGAAAAATGAAGAATCTCACTGAATCACTGGAGTGGAACTCAACCACATCTGAGTGATGTTCATCCCTCACTCGAGTGAGCCCCAGATCACTCGAGTGACCATATTAGAACCCAGAAAACGCAGACAAAATGACAGTTTTCTAGAATTTTTACCAAAGGTTACCAATGGACCTAAAACCTCAACCAAAGCCACTCCCTCATAAAAACACTCAAGGAATCCAATGGACATGTCAAAACCACCAAAATCCTATTCCATTATCATGCTTTGGTTTTGGGCTGCATTCAATACTAAATTTCTAACATTTCCAAACTCAATCATTCACTTTACAATTAATCCTAACTATCTATACACATTCCAAATATACCATTTCCATACCAATAATATGCCAAATGTCCAATGATAATCATTTTTAGAAAATGGCCAATAAATCCCAAAAATTCAAAGCTAATCCAAATAGCACAAAATTTAGATAGATAGGTTTCTTTAACTCACCTTAACAACTTTCTCAAAGGGACTTTTTGATTCTCCAACTTTCAAAATTCCTTGAGATCACAAATCAATACCAATGGACAAGCTATAACCATCAAAATGAAGCTCATTACTCAAGGAACAACTTTAATGAATGATGTTTGAGTAATAGAGATCATTTTCCCTTACCTTTTCAAGCTTTCTTCCTTCCCTTTTGTCTTCAATGGCTGACGAGAGAGAGAAGAGAGAGAATGAGAGGGATGAGATAAGGAAATGTGAAGAGATGAAGAAAGAATGATCACCCTGGCAATTTTGCTTACACCTTGGCCTACTATTTGAATCATAATAGCCACCACTTTGTTGGTGGAAATATATAGAAGAAGAAAACATGAAGAAGAAAGTGCTGCACATTTCAAGGTATAGATAGCACTTTCCTTTAGGCTTAATTCACCCCCACTTATTTCTATCTTTTAAGGTGTAATTTGGATTGATGATCAAATTTTTTGCAAGATACAATGAAAACCGTACCCTTGAGTATAGATTGCACTCCCAACACCCAAGCCAAGTCAAGAACGACTTTTATAAAGTCATAATCTGACTCTATCTTTATATGCACTCAAAGACAGAGGCAATGAGTTTCATGAACCAACATAACTTAAATAACCTTTTCTATGAAGAGTTACACCTTCATGGTATGTAGGGTTTTCTTAAAAAACTAACACAACCTTTCACCATGAACCTTTGGTTATAACCCTTCACATATGTCTTTAGGGATTAAAAAGACATGGCCCTGGTGACTTTTAGTGGTATAACTCCCTACATAACTCTTCACACAAATTCCTTAATTTATAAGGTTGTAACTTTACCAAAAATGCATCACTTCATTTTAAAATATTCCAACAATCCCCTTGTAATGACCTAATTTGAGATTAAGGGCTAATGATTTTGAGATTGATTGTGATTAGTGTAATTAAACACTTTTGGAGAAATATGATGTGAATTTGATATGAATGTACTTGGTGATAATTTATTAAGCATAGTGAAAATTAGTGGTAAAATGGTAAAATTGGAAGTTTACTGACCAATTGGTCAATTAATAATGAGGAAACTCATTAGTGATTGAGAATCAATAGTTGAGATTTATTGTGTATGGGTCAGAATCATATGCTTTGCATCTATGTGAATTCATGGAAGAGTAAGCAAGATTATGCCAAGTGGCTCAATGTGGACCATGGATTTGAGTCAACGTGTCAAAATCACTTTTCTCTCTCTTTTCTCTCTCAAATCGGTAGGTGGTGAGCATAGGGAAGGGAAGTGATCTTCTTCATCATTATCATCTCATCGCCTCTCTCTCCTCCTTCTCCATTTTTGACGACTTGAACCAAGGAAAGAGAAAGGGAAAGCTTGAATTTTGGGTAGGTAATCGTCCTCCTATGCTCAAATTCACTAATCTTGTTGATAGTGTCAAGAGCTTCATCTTGATGATTTCAGAATTTTGAAAGGTGGTAGTTTGAGTGTTGGAGCAGATTTAAAAGTTAGAGAATCAAGGTTTGGTTCTAGCAATTTGAAGAGGTAAGGATTTAGTGCTTTTTAGTATATTTATTGTGATTTTTGGTTGAGCTTGATGAATTTTGGAATTTACCTTGGTTTTTTGCCAATTTTTGAATGCATGAATTACATGGTGAATGATGTTGGAACTGGTTTGTTTTGAAGTTATTTGAGTGTTAGATATGGTTTTGAATTTTGAAGTGAGTTGAATGAAATTGGGTATAGTGTGTGTGTTAGAGACCCAAGAGTAAGATTGTGGTTAGAATGGGATTTTGTGTAATTTGAGGTTACCAATAGGTTCCTTATGAAATTTTAAGTGGGTATGAGTTTTGTGTTGAGTTTGGGAACCATTGGGATCAATTTTGGCCAATATGGGAATTTCTATCTTTTGCTGTAATCTGGAAATCTAATAAGCCTCACTCAAGTGAGGATGAGTCTCACTCAAGTGTTGTGCATATTTTTGCCCAAGTTCTTTCAGTTCTTGTTATACTTCCATGCCTAAAGCGCGAGTGCACTTCCTGATTCGTGAGTGGTACAGGCCATCACTCGAGTGAGCATGGGTTCACTCGAGTACAAGTGTAATGTTATGTTAAGAGTTGCTCTCGGCCAAGTACTCGCAGGCCATTTGTCAAGAGTGTGTTTTAATACTCGCAAGTATAGTCTTCTCACCCGAGTGCCAAGGGTTGTGCTCGAGTGAGCTTTTTCCTCTGAAGTTGTTTGTGCTCTAGGTCAAGCACTTTCTGTGTTTCACTTTCTGGAACTCGAGTGAATTTGGAGTCATCACCCACTACAAAAAAAAGGGATTTTGTAGCGGTGAAATTGTAGCGGTTATATTAAACCGCTACAAATTATAGTATTTGTAGCGGTTTTTACCTAAACCGCTACAAATTTGTAGCGGCAAGATTATTTGTAGCGGTTTCCTAACAAAAACCGCTACAAATTTGGCGCGAATTTCCCGCCAAAACCTGTAGCGGTTATTTTGTAGCGGTTAATGCACATAAACCGCTACAAAATACCAAAAGTCAGAATTTTGTAGCGGTTTTGGGCAAAAACCGCTACAGAATTTCAAGAGTCTCGAAAATTGTAGCGGTTTTGGGCAATAACCGCTACAGAATTTCAAACGTTGTGAAGCTTTGTAGCGGTTATTGTAGAACCGCTACAAATAATTAAATTTGTAGCGGTTACAATAGCGGTTATTTTAATAACCGCTACTAATATCTGGCCTATTTATTCCCCCACCTCCTTCATTTCTCCTTTTGCTCATTTTGTTTCCTGAGGTTTCTCTGAGTGGTTTCCTCGAGATTTGAGCGTTCAGACGTCTCTATAGGAGTTTTTGGTCAGTATTCCGCAGTATTCGCATTGAGATACATATATAACACGTATTTTTATTTATATTTGTATTTTTATTATATTTTTGCATAATAATGGACTAATTTTTTTTTTAATTTGTACAGCTGATATGGCTTCAGGACAGGATAAGGGGAAGGCCCCTCAGGTCCCCAGACCGACTTTACGGGGTGGCAGCAGCCGGGCAGGGGGCAGAGGGAGGGGGCAGCGCGCAGGCAGAGCTACCGCGGCATCACAGCCCATCCCCCCACAGGTACCGCAGACGATCCCACATGCGATGACCGCACCAGAGGTGCCTGAGGTGGAGAGGCCAGAGATTAGTGTTGAGGACTTCCTCAACGAGGAGGACATCGAGATCCCGTTTGGTGGGTTCAGGGAGATGGAGCAGTTCCTCGATGAGGAGGACGCTCGGGAGCAGAACAACCCACGAGGGTCGTCTTCGCGGTCTACTGGGTTTGAGGTGCAGGTCAACTGTGCAGATGAGCAGGGGAACGTGTCGACGAGGAGGCTGGATGTGACCGGTCTGAACAGCATGGATCGGTCCCTACGAGTTATAGTGCCGTGGAACGAGGGCACTGACCAGCCGATCCACAATGGGGGTCACCTGCTCAACTGCTTCCTGAGCGACCTGGGCTCGAATTGGATGCGGTTCCCCCTTCACTTCCCGACGTGGAGGCACATTCCGAAGGGGCCGAAGGACCAGGCTTGGGAGGAGGTGGTTCAGGTAATTAAAACTATTTAATTAATATTTTTTTAATTAATTCTATTTAATTATTTTTTTAAATTATGGTTTTTATAATTATTGATATTTCAATGTATTTTTTTCAGCTGCGGTTTGCAGTCCGGGCCAACCGGAAGAGGTACGCCCTCGTGAAGATGGGCGACGCCTGGAGGAACATGAGGAACCGTCTCTTCCACAGGGTGGATGGGGACGGGACGATGCCTCTGGAGCAGCTGCAGGAGAGGGTCCCGGACGGCGTGCCGCCGAGCGACTGGGCGCGTTTCGTCCAGTTCAGGAGGAGCCCTCAGGCGCAGGTAATGTATTTATTATATTTTTGATATATAATTTTGTAATTTTTAAATATTAAATTATAATATCAATTTAATTTGTATTTAATTTTAAATTATAATACATTTAATTATTTGTTTTTCCAGGAGCTTTCTCAGAGGAACACCGAGATCCGGGCGCAGCAGACGATCCACCACACAGCAGGATCGAAGACCTTTGCTGTGACCTACAGCGAGCTGGTAACTTTTCAAGTGCTTCACTTACTTTTAGCTGATTATTTCATAATACTAATTGTTTTGTAATTGTTTCAGGAGACGAGGGCACAGCAGGAGAACTGTCAGACGGACTATGCGGAGCTGTACGCCATCACACACAGACACCGTGACAGGACTGCGACCTCTCAGCAGGCAGAGGCGGCCATTGTAAGTAATTTTATTATTATATTTTTTATAAAACCAAGTTAATAATGAAAAATGCTAATTATTAATTGTTTCATAAAATGGCAGGAGCGGATGCAGCTGTCGCAGGCTGAGCTGCGACAGACCCAGCCTGAGGAGTCACAGGGGTCAGTGGACCCGACGGCTCCTTTGAAGGCGGGTCTGGCTCAGGCTGAGCACCCCGGACGCGTGCGGGGTATGGGGATAGGCGCCAGACCCAGCATGGTCTACGGCAGAGGCTGGCAACTCTAGAGGGGTCAAACGTCGGAGGGACGAGTCTATTGACCAGCTGCGGTCAGATTTAGAGCAGACGCAGCAGCAGCAGTAGATGCAGCAGATGCAGCAGCAGCTGCTGCTACAGATGCACGCAGATATGATGTACGCTCAGCAGACGCAGTGGCGTGAGATCGCGAACACCATGCTCGAGGGAGCATGGAGTCGCCTATTCCCGAACGAGCAGCATCCAGCGGTTCCCCCTGTCCCTCGCTACGTCGTCCCAAGTACTACTCCTCCTCCTACTGCTCCTCCTCCTGCTAATGACGATGGTGCGGTTCACTCTACGTAGCGGCCCGATCCAGCGGCATCTGAGGGAGCCCCACCTGAGGGAGCACCAGAGGATCAGCCCCAGCTCCTTATTTTAGGACATTTTCTTTTGTTTAAACATTTGTAAATATTTATGAGTTTTTATTTCAGAATTTTCTTATTGTGTTTTATATAATTATATTTATATTATTAGATCGCGTTGAAATAATTTATGAATGATTTATATCTAAATTTTTTAAAAAATAAAGTATATATATATTTGTAGCGGTTTTAACTTAAAACCGCTATAAATCTTAGTGTTTGTAGCGGTTATAACTTAATAACCGCTACAAATGTACATATATATTTGTAGTGGTTTACCTTCAGAAACCGCTAAAAATATGTATGTTTGTAGCGGTTATACACTTATAACCGCTACAAACACTCAAACCATTTGAATTTTGAAATTTGCCGCCTTTGTGCACATTTGTAGCGGTTATGTTATGGATAACCGCTACAAATTAGAAAAATATTTTTATATTTAATGTCCCTTAATATTAGTAGCGGTTTTATATATATAACCGCTACTAATACTCAACAAGTACATTTTTAATTTCCCACCAATTAACGGCTTGAATATTAGTAGCGGTTTTATATATATAACCGCTACTAATACTCAACAAGTACATTTTGAATTTCCCACCAATTAACGGCTTGAATATTAGTAGCGGTTTTATATATATAACCGCTACGAAATTATAAACGTTGGAATTTCTGTAGCGGTTGGTGTAGCGGTTTAATAACCGCTACAAAATTATAAACGTTGGATTTTCAGAATATAAGGTTCTAGGCATTCGTCATTATCTTCTCACTCATCTTCTTCTCTATACTTTCTTCTCTCTCACTTGTAGCTATGGATAAATCATGGATAAGGTTGCCGCGCAATTCTCCTGAATATTTGTACGGATTAAACAGTTTCTTGGATTTCGCATTCACTCACGCCAGCTGTAACGGCAAGATTGTCTATCCCTGTCAGAAATGCAAGTTCAAGAAGTGGCATGCACGAAATGTTGTGAAGGAACATTTGCTTGTGAAGCCTTTCCCTGAGGACTATACGTTCTGGGCAGTTCATGGTGAGAAGGCCGGCATTAGATATGACGAGGCTCTTCCTTGAAGTTATCAAGTAGGCGTTCAAGTAGATGAAGATGATCCTCTGAATGATGCTGTACGTGATGCGTTTGGATTTCAAGGCGACAACTTCAACGAAGAAGTGCACGGCTTTGAGCCGGCTTTTATGGGGAATGAAGCAGCTCAGGATTTTTTCAGCTTGATGGATGAGGCAGATCGTCCTTTATATCAAGGTTGTCGCAAATATTCTAAATTATCTTTCTTGATCAAATTGTATCATATCAAGTGCTTGTGTGGGATCACAGATAAGGGAATGTCGATGTTGCTCGACTTATTACAAGATGCATTCCCCGACGCCGAGATTCCCACAACCTTCTACGAGGCCAAGAAGATTATCAACAGGTTGGGGTTGAATTATCAAAAGATTGATGCGTGCCCAAATGATTGTATGCTGTATTGGGGAGACGATTCCAGCAGGGAGACGTGTAAGAGATGTCACACATCGAGGTACAAGACAATTCGGAAGGGGAAAAAGCAGAAGAAGAAACCTGCAAAGATTCTCAGGTACTTCCCTTTGAAACCTCGTCTACAAAGATTATTTATGTCGTCTAAAACTGCTGAGCACATGAGGTGGCATGCCGTTGATAAAAATGAAGACGGTAAATTAAGACATCCGCGGGATGCAGCTGCTTGGAAAACGTTTGACAACGACTTTCCAGATTTTGCGACTGACCCCAGAAATGTTCGGCTTGCGTTGGCGACCGACGGTTTCAATCCTTTCGGGAATCTTAGCACAAGTTACAGCATTTGGCCGGTAGTCTTAGTTCCCTACAACTTACCCCCTGGATGTGTATGAAACAAAGCTCTTTCATTATGTCTATGATCATTCCAGGCAAAAAGGCACCGGGCAATGACATCAATGTGTATCTCCAACCGCTTATTGCGGAATTGCTTGACCTGTGGAATGTCGGCTTGGAGACGTACGACGCTCACAGCAAGACTTTGTTCAACATGCGTGCAGCCTTGATGTGGACGATCAGTGACTTTCCTTGCCTTGGCACATTATCTGGTTGGAATGTGCATACTGGGTCGGCGTGTCCAGCTTGCAATTTCGACTCTGACGCATTGCGCCTTCCCACAAGCCGAAAGTGGTGCTTTATGGGGCATCGAAGGTTTCTCGATGGAACGCATAAGTTCAGATTGCAACGGAATCGCTTCAATAGGAAACCAGAGAAAAGAGGACCACCTCAGACTTTGTCCGGTACAGATATCTTACAGCAGCTTGAGCATGTTGACTTCGAGTTTGGAAAAAGCGACGATTCAGCACAAACTCACCCAAAGACGCGCAGGACTTCGGCGCCTCAGCAGTGGAAGAAGATAAGTATTTTCTTCACGCTTCCGTATTGGAGATCTAATTTACTTCGCCACAGTCTTGATGTAATGCACATTGAAAAGAATGTTTGCGACAATGTGCTGTATACGCTGCTTAACGAACCCGGCAAGACAAAAGATCACCTTCAAGCTAGGAAAGATTTACGCGACATGGGAGTTCGTGAAGACGCTTGGCCAGATGAGCATGACAGATTTACACCGGCAAAGTTTACCCTCACAAAACCGAACAAGGATGTGTTCCTCGCGACGTTGAAGAAATTAAAAGTTCTTGATGGGTATTCAAGCAACATTTCTCGATGTGTCGACTTGCAGGCTCAAAAGGTTACTGGCCTGAAGAGTCACGACTCACATGTTCTTATGCAGCAGTTACTCCCTCTGGCTATAAAGAATACACTTCCTCCCGATGTTTCCATCGTTTTGGTGGAACTTTGTTCTTTCTTTCGGAAATTGTGTTCTAAGGTTTTGATCGTTGAGGAGCTCGATCAGCTGTAGTCGAAAATCATTCTTACGCTTTGTCACTTGGAGATGATCTTTCCTCCGTCCTTTTTTACTATGATGGTTCACCTCACAGTCCACCTCGTTCATGAAACAAAGCTCACTGGACCAGTACAATATCGTTGGATGTATCCGATTGAGAGGTACTCATTTTAAATATGTGCTTTGATTTATTGTCCGTATTTAATGTTTGCTGGTCGTCCTTTTCATCATTTTATATCAATTTTCTCTTATGTACTTCGTAGGTTCCTTCGGAAATTAAAATCTTACGTGAGGAATAAGGCGTGGCCAGAAGGTTCTATAGCTGAAGGCTATATAGGGGATGAGGTGCTATATTTTTGCTCAAGGTATTTTGATGATCTTGAGACGGCTTTCAACCGCCCGCCTCATGTTGACGATTGTCTTGAACCTGCGCCGACATCAGGAGAATTTATCCCTCGTGTTGGTAAACCAGTTGGAGCAACTGAGAACTTCAAACTAATGGCAACTGAGAAGTTCCAAGCACATAGACATGTCTTGATTAATTGCACTCAAGTTGAGCCTTTCATACGGTAAGAATTGTACACTCACATGTATGTTATTCGATCTATATCTTTCGTAACATTTCTCACTTTCGTTTCACTAACGCCTTTCCATTATTAATTGCAGGGAATTCAGAAGTCATGTCAAGCATCAGCTCAGGATCCGTGCACGGACATCCTCGGAAGTTGATAGGAGGGTCCACAGAGAATTCCCGAGCTGGTTTGCGCGCAGAATACTAAATGACCACAACCCACACTCACCAGATTTCAGAGCTCTCGCAATCGGCCCTCTTGATCATGCAAAACGGTTTACAGCATACAATGTCAATGGTTTTAAGTTTTGCACGGTTTCACGGGATCAAGGATTGCAAACACAGAATTCGGGTGTTTATGACACATTTGGGACAAGGAGTTATGCGAGCAGCAGTGACGCCAACATGCAGTTCGGAGGCGTCCCTTACTATGACAAGCTTCTTGATGTGGTCGAGCTTAATTATCAAGGCCATTTCACCGTGACGCTGTTTAAGTGTTTGTGGGCAAATACCACTACTTCTCGGGGACTGACAACTGACGACCTAGGGATCACATCAGTCAATTTCTCACGCCCGATTCATACTGGTATTTCTCAAGATGATGAGCCGTATATTCTAGCTTCAGAGGCACATCAGGTTTATTATGTCGAGGACGAGAGGCATAGGGATTGGCACATGGTCGTTCATTTAAAGCCAAGTGACCTTTACGACATGGGTGAAGGCGATAACATCACCTACGAGAGTGAGCCATTTCAGCCAGCTGATTTTGAAAACTACTTCCCTGAAGGCGATGACAATTTACCTCTACTGCGGTAAGTTTTTTTAAGTCCACGTCATTTCAATTAAATTTTTTAAATTTAATAATACATCAATAACAATAATTTTTCTACAAAATTTCTGTAGGGATGGCAACGATGAGTGATCAAATTCAAGTGTAAAAAATTTGTCTTTACAAAAAATGCAAAAAATTTGTGTTAAAATAAAATGTAAAAAAAAATTTAAAAAAAATTAAAATAATATTTGTAGCGGTTATTAAACCGCTACAAAAATATAAATAACCGCTACTAAATAATAACCGCTACATTAACCGCTACAAATAATTAAACCGCTACTAATTAATAACCGCTACATTAACCGCTACATTAACCGCTACAAATAATACGTGAATCCCTATAAATACCCTTATCACAACTCATTTCAAACACTCCCCAATTTCTTTTCACCTTACCCTTCTTTCATTTCCTCTCATTTACAACTTCTTTCGTATGAGTAGAGGAGCTGAATAATACGATCAAATATGGTAACAAGAGTTTCAATTTTTTTAGAATACTTCTTTCCTTTCTATAAAATTTATTCTAACCATTTTTTTTCCTAGATATATCATAACTCTATCTCATTTTCATCTATTTTTCATACACAATTACATTATATTATAAAACATAATAATTCCTTATTACCTAACTATCCTTAATAATATTATTAATATAAATTTTATACTAATCATATTCAATTACATTTTTTCTTTTTGATTTATTAATAAGTTAAACTATTGAATAATAAACTAATTGAAATAGATAAAATAATAACAAATTAAACTATTTAATATAATATTGAAAAAAAAGAAAAAAAAAATCAATGTATATTTTTAAAAAAAATTTTAAATATTTGTAGCGGTTATTAAACCGCTACTAAATAACGCGCCTTTTTAGAGCTAAATTTAAATTTTTTGACGCCAAATTTGAATTTCATGAAATTAGTAGCGGTTTTAAAAACCGCTACTAATTTCATGAAATTCAAAATTAGTAGCGGTTTCTTAACCGCTACAAATAAAAAATGTCATTTTTAACAAATTTTCAATTTTTTATATTTGTAGCGGTTAGTAAACCGCTACAAAAAAAAATTCTTTTTTAAAGCTCTCAATAAAATTTTTTATATTTGTAGCGGTTATATAACCGCTACAAATATCTCGGGGTGTTGTAGCGGTTACTATGAACCGCTACAAAGTTTGTAGTGGTTATTTTTTATTGAGTAGCGGTTTTAGAAAACCGCTACAAAACCGCTTGCAACGTACGATTTAGTAGCGGTTTGGGTAACCGCTACTAACCTAGTTTGTAGCGGTTAGAACCGCTACGAATACCCATTTTTAACCGCTACTAAATTACGTTTTTTTTGTAGTGACCCGAGTGCAAAACCTCATGCTCGAGTGTTGTGAGCACCTTCGTGCCGTGGTTGTTGTTCACTGTCAAACACTCACGAGTGAGAGCCACTCTCACTTGAGTACAAGCCTTTCATCACTTGAGCGAGCCAGCTAAAAATTAGTGTTGTGCTTCCGAAAAGGGGTCTTCAGGGTAGTTTATTCCAACCCTTTTAGCATGTGTTTAGGCCTCTTATGAGCATCCTAAAGAGTTTAAATGATAATCAACTTAGAGTATTATAGAAATAAGTATTTGGAAAAGAGATTGATCGGTTGTCCTTGATTTGGTTATAGGATTTGACATTTGTTAGATGCGTGAGCTCACTATGGCAAAGAACGTCAGGAAAGAACAAGGTAGTGACTCTTCTCTTATACTTTGTGTAAATGTATTGTATGTATGTTGTCATGCATTGTGTTGTTGCTGCTGCTTTGTGATGCCTTGTGATGCCTGATGGAGCTTTGTGCCTTGTGATCTGATGTATAGTGTTTACCGCGAAATTAGGCATAGTGATTACAGTGAAAGCTGGCATAGTGTTTACCGTGAAAGCAGGCATTAAGATTACAGTGAAAGCTATTGCATTGTGATTACAGCCGTGAGTGCTGTTGTTCGTGGCGTGAGCCATGAATCATTGAGATGCTGCTAAACATGATCATATATGCTATGTGTTTATTCATTGTATGAGTGATTTGTTACTACTGGGATTCTCTTGAATCTCATTCTTTCCAATGACTAACATTTCAGACAGGGCTAGTGGCTCAAAAGGGAAGCGAACAACCCAGAGTGGTTAGGATCTCTTAGCGACATTTTATTTGGTTGTTGGTTATCTATTTTGGATTTGGAATTACTGTATATATTTTGGGTTGTAAATATTATTTTGGATATGTAATCCCCTGTTTTGGGAAACTATACACCTATTTTATATATACATGTAACCCGGGGTATGCCAGGATTTTAGTTGTGCACTCTGATATTTACCAATGTGATTTAATTTTTCAAGTAATTATATTCGAAGCGTGAATGTGAGACCAGGCTGAATATATTTTGAACTATTTTTTGAACACCTTATCTTGAAGGTGAGGGATTTTAAATGTTGATTTTGTGTTATTGGTCTTTATTTCACTTTAATTTCATAAACCAGATGTAATTACGGTGAGGTGGTTACACCCCCACCATTTTAAAATGGCCACAAACTCTTATCACTTTGAAATCTCACATTGTCGATAAAGGTATCTTGAAGATGTGAACCTTTACCTAAGTAAGATATGGTTTCGCTTATCCGAAATAATATGATAAACTAAGCTTTTAACCAAATATCCCATATAAATTGGTGTGCATGAATTATGGGATTATTGATGCCACTTTAAATGACTTGTTTGTTCATGACCTTGTGTCCATAACCTTTTCATGAGGGCTTTTTAGAATCAAGTTCTTGGACTCTTAGAAGCGGCCCTACTTCACTTTCATATATGTAGACGCTGTCAAGAGCACTACCACAGTAAATGCTCCAACAATTATACACTAACAGGTCCATTATGAGCCAATTAGAGTTCAACCTAGTCTCCTTTTATTCTCATGGTTACCAGGTACTTTCCAACATGGGATGTATTAAAAAGTAAAGTACTTGCAATCACTCTGATAATGCACTATAACCATTGAACTCAAGACTTGATATGATGGTCAAGTGTGAGTTGGGTTTCCACTATTAATGATCAAGATTTATAGGGCTTCAATCCCATCCCTCTTAATGTTTTTAACACCATATAACTTGTTAGACCTTTCATCAAAGGACAAATCTTATATAACTAAGGAAAATTACTCTATGCAAAATCAAATATTTCATATAGCTATGTCTTAAGGCAATATATTATGACTTTCTATTATAAATTTGGCTATAAGCCCTTGCTAGAATAGATTATCACAATGGATAGATTTACTAGAGTCAAACAATGAAGAATCATAAAAACAAGCAAAATTATTGGCATGTCTCCAACAAATCATGACTCATTTTCTATTATTAAAATTACCATAGCCAAACATGTAAATAGAATTTGTAATTCTATCCTTCCCTCTTTTCTCTAAGGTCTTATAAGGCCATCCTTCCTCCATTACATGTAACATCTCATGAGCATTGGTTTCTTATAAGCATTGGTGTCTTTTATATCATCGATCTTTTTCTACACTCCTCCTCTAGTCTTATAAGAGAAGATAATCCCCCAATTGATCAAGAGATATTTACTTTTTATGTTTAATTAAGATTTTTTTTCATGTCTTTCCATTAAGGGGGAGGTTTATTTATAATTGATGAGACAATAATTTATTCATCCACATGTGTTTTCTTTGTTTGAAATTATTCAAAACATTCTCAATTCATGCATCTCTTTCAAAATAAATTTTCATTAATCATACGAATTAAAATTAAAACACAACATGACAATTATCAACTTATCTAAATGACAATAGAATATCTCATGATAATTATCAATTTAGTAAATTCAAAATCTACTATGCTTCTTTATCACTTTCTAATCATGTTTAAAATACTCCATGATTCCACAAAGCTAATATAATTTAAGGCAAAATAATTGCATCATACCAGATCATGAATAAACCTTATGAATCTATAACCCATAATAAAGAGATTCAAATAGATACCTATGTACCTCCTTTGCCATTAACCAAGTGAATTCTAGATGACTCCTTTGCAAAGTTCTTGAATCAGACCATCTATTTCTTATCGCAAGCAAAACTGGTGCCATCTCAAAATGTTGCCACCTTCAAATCTTTCCAACTTTACAAATTTTGTAGTCAACTCCTTCAAAGATGCCATATGAATTCATGAATTAAGCCTAAAGATTGTTGGTGGCTGTAATACCCCAAATTTTGATTAAGGGCTAATGACCTTTTAAGAGGATGCAATGAATATTTAGAGAATGATTTTATGAATTAAAGTTGATTTGATACCTGAATTAATTATTGGAAATGCCCAGCACCCTGCATTTTAGCATAATTATATGATAGAGTAATTTTTGGGCTAAAATTAGAGGGAATGTCAAAGAATTAAAATATGTGTTATATGGAAATTCAAGTTAATATTCCATAATCAAGGGAAAAATTGAAAGAATGGAAAATTATCGGCTAATTAGGCAGTGATTAATGGAAAAATTAATTACTAACTAAGAGAAATGAGAAGGGTAACTAAATGAATAATGGAGTGGTTAGAGTACCTAATTAGTTACTTACTTTATGAGAACTAATGAGAGTTGGACAAATGGCAAGTTGAAATGATGATAAAGTAGTGAGAAAAGTCAGATTGGGATTTAAAAATCATATTTTCTCCCTCTCTCCTCCTATATTTTGGCTGAGCATGAGTGTGGGCAAGGGAAGTCCATCATTTCATCTTCCTCATACACTCATCTCTCTCATTTTTCTCTTCCAAGTCAGCAGCCATTGAAACCAAGAAAGAGAAAGAAGCTTATGTGACAAAGGTGAGTATTTGACCCTTCAAATGAACTCCTATGCCAAAACTCTCTTCTTTAATCTTGTTCCTTGGGTTGAGGGTTTCATTTCTATGGTTTTAGATTTTTTTCATTGGTGGTGTTTTGAGCACACAAGGAAATCTAGCTTTTGGAGAAGCAAGGAACACCTTTAAGAAAGTTGTAAAGGTGAGTAAGATGAACACTTTCATATAAGTTTTGTGGCCATTTGGTTGAGCCTGGAATTTTTGGAAAATTTGCCCTAATTTTCATGATATAGGGTCATGGAGAGTATGGTATGTTGTTGTCATGGAAATGGTGTATTGTTTAGTGTTTTGAATTGATAGAATTAAATTGAAGCTTAAATGTAAAGTTTGGCAATTTTCGGTTTTGTGTTGAATATGTACCAAAAATAGAACATGTTAAAGGAATGAGAATTTGGTTGTTTTGATGTTTCAATTGGATTCCTTGTGGAAAATTGTGTGGGAGTAGTGTTGGATGTGAATTTTGAACCATTAGAAACCTAGGTTTAAAAGTTGAAAAGTTTTAGTTAGTAAAAACCCTATGCAGGCAGTCAGCTTGCATGGACGTTTTAAATGGGTAAATGGTGATGAAAGATTCTAAAACTTTCTAGTCTAATAGTAGACATGCCAAGCTTTAATGTGATATATTATGGAGGTCATTTCAATGTGTGTGTTGGGAGTTATGAATTTCTAAAGTTTGATGTCAAAACTAGGATTAATTCTGGAACAACAATGAGAATTGTTGAATTATGTATTTTGTTGTAATAGACAGAAATGATTCATATTTTTACTATAAAGAGAACTTAAATAGCTTTCCATTGACTTTGAAATCATCTCATTTCGATTTTTCTAGAATTAGTTATGATTTTTGGATTTTCAGCCAAGAAATTGAAATTTTCTTGGCCGCAGCCCAAGAGTTTCTGACTTGCTTTTGGCCGTAGCCAAAAACTCTCTGACCTGATTTTGCCCACAGCCAAAAGTCCTTGGCCGTAACCCAAAAGTTTTTGATCTATTTTTGGCCGTAGCCAAAATCTCTTGGCCGCGGCCAACACCCAAAATCAGAATTTTTCTCTAGCGTAAGGTGGTCTTTCAGATAGTACTTCCTAACCCTTTAGGCATTTGTTTGGGCTTCTAGTAACCACCTAAGGGACTTTAATGATGACAAAATCTAAATGTTTTGAAGTCATTTGAGTATTGGGATAAGTGATAACTTTCATTCTTAATTATGATTATACGATTTGATATTTGCCTGGAACGTAGAAGGCCTACGCCTAAACAAGAACGGAAAGAACAAGGTAGTGACACTTTCTCCTATATCATGTTTAATGCATTGCTTGTTTGTATTTATCATTGAATGATCGATTGGGTCGTGGTGGGTAGCCTGACCTTGAATGCTGCTATTGCTAATTGGGTCTGTGGTAGTTAGCCTGGCCTTGAATGTTGCTGATTGGGTCTGTGGTAGTTAGCCTTGGCCTTGAATGTTGTTGATTGGGTCTGTGGTAGTTAGCCCGACCTTAAATGTTGCTGATTTGGTCTGTGGCAGTTAGCCTGGCCTTGAATGTAGCTGATTGGGACATGGCAGTTAGCCTGGCCTTAAATGAATGGTTAAGTCATGGCGGGTAGCCTGGCTTTGAATGCTGATGTTGCTGAATTGTGATATATACTTACATGCTTTGTTTAATTATGCATTATATATATGAAATGTTACTACTGAGATTCTTTTGAATCTCACTCTTTCTAATTAACAATTTTAGCCAGGGCAAGTTGATCGAGGAACAAGCAAGTGAACAAGGGCGACTAGGATTGCCGGTAGTAGTCTTATCTTTTTGGTTTTTGGTTATCATTTTGGACAATTGTATATATTGGATTGACTATAAATTTGTTGTTATTGTGTAATCCCCGGTATGAGAAATCAAGATGGGTAATGATGCCCTGTAAAACTCTTGGATTAATGATATTATCCAGGATGAATGTCGGAAATTTTGCTAGCACTCTGATATTGTGTATGTGACAAACCGAACAGGTCAAATGATTTTTATTTCAAAATGAATGGAGATCTTATTTTACAGGTTATGTAAAAAGTTTTTAATTATCCTTGATCTCTCATTTATTTATTAAATGTGTTTAAATACTAATTATGGCCTTCATGACGACAGGGGTTACAGTGGCACTGCACCTCTAGTGAGTACAAGAAGAAAAGATGAAGAAGAAAGTGGTGCACAATGTCTTCAAGACGTTGGCAACACTTTCCTTTAGGCTTAATTTGCCCCCCATCTATACCTATTTTATAAGGTGCAATTTGGATTGACAAGCAAATTTGCTGCAAGATATAATAAAGACCTTTGAGTACGAATTACACTTCCAACACTCAAGTCAAGACAACAACAGCTTTTATAAAGTGATAATTTGACTCTATCTTTATGTGTACTCAAAGATAAAGACAATAAGTTTGATCTCTTGTTTTGTGGTGTGATGTATGATTTGTGATTGGACTGATCATGGTGAGTATTTATAAGCCATGAAGTGATACCTTGAAATGGTGTCTCTTGAAGCAACACCTCTTCAATTAAAAGTCATAATCATATGTTAGATTCATAAAGGCTCATGAAACAACATAACTTAAATAACATTTTCTATGAAGAGTTACATTTTTATGGTATATAGAGTTTTTTTTTTTTTTTTAAAAAAAAGAAACACAACCTTCACCAAAAAACCCTTTGGTTATAACTTTTCACATGTCTCTTTAGATTTTAAAGAGATATGACCTTGGTGACTCTTAGTTTTATAACTCCTTAAGCAACTTTTCACATAAATTCTTTAATCTATAATAACACGACTATACTAAAAACACGTCACTTCATTTTAAATAATTTCAAGACACCATTCCCATAAATGCCAATGTCTTCCCCATTTTCTTCTGAAACTCACGCTCACATGGGAGACGGTGTTGGACCACTTATCCTTTCATTGAGTGGGCAGAGCGCCCATGCAAGATAGTGGCCCTCGTTTTTTCCATTTTTCATTTAAACCTTTAGGCCTAAATTCACTGCTCTAAGAGATATTTTGTCCTCAAAAAATAAGTTTTATTCTAGAGAAAAAAACAAAAATACCACTCGAACTTCAAAATTTCAAATTAGTTTCATTGACTATAAGAGTAATAGGATTAACAAAAAGATTATAGCAAGTGATAACTTAGTTTTTTGGAAAATAACTGATTTACAATTTTAAAGTTCAAGTGGTATATGTTTTTGCTTTTTTCCCTTTATTTTAAGTGTCCATTGTAATTAATTTTACTCGATGAAGTGAATGGCTATAGCTGCCATTGGATCTGCGCAATTTCATTTATTTATTAGCGCAGATGAAGCTGCACTCTCAATATCCCCCCCCCCCCCCCCCCCCCCCCCCCCCCCCCCCCCAAAATCCATCTATTCAAACAAGTGATAAAAGAATCCATTGAGTTCGGATTGGGACAAAAACTGCTTTGAAGATTGAGTTGGCGGGGTGAAACATGGTTAAGATACCATTCACCTGTATCCCGAAATTAGACCAGAAATTGGAACAGTTTTTTGGGCTTGACATAAAAATGCTGAAAAAATTTTAAAAAAAAAAATTCTAAAAAAATTGACCCTCTCAAATTGTTTAGTAAAATTTTCAGAAGGTCAATATTGTATGATGTCAATGAAAACTTCATATATTATGGCCTTATTATGTTGACTATTAGACTTATTATCAATTTATTTCTTATACATTAGGATAAAGAAACATCCAACACCTCTTACATTATTTCCCAGTTACATACAACACCCTAATTTCATTTATGATGCATCCA